>MVGT01000213.1:179270-202892 GCA_002174775.1 Macleaya cordata | reverse complement strand
AAAAAATTATAAAAACCAGGCGTAGTGCTAACACTACGTTTGATTCCAGGCGTGGTCCAGGGACAACGCCTGGCTTTTTAAAATATATATATATTTTTTAAATGTCAATTTTGTCCTCAGTTTAGGTTTTTTATTAATTTTTTAAATTTTTTTAAAACACTCCCCACTGTGGATGTGGGTCTTGTAGGCTAAAAAACAGTAGGGTAAAATGGCTTTTTACCCTACAACACTGTGGACGCTCTAATGGGGTAGGTATGGGGGACAAAATTGCATCCCCGACCGAGATTGGGGTGGGGACGGGTACCACATTCTCCACGCCTCCATCCCCACCCTATTTAGTGAACATCTATAATTAACTATATAATTACTTAGATATCTATTTAAATAATAATATATAATTATTTTTAGAATCTTCAACGCATTTTATAGTTTGTTTGGATGGGGTATTTTAAGTAGGGATTTTGTGAGGGCCAACTACCAAATCCCTAATTCCCACAAAATCTCCCTTCCAAACAAACTATTATTAATTTTTGTTAGAATTTTGGCAAATTCCAGGAGGTATCGATACCACTAGAATGGGTATCGATACCATCTTGTTAGGCAACATTAGATGGCAGTTGTATCGATACTCGAAAAGTGGGTATCGATACCCTCTGGGCTTGTTACGTTTTTTAGGCGGTTTTAGAGTCCTAATGGGTTTGGAAAACTTCTATTTGTGCGTGGGTTTGATGAAACCTATAAATAGGGGGTCCTAGGTCGTCCCAAAGGGGTAGAGAAAAGAAGGAGGCAACTCTTGTGATTGAGGAAGAGACAATCCAAATCAAGTTTGGAGTTCCTGGAGGTCGGTCTTCTTGTGTACTTTTTGTGTGGAATAAGGGTGACGTTTAGAGGTGAGAGATCTTTGTAAGCATTCTTATTGTTTATTAATTGAATTGATCGCGCTTTCGTCTGAGGTTTTTACCCGAGTTTAGAGTTTTCCTCGTAAATCTTGTGCCTTGTGTATTTGGTTCTGTTTTTCGTTTTATTTCTCATTCTTGTTTCATCGTTCTACATAATCGATCGCTGCGCTAGGACCTAAAAATCCTAACANGTGTTTGGTTCTGTTTTTCGTTTTATTTCTCGTTCTTGTTTCATCGTTCTACATAATCGATCGCTGGGCTAGGACCTAAAAATCCTAACAACTTTAACATTTCAAAATATTATATTTATATATATATATTTTGTTGAAAATTTTCGTTAAGGGTGTGATGTGAGGTAGAAATGGAGATCTGCAGAGAATCCGACTCCTATAAAGAATTCACAATCTCCATCCCTCCCTGCCACATTGCCATCCCCAATGTATAATTAGCTTTTGAATGGGCTTGGACCTTTTCTTTCAACACTCCTGCCTTGTGAATGGGCTTGGGTACACTGGTGAAATAGAAATGAAAATAATTGCTTCTGATTTTGGTTGGTTCTCAAATATTTAACTTCGAGTCTTCACGTAATTAATACTTTGTTTGAAAATAATATAAAATGGTATAGAAAAACAAAAGAAAGCAATCAATATTGGTAACAGCTTCCAATGTTATAGGTTCGGTTCCTATTCTATTGTATATTAAAATACATAGAATTGGAATCGATTACAATAACAATAGTTCCGATTCCTATCATAACGGTTCCAATTGCAATTCTAGTACTCAAATACCTTGTTCCAGTACTCAAATGTTTGTTTTAAACACTGTTTGAACTTTGAACCCAAGGAAACCCAAATACCTAGCAGGCCTTGGGCCTGGGTTTAGGACCTGTCCACAATTCTCGTTCGTTAATTATTTCGTGTATTTTTTTTATCCACCCAAACGATTCAGGCTATTGCATAAATTTTGTTCAAAAAATATAGTAGAACCATATAAAATTTCTCAAATTTTTGTATTTTTTGTTTTACTTCTGTTGACAAATTTGATCAAATCCATGACTTGAAAAAAAAAAAAAAATTGCTTTTAATTTTCTATCAGCACAATTTTTTTTTTTCTTTTTTGTTGTGGTTTCGAATCTAGATCAACCACAAAGCAAGACTTGGTATGCCTATCATATGACTAGATCTGACAATACAGATTTTACAAAATGATATATTGGTTCTATGAACCAAACGATCTATTTTTATGATTGTATTGTATACTCTATAAAACTCACATACTATTTTGTGAAATCTGTATGTTGTCGAGTCTTTAAAGCCATTGGTGAGGTGAGCTGAGCCGGATTAGTAAAAAAGCGCATTCAGCTCCTTCATGGACACTCAATCAGACTGATGTTAGTATCATTGGTCCTATACTAGTCAAAGCCAACTGACAGATAATTTGGTTGGGCCTATACTTAAGAGTAAGGATTTTGCTGTATTGGGCTTTACTTTAGTTCACTACCCTATAAATGAAAGCCCAAGCATAGCCACAAACTTTCAAGCCAAGATATGCATTTTGGTCGAGTAAACTTAATTGATGGCGCTTGAATTCCATAGAATTGAGTTAGTTTTGCAGAAATAACACAATTTTTTTTATTGTTTGCAATTTGAATCCCACGGAGCTAGGAGGCTATTTACTTAAAAGCGAGACAAAAAATTAGTTTTTAATATAATTCTATAGAATATACTTCCTTGCTCCTTCCCCATAAGAATATACTTCCACGGAACTAATGAGAATGAACATACTTCAGGGGAACACATTTCTTTAATGATCAAATCTAGCCTATGTTGAAACCAAGATATGCCTTTTTGTTCAGGGTTTAGAATTTGTTTTGAAAGTGTTCTCAATTTTTGCTTCCATGCACTAGGGACACCTTTTAGGTCTTTTGTTTAAGGGATAATGGCCAAAACATCTAATATATAACTTTTTTAATCCATTTAGTACACAAGATTTTTAATAAGACTGAAATACCTTTTTTAAAGTTTTTTGAATTCGTTTAATCCTTTTTAAACTTTTCTAAATCTATTTAGTTTATTCCTTCCTTTTAAATGTTCCTGTTGTACCCTTATTATATTTCTCAATCACCTTTTTGTCTTTTTCAAACTTGTACACCTGTATGAGAGAGAAATATAGTTATCTTTTTCGTTTTAAACTTTAAAATACTATATCTTTTCACCTAAAATTCAGATTTTGACAAAATTCATATAACGTTTTTGCATCAGTTCATGCAAACACGTCTTTTCACCTAAAATTCAGATTTTGACAAAATTCATATATTTGGAAAGCACTTTTTGAAATATTTGAAACTAGACCAGTAAAGAATGGTTTTTGAAAAAAAATTCACGAAATTTATTCATGCAAAAACTTTTTTGCATATGAGTTCATGGAAAAACATTTTTGCATAGATCTACAAAAATATTTTTGCATATGCTAAATCATTATGTAAAATATTTTTGCATAGATCTATGCTAAATCATCTGTGAAACATGATTTTGCATAGTTATTACAAAAATATTTTTGTATAATTCAATGCAAAAACGTTTTAACATAGAGCTATGTTGAATTTTTTCTTCTTCTCTCTTCTATCTCTTTCTGTTCTTTTTCCTCTTCTTTCGGTTTCCTTTCTTTTCTCTCTCTCTCTCTCTCTCTCTCTCTCTCTCTCTCTCTCGTCCCTCTCTTCTCTCTCTATCCTCTCTTTTCCTTCTTTTCTTTCTTTTCCCTTTCTCTTTTTTTCTTAATCAGATCTTTCTCCATTCTCTCTTATTCTCTTCTCTCTATCTCTTATATTTTCCCTCTTCTCTATCCCGATCTCTCTCTCGATAGTGATGGTAGAAACTATGTCTCTCTTTCTCTCTCATCATCATCAAGATCTTTTGTTGATTGGTGAGTGATCGATCAATCAAAGCAAAAGAAACATATGAAGAGCGAAAGCAACAAAGCTTATTAATGTAGAGAAGAGAAACATAGATTCTTAGTCGGGCAAATTTCGATTTCCATAACTAATTAGTTAAAGGGCAGATCTATCTAAATTTTATTTTTGGATTAAATAGACTCATATAAAATTTAGTAGAGTAAACAGATTGAATTAAAGTCATAATGGATGTATTGGATGATCTCCCTTTGTTTAATGCAATGCTTTTCACATTATTAGTTAAAATGCAAGTGCAAACTTAATGTACGTACTATCATTACACAAAGTCATTAACGTTAAAATGCAAGTGCAAACTTAATGTACGTACTATCATTTGATGTGTGTACATGCATGCACCATAATTTAAAAAAATGAACTTTTAGCAACGTATAAACGGTCACAAGAAACATTATAATAAGGTGTCCATTTACAATAACAGTATTCAACTGTTACTAAAGGTTCCAGACACCAAAATAAGTGAGAGAGAGAGATGGGTGAGGGTTTGTAATTGTAACTAAAGGTCACACAAAAACCCTAAAAGATAGGAGAGGGAGAGAGGTTAGGGTTTGGAACTGTTATTAAAGGTCACACCAAAACCCTAAAAGATAGGAGAGGTTAGGGTTTGCAACTATTACAAATTATATATAAAATATTTTNNGAGAGAGAGAGAGAGAGAGAGAGAGAGATTGCGTACGTGATTTTAGTAACTTAACAACAAATGTAAAATTTAACCCACACTACATGAACCTTCTAAAGACTAAGTAAGCTACGTAGAGCATAAGTAATATATAACACAAGCTTGCATGACTAACAAATTAAGTACATTTATATACAAAATCACCAATCATTAACAAACCCTAATTTATGTCTTCTCTTCTCTTCTCTTCCATCTTCAACTACTCTTTGAATATGTGATCCCCAGCTTAATTCTAAAACAAACTAATTAAGAACACCTAATTACATACTCCTATCTCACCAGTTTATTGTCTTCAAATTAAATCATCCATTAATTAAAACTTATAATATCTCTCTTAATCCTTTTCTTGAATCTTTAATTTCTTCCAACCACTTGCATTTGCATTTTCATTAGTCTAATTTACAACATAATTAATCGTTGCCCGTCATGGTAAACAAACTAAGTACACCGTATAGAACGTAACATAACTATATGATTAACACTTTGACATTTGTCGTTAATTAACTTTAATTATATGTTTTTTTGAAGTGTTTAACAAGTAGCCTAGCTAATAACAAAGTTGGTAAATCAAAATTTTCATAATTGCATGGTTTAGCCTTCCATTGTTTCTAGACAGTCTTCTTCTTGATGCCCCATTGCGCAACTGCTTCACGATGAATGCCGACGACATCGATAATAAAATAAATTATCGTAAGAGACTCGTAGGATAACTCATCGAACACGTTTCTTATATATAATTGTAACATTTACGCGCGCAATCAAATCATATTAATATTTATTATCTGAAAAACTTATACATGAGTTGACACGCAAACGTAAATCATTGAATATTAGAAAGTTACAACGAACACGATCTTAACGGGATCATTGTCGTAAACTTTATTCCAATTTGTCCCAAATTTTATTTTAAAAAATAGTTATTTTTAGCAACATTTTGAAGGTAAATTACTTTTAGTAAATAGTATAGCTTCCAGAAAATAAATTATGTAATTTCTGTTTTAGGTCAGAAAAATTAATTATAAAACAATTAAGTCCTGATAAATATTTGCTTAGAGAATTCTCTCAAAGTAACTCAAAATTAAAAATATAAATCAGATAATTAACCTAATTAATATACAAGTTCATGATCTCTAATTATTCTAGATTAATTTGGTTGCGCATATATTAATTATCAACGCGTTAGGATTAGGTAGCAGCCCTAAGAACAGGTGTGGTCTTGATCGTGACTTCGACGAAATTTCATATATAATTTGAATTGTTCGACAAGTAAACCCATAGATTGGAAACATGGCTACTCCGGTCTCTTTAACGAAGTCTTCTCGATCACTATACAGTATGTAACCCATATAGCTTGCCAAAATTATCATAATTAATTAAAGAACTGTTGAAAGAGATATCGAGCTAGAAGGAGATCGAAATATATAGTTGTGTTAAATACTCTTCTGTAATTCAATAATAATTTGGTTAAGTACTGAAATAAGCAGCCAACGACATAAGAACAATGAGCAGTTAGTACTCATAAGTTTTGTTACAGGACAAGACCTAATTAAGAAACCCTAATATATACAGGTTTAATTAATTTTTGTCTAAGAGTTCTAATTTATAATTAACTAAAATCATGAAAAAAAAAGAGATATTAGGTATCTCCTCCCCTAGGGGAAGTCGTGAGTTCGATCCTCCCCTACTGAGAGGTATTATCATGTAATGTATAACCTTTAAAAAAAAATACTATAAATATCCATCCTGCAAAATGCACTTTGTTTTCTTGCCTGAGGTGGCTACTAATAACTTGAGCACATTTAAAACTTTGCATTGAATGTGACAAACTTTGAGAGTTGCTACAATGACAACAAGGAGGGATGCATTTTATGGGATGAGTAGCATTTGGTAGTACTCTTTAAAGTACATATTACACCATTTGAATAGTTGTTGACAGTCTTTGACCTACTATAAAAAGAAGCTACGCAAAATTCATTTTGTATATATATATATATCATATCTAGCGCATAAAATGGTGTTTTCGAACATGATTATCGATTGGAGATGCTCTAATTAAACTTCTAACCTCATCAAAAATTGATTAAAAATCATCAATTCATTATTCAAACAAAACTGATTTCTTCACTAATTTCTAGTGCAACTCCAACACCTACATGTCAATATGGCATTTCAATTGGAGATGCTCTAAAGTCTTCCAAATTACGTATATGTACTCAATAAATTACCTCTCAGATCCAACCCTAAAATTAAATTTTCTTTTGAAAAAAAAAAATTTCTAATTTTATTTTCAATTTATGATTGAGAAGAAAAAAACAAAAAGGAAAATCCGAGATTGGTCAGGGTGGCGGGAAACGAATTTCCATGAAAAAAGTGATTATTTTAATCCAGTGGTTTGCGAACAGGGGAACCCCGTCCCTCTTCGTATGACAGTGTATGACTCTCTGCTTCCTTTATTGGTCAAATAGTCAAGATTAGGGAGCGTCAGGTGGGTCCTACTTGATGTCTTGTGGGTCCATACAGATGTGGCGTAGTGTTATTGGTTGGGACCTCTTGTAAAGTTGTATGTGGTAAGACAAAAGTTGGGTCCCACAATCACGTGGCATGTTTGCTGGGCCTCACGGGATCTGGTCTGAATCCAATTTTGGTAGAATTATTTGAATGAGTCGACAGATTGTTCGTGTGTTTGTCTTATCTATTTGAGCTAAATTCCACTAGTAACCCTAGAATCACAAAGAATTACAAAAATATAACTTCTGTGTTAAATTTATAATATATATTTTTTTTATAATTTAGATTATCACATCAATCAATTAATTAAGTGAAAGAAAACTCACTGATAGTGGTCAATAAGACTTAAACCTAATGGACTCCATTTTTGCTTCTATTTCAACATTTTTATCATTATGCTAATTCTTGTTGGTTTGCATTTAATATTTAACTTTATATTATCGAAAAGAATCAAGATCTTAAACACAAGCTTTTGACAAAAAATTTTGCTTAATGTTTTTTTACTGTTAATGTAATCACCCCACGATAATCACTGAATTGATGATGTGTTTTTTTAATAAAACTTTAAAAATAAAATTATTTATCAATAATATATTTTAAACCATCAGATGATTGAAAGTAAAAATCAAAATCCTGCGTCAAAAGTTGGTGTCCTAAGATCCTCACTCGTATAATACATGATAATTCTCAAAATGAAATTCATCGTCTTAACCCTAATCCATTCAAATTGGTATTAGTAACTTACAAATATGTGTTAACTTTTCTTATACATAAGTAAAAGAATTTTATGGTATTAATTCGTAGGACAAAAATAAATTTTTCGAGCTTCAATGATCCGTGGGTAAAAGTAAAGATAACCACTTGTCATGGGGCAATGTCGTAAATCCAATAAATACAAGGGGTTCTTTAGGTACTTGCTTTCTAAATAATTTTCTAAACGTGGCAAAGTAGCTTGTAGGTAACGACCCATAGTCGGTAAGAGCTTCACAAACACACTCTCTACTCCATTCTAAAAAGCTTAAATTTCAAACTTCTTTGCTCATCAAGTAACAAATTAAGAGATTGAAAATTTTAAGCTTCATAAACAACTCATCATCACTCCCCAATTCTCATTTCAGTCACTCCAACTTCCAGATTTGATTTCATCATAGAAGCTAGCTAACAAGGTCGACGACGACGTCGAATTTCGATCTTAATTTGATCAAAATTATCCAACTTTTTTGGTGCATGTAAAGCTTCGAAATTCGTCGACGTCACGAATCATTTACGAAAAATTTATTATCTTGATGAATTCACCAAAATGATCTTTGGGTAGTAAAGATAAAGATTGTTTGAGCAGTTTTTTATGACCTTTGGAGTTAGTTTTCATGTTGGTTTTTACACCAAATGATAATTCTCTTCTACTAAAGCTTGTTTAGTTTTGATATATAGAGATATCAAACACTTAGAAGGATTTTTCTAACTCTCAAGAGGAGATCAATTAAGTAGTACTATCAAGAAAAGATCAAAAGGATTGAAGGGTGTTCTTTAGAAATCGATAAATCGATATCATCGTATCGATAGATCGAAGTGAATTTATCGAATTCTAGCATCGTATGTCCATGAGCTAGGTATCAAGGTTGATCTTTGAACTTAATTTCGAAATCTCGAAAGATCCAAGAATTTGAGAGAGAGTAAGAGAAAAGGAAAGATGGATGGATCAGTGTCTAAGGAAGAGTCATTGCCACCAGGGTTTAGGTTTCATCCTACTGATGAAGAACTCATCACTTACTATCTTAATCAAAAGATATCCGACGCAAGTTTCACCGGAAAAGCAATAGCCGACGTGGATCTCAACAAATCCGAGCCATGGGATCTTCCAGGTATAGTATTTTCAACCCTAGATTTCAATGTTTCATCAATGATTTACGTATAGAATTTTTCGATAATATATAAACTCGTCATATATAATTGGCATAAATTAGTATTAATTAGTGTCTACATGATAAGAGTTCAAATGGGTTTTACTCTAACCGTGCTGATCAATATATTGATGGATCGATCTGATGTACTATCGATACGATTAGAGATCGAGGAGATCGACTGCATCGACGAAAATTTTATCGATCGATCTTCTCAGTGTGTACGCATGCATGAGAAGTTATAGTCTGTTTGGACAAGGGATTTTGTGGGGACCAGGGATTTTGAAGAAAAATATAACATGATTTTTCCACCAAATCCCTGGTCCTTACAAAATTGCTCCCCAAATCCCTTGTCCAAACAGGCTATTAATTTATTTATAACTTTGAGTAGTTTAGAAAAACTTGAACTTGAACTAACTAATTAAGCAAGACATTCAAATTATTTAACCTAACTTTTTTGCCTCAAGTAATTCTATGATTTGTATTTTCAAATCATATACACTAGCTACTAGTACTTATTTTGTAAACTCAAATCTAAAATTTGATATTCATGAACTTTTTTTTTGTTTTGGCTCATGAAGGTAAGGCAAAAATGGGAGAAAAGGAGTGGTACTTCTTCAGCCTTCGGGATCGAAAATACCCAACCGGAATACGTACAAATCGTGCGACAAATGCCGGTTACTGGAAGACAACTGGGAAGGACAAGGAGATCTTTAATACGGTCACGACGGAATTAGCCGGTATGAAGAAGACATTGGTTTTTTACAAAGGAAGAGCTCCTAGAGGAGAGAAAACTAACTGGGTTATGCATGAATATCGTCTCCATTCGAAAACCAACTTCAGAACTACTAAGGTAAACTACTTATATAAGATGCCCTAGCTAGCTCTCATCAGTTGTCATCCTAATCATGGAGAAATCATGCATGCATTTTACTGCTATACTAATATATAAAGCTAAGTGGATCGAGTTCCAGACAGTTCTTTAATACCGTGAATATTTCTTGGCGACGCTGCAAAAACGTCGCAAATATGTATCAGGCGTTCCCATTTCTTGCGACGCTATACATATTTAACCGTCGCATTTTTATATATGGCAACGCTTTGTACTACTATTTGCGACACATTGAAGCGTCGCAAAAAATTATTATGTTGTAGTGCATTATGTTATTATGATTCTCTGTATGCGGGGTTGTAACATACAGGATGAATGGGTGGTTTGCCGCGTCTTTCAGAAGAGCACAGGGGTGAAGAAGTACCAGCCATCTCACCAACCCAGATCCAATAATCCATACAATCTCGAACCAGGTCCGGGTGTCATGCCACCTATAATGCAGGTTGATACATGTCATTTTCCCATTGGGAGGAACTACGTAAGCAATGCTGATTTGGCAGAGATTTCAAGAGTCCTAAGAGGTCCACCTAATAATATGAACTTACCAATCCAAACACAGCTAAATTACCCTGGTTGCTTCACGATATCAGGGTTAAATTTGAACCTTGGGGCTCCAACCCAACCGGTTTTCCGAGCAATGCCGCCACCGCAGACGATGAACACACAATCGGTGACAATAGATGCATCTTCATCTGGTTTAACGAGTAGTCATATTGTGACTACAAACAATACTGGTTTTAGTATGGACATGAATGCTACTGCAGTAGAAAACAACCACAGATTCCAAAATATGGACCCATATGTAGTAGACCTTGAGAGTTACTGGCCTTCCTGTTAAGGATAGAGAGAGAGAGAGAGAGAGAGAGAGAGAGAGAGAGGTTCTGATAAGCAGATCATGATGAGAGAACTTTGTTAGATATAAGATAGTTTAATGCAATGTTAGAATTATAATATTTGATAGTGTACTGCAATGTTAGAATTTGTTTGTGTTGTTTCTTTTGAAAAGGAGTAATGAAATATTTAGGGTTTTCAGATGTAGCAGTTGGATTTTTAATTAGGCTTAATTTAATTTGATGGGTCAAGATCTTAGGATTTGACTAATGATCAATGATTTAAATATGCTACAAAGGTATTAAATTTGTAGGCATCCAATTCAAAATCAATTAACAATGAGTGGAGTAGCCCAAGATCTTTCTATATTGACTTTGCAAGGCTCCCATATCGCATGTAGAACTATTCTCAACATAAGGAGTAAATTTTTTTTTACCACTAATTAGTGGCGGACTCACATGAAATACTCTTTATTTACTAACGAGCAATTAACGGTAAATCTTTAATTTTAGACTTCCAACCATTAAGTGGTAGTAAGTGATCTCAAACCACTACTACCACTTGGATTGAAACTACTAACAAAGAGTATTTTATGTAAGACCGCCACTAATCTTTTAATTTTCGCTTGGTAAATTGAAGGGACACGTCAACAAACTGAAATCCATCGTATGACAGGATTGCATCCATTTACAAGTTTTGTATAAACCCTAAACATGCATCCCAAGAACACGAACCTGGTGGTGTTCCGATAGGTTGAAACTTAGGTATGTAATTTTTTATACATGTTAAAAATGGTAAAAATCATAGAAACATAAGTAGGCAAATATTCAGTGTTAGGTAACAGCTCCAAATTTCCCTTCAGGTTGAAGTACTAGTTCATCACTTTTATCAGATGGGGCACAGTAAGACATAAATCGAATGAGACTGAAATGAATGCATTCCGGTCTGGTTCTCAAGGTAAATACTAACTCCACAGTGAGTCTATAGTAAAATGAATGGATCGCAAAACATTAACATTCGAAGTTGGTGTATATATTAAGTTCAAGTTAGGTTAGTTTTGTAGACAATTTTAAGATAAGGTTTTCAATGAGGCTACATAGAGACGATTCTGATTTTTCACGAAAATGTTCTATTCACTACATATATCATTCTCGTCAAAAATCACATCATTCTAAAACTTCAATTTGAAATCGTTCATAAAAATCATTAATTTGAACCAACATTTGACGGGATTGAAAATTTTAAAATAGTTATAAATTCTAAAACGATCAATGTGATTAAGAGATCATCCCCATCCCTTGGATCATCTCCAAAAGACTTTTCTAAGGGGCATATAGAGAGGATCCAAAGACTTGATTGACAATGAAGAAAGATCATCCTCACATAAAATAGCAGCATTCCAAAAAATATTAGGTGGCAGTAGATTAGGTTGGAGAGAGAGGAGACTACACTGGAGAGGAGAGAGGAGGCATTGATGAGAGAGAGAGAGAGAAGAGGAGGCGTGGATGCTTTAGGGTGAGACGGGAGAGAGAAAGGAGAGAGAGAGGGGGTTGAGGGTTGGAGGATAGAGAATCGAGAAAGGCAGAGAGACGTCGGGACTGTTTTCGTAGTGGGGGAGTCGATTAACTTATGTTTGTTTATAAAATTACGGTTGTAGCCCTGTAGTATAGATTTTGAGGGGCAAAAAATGACACTTTAACCCTTGAATTAGATTCATTTTTATTTTATTTTAAAGGGTGTTAGATGTAAAAAGCCTCAAAAAATGCCATTCTCTTAACTAATAGTATATATATTATGATGAGCTACATTGTGAGGATATGATCCTCACCCCCGGATCGAAACTTGTAACGAGATTGTAAGAAATAAGTTTGGAACTACCCTGAATAAATAAATTCAGATCCTTTCCAAAACATAGACAACTAGATATCAATTATCAAGTAAACACAGGCAGGTAACATGAGGAAGACTGAAGACGATTCTAATGGATAAACTGAATAAATGCTGCAACACTGAACTAACTAGACCACATAAGAAGAAAAAAATAATTTAAGTCCTACCCAAACAAAAGAAGCACTGGAAAGATGAGCAATGTTCTTTTAAGCATAACATGGGAAGAAAGAAGAAAAAAAAATACACATCAAGAAAGAAAAAAAAAAAAAAACTGACCCAATAATAATACCTTTAAATTTCTAGACTCCTTGGGTATAAGAGTAATTTCTGTGAGAAGTTTGAAGCATTTTTCACAAAATACGGTTGGGCTTCAAACGCAAACATCTGATTTTGTTGATGAAACACAGAATGTCGTCGCTTCCATAAAGTACACAGCTTTTTGTCCTGAGCAATGACAATCTCCACTGTGTACAAAACATACAAGAAATAGTTTTTGAGTATCATTTTCGATATGTTCAAACCCAGTTCACTAAATTTTGGTAACTTCAAAGATTTCTTACAATTACAGTTGACATGCTTTCCAAAAACAAAAACAAAAACAAAAAATTCTTTCAGATACAAAAGTACATAAGGAAACTAAATTTAGGATCTTATTTTATGTCCACAGAGTTACCATAAAGTTCACTAAGGATCTAAAATTAAGGATTATGTTCTAATCATCAAAAGAGAATTGCTAAGAGTACAAGATGGAACACTGTTGATCTAGAATGTTATAGCTTATGTGACTAAGAGTAAACTTTAGAGAGGATACCAAGGAGACTAGACCTCAACAAAGAGTCAATACACCATCTAGGAGTTTGTCTAGCTAGCACAGACAAAAGCTAAAGAACAGAGTTCAACATAACGCTCATTCTTGTGGTCAAAAGCTTAACCTAGACCTCTGTGAGCTTCTTACAAAACTGTGGCCTGAGATCTGAGATCTTTGAAGTCTTTGGCCGAACCAATCTTGGCATCAAGGTAACCAAGTTCTTAAATGAACAGCATTCCGGATAACCCAAAAATAAAAACTCATCTTCCAGAAATCTTCTTTTATAACCTCCCTACAGTGCCTATGGAAAGATGTATAGAAGGCTGGTACTGAACCTAAGAAGGACTTTATGATCTTACTAAGTTGGCTTCAATCGTAGGCATCCAACCAATTTAGGTTAAAATATAATATTTATGATCTTTTGGCCGAAAGAACAGAAATTTTTGTGATTGATGACAGCCAGCACTCAATAACTGATGCCTCGATATATATTTAAACCTCGATTGAGACCATCATCATCTTCATCATTGTCAATGTCAGTATACGGTATGCATTAAAAAAAAAAAAAAAGAGACCGTTGTCAGTATAGTTTGGTATCATACATGTTACAACAGCAATCCTTTTTCGGGAACTTGCTTTATCTAACAAACTGGAACAATTTTCCAAAACAATCTAAATTTATTCCAACAAATTTGTCAGCTTTTGGAAATTCATCAGCTTAAGTAAATAGTTTTTCTAGATTTCTCTAGTACTCAAACTTTGGAAATATCAAAAGAACTTCCACAAAAGGATCAGACTATAGAAGGTCTCGCTGAGTTAGGTTAATGGGAAACAAAGGTTGACACAAGGCCATGTCTGATCTGAATATTTACTTCAGTAAGATACAAGGTCTATGGAATTTGATCTTGTGAAGTGCAAATATAGTTTTTCTTAGCATTTCACGCAGCGTCTGTAAGTTTCTTAAGCTATCCTCCAAAAACAGAGAAAGAAAAAACATCTCTCATTTAATAAACTATTCACAGAATGTGATTTAAGGAAACTCTAGAGCATTTCATAACAAGATTTAAGGAGCCGTGAAGAAAAAAGAAAACAAGAAGGTTTAGAGAAACTATATATTACACACTAAAAGGAGTATGGCACACACCTTGAATTTAACATGCCAAAAACATAGTTAAAGTATATCTAAACTCTCTATTTGTCAGGATGCCCCCGTTTACCCTTGCGACGCGTGTGATTTGTATTGGTGTTGCGAATAGGTTTCTTTGCCTTCTTACTGCAAAGGTTACCAAAAGGGCAAAAAAAAGAAGGAAATATCTTAAAGGTTTGAACCGTAGTTTGAAATCATGAAGAAAAGGGGGAGAAAGTAATGCAAAATTAAAGAACCATGGAAGATAGTTTTATCTTCTAATGAAAACCAACTAAAGATAACATTTAAAGAAAAGCTAACCAGAAGATGGCTGAGCAGAATCTAAGCAGAAAGAATACTGGTAGCGCCAATAAAGCTGAAGCCTACAGAAATTAAAGTGCAGATAGAATCAGGTAAAATATAAAAATGTAAACTTACAAATTGATGAATTAACTGTGCCCAGAAAAACCAATCAATAGACAAAACAATGCATAAGAGTACTATATATACATACCGCAAACCACACCAGCTCTTTAGTTGCAAGTGGTTTAGTTAACTCATGTTTGTTTAGGTTTTCCTGGACATAAGCTTGGACCTTACAAAATCAAGAAAGAATACTATGAGATATCAAGTGAAAACAATAACCTTTGAATTCTACGTTCTAACATAATTATAGAATGTATACATATTCTTGATCATTTATGAAAAAACTAATGAGTATTATTACTGGAACTCCATATATCTGGTTTAATCAACATAAACTTCAAGGGGAGTGGGCCAATACATGATGGAGTCATACATGAAATCATTTAAGTAAGAGAGCCTATTCTGTATATATAATCATTGTCTATGTCTTAATTCACAATGATACCCCAATAATTTGGAGTCAGCTGTCAGCAACATTAATCCTACTTTTCCCGTTTAATTCTACCTAGAGTTATCTCTCCTGTTACACGTGCTTCCAGACCTTTTCTCACTACCACAAACCACGACTGCACCATTTTCCATCTTCATCTCACTCTTATAGAGCCTTCACCAACAAAGTGTCCTTCACCCCAATTTAAAAAACATTGATGTTGTCATTAGAATATGGTGTACATCTCCATACCATCTCAATCGGCTTCTCTTTTGCCCTAAAGCAACTCTGAGCCTTTTGGATGTGTACTTCTGATTGTTTTTCCTAGTCTTTCTACTTGTCAATCTCAACATCCCCTTTTGTTCCATTCATTCTTCAGACATTTAGTCATTTATATCTTGCAAGTTATGTGAGATTCGATATACGATGTTTGCATGACACTTTTTTCAAACAGATATGTAAAATACCAAATCAGAACAGTGCAGCAATCTACCAACTCTTCCATAATCTACACTATGATTTTCTCATGGCCTCCGTCACTGAAATCCTATCACCTTATTCTGTTTCAAGTTCCTGACAGTACTTCAAAACAAAATGTTGCAAAGATTTTAGTTTATTTTGCTACTTCTCTATTTTTGGAGGAAGGCTAGGAAAACTAATGAATTCTTAAAACAGGTGGAGAAACAGAATATATAAATATCACAAAGAAAAGAAAGAAGGAAAGCCAGGTGAAACCTGATGATGTTTTGTTGTCGCAGATTTAAGGAACTTTGTGTAAGCATGAACAACTTGTTTCGTGTAAGGCTTCAATACAATCCGTGCTTTTTCAACATGAGGTTTTGTCACAGTCGCAACCTGATCGATGTATGGCTTGCTAAACTTTTTAGCTTCCTGTCACCAAATAAAGCTTTCTGCATTAGAGGATTAAGGCACAACCGAAAACTAGAAAGGTTAATAATAATGAAAAATACCTGAAGGTAAGGATCTGCCAATTGTTGTGCTTTTTCAATGTGTGGTTTTATGGTACTCTTGGATGACTCATAAACCTCAACAGTTTTAGTAGTTAGGGTTTGCACGTGTGGTTCAACGTAGGTTGTAACTGTCACCCACTGTTCCTTCAAAGCTGGGATCCATTTCTTCAGAAAGTAGAACAGAGAACCAGAATAAGAACTTATCGAATTTATATGAAGAATTAAAAATCTACAAATCAACAATTTCCCAATAGAATATTAAACATTTCAAACAAAGAGAAGACTTTGTGCAACTGAAAGTTAAAGCACCAAAGTTTGCCACTGAGACAGTAATTCCTTTCACAGCACAATTGACGTGACCAGATAGCGAGATCAGGCTTCACAAGGAGAATGTGTAGCAGTTACAAGTATAATTCTCTGAACATTGTTTGTAAATGGAATATGATAAACCATAATGCGAACTCAACAGTGGGACTAGCACCCAAAACCACTTGATAGTTAAGAGTTCATTCACACAAAGTAACGAAATGCTATGTACTTGTGCTCTTAAATGCATATTATGTAAACCAATGAGAAACTTACAGTTTTAACAGTTTCCACATGAGGTTCAGCCCACTTCTGAACTTGGGCTTTTTTCTCTAAGGCCTGAAACAATTTAAAAAGTGAAATTAGTTAGTTTGATGCAACCTACAAGAGACGAGACTATTCTGATAGTACATATTTAGTAAACACTTTTCATATTAGTTCAGGAAAAAAGGTAGCATCATGAATTTCAGAAATCAGTAACCACTGAATGTGACCTTTTCAATTGTGATATCTAATGCAGGCTTCCCATGCTTACTCCAGTGAGTTGCAATGACGGCCTGGAAGTTCACATATTAGAAGGTCAGAAGAAGACATCTTTTCATATAAAATCCATATAACTGGAGAAGACTTACCTGAGAATGAACTAAATGTGTTGCAAGCCATGGTGGAAACCATGCTCCATGAACCTAATGTGACAAATAGCAAGTCATTAAACTCCCAACCAATACTGTCACATGCATCTCATTCAGTGAGAACAATTTCAAATAGAAAGATGAAAATGCACCTACTACAGCTACAGAGAGAAAATGAACTTTGTATCTCTAAATTTAAAAATACAGTATTCCACCAAGTAAGCGGATCAAAGAAGCTAGGAGCTGAAGCTTGACATTTGTGGGGCAACTAACAGACATGAAATGAAGATCTATGGCAAATATAAACTGTTCACCAAGAAAACACTTACACCCACATGGAACTCCCAAACTTTAAAAATCTCACTTAAAGAACAGTATCATGGGAAAAAGCAAATTCCAGACCTACAGGTATATTAAAATCCAGAACATGGAAATGTGTATGTTTATTTTTATTTTTTTTCTAAAAATATATGGAAATATGTTTTCAGACCTTAGCACAAAGAATATCAGGAAAAAAGAAAAAAAAACCTTGGCATCAACTGAAAATATGATGAGGTATACTCACTAAAAGGGTAAGCACAAGAAGGCCTGAAGCCACAGGCCATTACCAATTTGATAGACAAGTAGTCGTGTGAAAGTATAGTGGGACTGAGACATATGTTGCAACTGACTTTTAAATCCTCTTCTATGTATGGGGGGCACTATTCAATTGTAAGATAATTAATTAATGTCCCAAATTCCAACAAACATTAACAAATTAAAGCACTCTTCCACTAACTACAATTACAACTTACATGTCTCAATGGCAACCAGTAAAAGCATTATCAAACTAAAGCAGTTGAACATCATATCTTACCTCCATCAACTCCTTCATCTTTGAAGAGGCTTCATATTTTGCCTTCATCAACTCTTCCTATAAAAAAATTTGAAGAACAAAAATAAATACATACATACAAAATATCACCTCATATGATGTAATTTAACAATTTCTGATAGATTAAGTGACCATCAGACCTCTGCCACTTGAAGAGCACGTTCAGTTTTGCGAATTCTGCTCTTCTGTTCATCATTTTTCTTTTGTAGCTGTAAAGGAACCAGAAAGAATGAGTATGAGTTCTAGCAAGTTTCCCTAACAACATTCAACAAAATCCATAAGATAACATCATTCAACAAAGTCAGACAGACACCAACAATTTATTCACTATGTCTAGATTGCAGTTCTCCTTGCGATAAGAGGGCCTAGAGCATGAAACATATAATATAAAAACTCAAGTTATAAGAGCAAATCTCATAACTGGCAATCAAACAGTACAAATCACTCACATTTTCTAGTTTCTGGTTAAATTCCTGCAATTTATTCTCAGCTTCCACTGCGCGTGCTTCCAAGGCACCTCTCTTTGAATTTTGTGCTTCTATTTCCTTTTTAAGTTTCTCGACCTGCCAAAAGATTTACATCTTAAACAAATACAAGACTTTTTTTGGGAGTATTCGAAATGGGTTTTTCCTTCCAAAGATGGTTTGGGCTAAGACTCATACTCACTGGACCAAGGACCATATTCATAACTTACTTGCTTCTCAAGTTCACCTGCACGTGCATGCGCCTTTTCTACCTGCTCCGCAGCATCAACATTCTCCTTTTTCTAGAAATCAAGGCAACCAAATTTGTTAACATAAAAGTGAATTTCATTCAACTATTAGTAAAATATTAGAAGTCAACTGATTATAACTTTATTGGGGTGAAATTTTGCAACTGTTTTATGGGCAATAAGCCATTGTTTAGATAATACTGGAAATAAACGATCGGCTATTAAATTCAATTCTAAAACTTACCTGAAGTGATTGTATGTTACTCTGTAATGATGTTATGCTATCTGATTTTTGTTGAATGACCTTTTCCAACTGTGTAATGCTCTCATCTTTGCCTTTCAATTCTCGGGTTTTATCCTCAATGCTCGATTCTTCAATTAACAACAGAAAATTATAAACCCATCATTCAAAGTTTCAATAAAAGTAGCCATACCCCATGTATTACATGCAACCATAAAAGACCATTAATTTGGATTACAAACAAACAAAGGGTCTGTTTGGATTTACATAAACAAATAGATACAACTAACACGTACTCAAAAATACCAATTTGGAGCTCCAAACATAATTTTTTTGTTTTTGTGTCCTTTCAATAAATTTTCCCCAAACAAGCCAATCTTTTTACTGAAAGTTACACTGAAAATCACATATTTCTAAAAACCCTAACATTCTGATTTCAGAAAACTTCCCAAAGACGAACTCAACATCATCAATCCCAACAAATCAAACCAAATAACAAAGATCTAAAAAATTAACAGAGAAAACAAACACTTTTAACTAACAAATCGAATGATAGTAAAAGGGAAAAAAAATCGGAGTTTTTGAACAAACCTAAAACAGAGATCTTTGACTTGAGTTGGTCTAGTTCGATCTTCAATGAAGAATCAGAAGTAACTTCAGATGTGATTAGTTCATTGTCAGAAATCCCTGCATCTGCCCTAATTTGAACACAAATAAGGGCTAGAAAGATTGAAAAAATCAAGAGTTTCAGAGTCGCCATGAGAGAGAAAGTAGAGAGAGAAAGTAGAGAGATCTTATTGAGAGCTTCTCTAGTTCATCGCAGAAAAAGAGAAGAAAAGAAAAAAACGGGAAAAGAAATTAGTTTTATAGATTTTTGATTGATCGGTGGAGTTTTTGTATGACTGCCACGTGTACGTTTAGAGATGAAGTGTTTTTGTGTCGCAACCTAATGCGAGATCTTTTCGCTTGCTGGTCCCACACCACCCTTGACCTTTAACACGTGGCTGTTTCTTTAATGAAGTAGGTGGCTAACATGTGTGTTCGACGCGTGTGGCACGCATCACTAGACGGCAGATACAAGAATGGGGACCCCACCACTCACTCGCTTTTTAAATTCAGACACAGGGGATAGGGCCCACAACCTAAAGGCAATGTTCCGCCAGATGATCTGGTCCTTAGATTTCCTCTCTGATATTGCAACCTCAGCATCTCCACCGGGAATAACAGTGAAGATATGACACTTATTCTTACACTTCATTTACACCCACCAATAAGACATACAACTACTATTGATGGCTGAAGGATTTGCGAAATAAAATAAAATCACATTGTTCCAAAAAATACATTTTTGGTTGGAAGTTCTAAAACATTTAAGCCTTATCAATAATTGATTGAAAATAAAAATGTTTGAAACATTAATTTCATTGTCAATTTAAAATCAACTTTTAATATTACAAAAAATTTAAAATTATTTGATTTTTATTAAGATGGGTTTGTAAGTTGTAAGGGGTATAAATCTGGACCGTGGAAGTATACCCCATCCTGAATTGTAATATAGATAATTTAAATGTTGAGAAAATTATAATCTCAAAAGATTAGTCTCTTTCATCATCTATATGATAAAATACATTGATTATAAGACAAAAGAGTATCTAAATTTGTCATATAATAAAATACGAAGCAGACGACACATAATTGGCACGTCAACGTATATCAAATGCATAAAAAACGGACTAACATATTTTAAACGATGAAAATTCTCGGCGAATTATGGATCGTATCTAAGGCCTAGGTTACTGTCAGTCTTCATGGGAGTTCATAAATAAGTGTAAATAAAATGTAAAAATAAGTAGTGGGTAGAAAAAATTGGTCAAAAAATTATCAAAGGAAGAAAGAAGAAATAAAAAAGAGTGGTTTGTTTTTAGAAGACAAGAGAATAAAAACAAAAGTTAAAGGTGTTAGATGTTTATGGGTCCGGTTAATGTGTGCTCTTAGGGCACATGATAAGCTTGTTTTTGAAGGAGTTTTTTTACTAGTTAAAAGTCTTCAAATCCGCTAAATTTTGTAGACATAATATTATCATTATTTATAAGATGTCCACAAAAAATCAGCTTAATCAGAAATATCTAACCCTCTAAACAAATCACTTTAAATGTCAGCCGTTCATTCACACTATTAAAGTTTAAATTAAGTGTTGGTGGTGCTAGAGGGTGTTAGAGGTCTCGGATTGAGCTTATTTTTTTAGATATGATCCAAATAGTATAAATAACATACATATCCAAAAATCAATCTATTAGGACAACCTTAAGAAACTAAACAAAATACAAAACCTAAAAGCTTATCATGTGCCCTAAGGGCACATGTTAACAAAATCCTTGATAAATAGATCGTAGTTGGTGCACCAATCCCATCCCCCTCTTAAAGTGAAGTAGGGTTGATATTTTGTTGTGCATAAGTTTTATTTTTCTTTTTTTCTTTTTTTCTATCATTATTTTTTAAAATTTCATAGATTTTAAGTGGCTAATTCTGTCTTTTAAATATTTGAATAGATGTCTATTGGATTTACGAAAATGATATAGGTGACATTAAAGATGTTAGATCTTGAGTTTGATTTATGAATTTTGATAATAACTGATGATGATAATTTTCTTTAAGATAAGTTTTGTATGTGTGATATGAAAATCTCCTACTGAAAGTAATAAAGGTTTGGATGAATGTTAAATGATAATTTTATTAAATGTCCTTCCTATATTGCCCCTTTATTTTGTATTTTTTTATGAAAAATATTTTTTTGACGGACGGTTGATATAATTTATGGTCCGATGCAAACGTAGTCTGTGAGACTTACTCGACCTTTTCTGATTAAAGTGATTTTGGGCATTAATTGTGAATTAAGTAGAGGTGTCAATGGGTACCAAAATACCCAGAACTGAACTGGTACCGGAACCGTTTTTTGCGGTTCCGGGACCTCATTTTGTGGATCCAATAAATTTCAGATCCATTTCGGATCTACCCATTTTGGTTCCATTTAATTTCGGATCCACCCAACGAGTACCAGTGGGTACCCGGTTCCGTATAAATTTTATAATTTTATAGTTTAATTTACTATTATATAATAATTTTTTTTTATTTTTTTAATTAAAAAAAGAAACCAATGACTATTATATAACAAATTTCATAATAAAATAAATTTTATAATTGAATAAAATACGAAAATACAAAATACAAATAGGTTTTATGTGAAAAAAATAAAAAAATAATTCAAAACAGGTACCCGCGGATCCTAGCGGTACCGGATTCTGAACCACCAATTGAGGTTTCGAAACCGGAACCCGAAAGATCCGGAACCGCTTCATATTAACGGGACCGGATCTGGAACCTTTAGGTTCCGATCCGAAACCGTCCCATTGACACCCCTAAAATTAAGACACAAATCTGGTAATTGTCGAGCCATTCAGTCCAAATAGTACTGCTCTTCTTTATACCCTCTTTTCTTTATTTTACTAATCAATTAATTACATATTTTATGACTGTATGTACTTTGTTATTTCTCTATGGTATGTTTTTCATGTTATAGTTTAATTTTTTATTTTTTCAACATCTTCAATATTTATTTATTTTATCACGTCCTAGATGTAGAAATACAAGAAAAGAATGCAAAAGACCCTATAACGAAACGAATAATCCAAAAGAAAGACACCACAAAGACCGCATAAAAAACTCACCAATTTACATGACACCAAAAGATCAACAATAGAGAATATCCGAAAAAATGTAAAAAAATCTAACATGCGGATCATCTTCATGCGGAACCACTTGTGAAGGTGTGAAAAGAGTGTAAAGAAAGTGTTGATAAAACATAAAAATGGTTGGTATTGCAAAAATGTTTCCATTTGGTAAAATATGCCATTGGACTTCCAAGTGTATTAAATGCATGAACATTTATATATAGAGTCCGGTTATATAGCCCCCCTTAAAAGACCCAATAATCATCGTGCGACCTCATCCGTCCATTTCGAATTTTTGAACGGCCGAAATTATAACATGTGTCTTGTTTAATGAGCCATTTTAGCCGGCTCGAACACCGGCTCGATCAATGGATCGACTAACTGCCTCGATTTACCCCCCAAATAAAAACCCAAAAAAAACCCTCTACTCTCCATTCTCTTATGAACAGAGAACCAAACCCAGAGAGAGGAGAGAGGAGAGAGGAGAGAGGAGCGAGAACAACTGTTCGTTCTTGACGGCGAAGAAAACTGGATCCGGCGACCTAGTTCAGATATCCCGCCGGTAAGACTCTTTCTCTTCATCTTCCCACGAATCGGTTAAATTTCGAGCTATTTCAGTCGATCTCATGGCATTATTCTTCAATCGATTTTTCCAGGAACCAGATCGGGAACCCTAGGTTTTGTAACACTGATCGGTGAAAAAGGTAACATCTTTCTCTTTCTAGGTTTTGGTTTTTCTTCTCTTTTTAGTGCGGCTGACCTACTGCTTCATCTTCTTCCTCTTGTTTCTTTTTTTTTTT
>MVGT01000213.1:144612-173563 GCA_002174775.1 Macleaya cordata | reverse complement strand
TTTTTTTTTTCAATTCTCGCTTTGGTTTTTTGAACCTGTTCTCTGTATTTTCTCTTTCTTAATGTATCTCTTTAAAAAAAAGCCTAAAAAATAATAAGAAAAAAAATGAAACTACTCCATAAAATTATAAATCAACCTCTATTTAGATGTTGTTCACCCTATTAAAAAAATAAAAATATTAAAACTAAATCTACCCCGTAAAATGATAAATCACCTCCAGTTTAAATGCAGTTCACCCCATCACTGGGGGGAACTGACACTAAACTGGGGTTGATCCAACATCAGCCATAAATATTACTAGTCCTCATATCCCGTGCAAGGTAGGTGGCTTCTTTTAAAAAAAAATTTGAATTTTTTTCTTAGATAATTAGAAAATTTAGTTGTTTTAGAATTTGAATTTATGTTTATAATGTAGTTTTTTTTTAACCTACACCTAAGAGAGAGGGTTTTGTTAACCCAAGGTATCTCCTATAGTATATTAAAATAGATAGATTGGCAACCTCGTTGAGTTAGACTTGGTCAATTTAGTTTGATTTCATAATTACTAGTGGCAGTTCTTAATTGGTCAAACCTCCTCCTCCTCCTCTTTTTTAGTTTCTTTCTCCAAACTTAGAAAGAGAGAATCGAATAAATTTTTAGATTTTAAAAGGTTTTTTCAATGGTCAATCTTATTTGGTCGAAGTGGGGGGGTGCCAATTAGGTTGGGGCATGTCAACAAAAATAAATGCAAATTTAGAGAGTGCCTACAAATAAAATTTTGCAGAGCACCTATAAAACGACTTTGTGCAAATAACTTCTAGGCTGAAATAGTCAAGGACACTCTTTTATGTGAGGTTATGGGATGGATTCCTAAGGCAAGACGCCCTTACGCGCAAGTAACGCAATGGACTACAAAGAAAGCCCTCCATCATTATTTTCACCACTTAGAGTTGTTTCCGACCTAGAAATGTAACCTAAATTTCATTCCCTAACTCAGGTTTGACGAGTTTCAAATCGTGTTAATGCGCAAAAAATATATAAATTGAAGAAAATA
Source organism: Macleaya cordata (assembly GCA_002174775.1). Taxonomy (NCBI): domain Eukaryota; kingdom Viridiplantae; phylum Streptophyta; class Magnoliopsida; order Ranunculales; family Papaveraceae; genus Macleaya; species Macleaya cordata. Next base: position 172,530 of record MVGT01000213.1, on the reverse strand, counting down.
TATATATATATACTATTATTATGATATTATATATACAGGACAATTCAGAAACATCCATGTCGGACCCATGATAATATCCATGGTACTTGCATTATGGGAGCACCACTAATCTTTTTGAATAAAAATGATTTGACTATAGAATGAGGGGGGACGACGGTCACAACAAACTTTGCATTGTTTGATTTGTTTGGCGTTTTTTTGTTGTTGTTGTTGCTGCTGCTGCAAACGAGGGAATTTTAATAATTTGATTAGGTTCGTTGCTCACGTGACGTCCGTGATTCACAAACGAGTCGGACTCTCTGGATCTTGCTAAACCCGACAGACTCTCTGGATCTTGCTAAACTCGACAGTTTCGGATTTAGCTGTCCATTATTAGTTTTATACATATTCCTATCATTTTATTTTTGCACTCCGATTTATATATATATATATTCATGCGCATGAACATGATCAAATACTATATTTTTGTGAGGATAATTCCGATCAGAATTATCATCTCTGGCTCTATTTTCTTATTGGCCCAAAAATGAATGCACAAGACTCGTAATAAAAAAAAAAAAGCGTATGTATTAATAATGTATATGCCGGTCATTTCAAGCATTCATGTATTTTGAACAGCTCTAAAATGGAGATATTTGAGTTGGATGCTCTAATTCAATCTTTAAGCCCAGCTTGGTACAACGTAAATATTTGCAAAATGCAAATATTCACAGTTCATCATGGATTTAAAGTGGACCATAAAATAAGTAATCTCGGAACTTTTTATTATTTATTTTTAATGTATGAATTTTTAATTATCATCTATAAAATATGATGAGCCGTGAATATTCGTATTTTGTAAATATTTATAGTGTACCAAGCAAGGTCTTGGTGACAAATCAGAAACCTAAGATACATAAAATAACATAGACTAATGTTGGGAGATCGGATAGGGGACCCTTAGGGGTGGAAGACAATTTGGCCTATCAGGCCCATATATATGAAGATGATCCAAGAGTTATTTTTCGGTAAAAATTCTTTTTCCACCATGTAGACCATTCTCATCAAAATTCAACCCTTTTTAAAAAAATTTAACCTCATCAGTTCAATTTTAATAGAGATTGAGCGATCCATTTCTTCGTTGGACTTTTGATGGGGTTACAAGTTTTAGAAAGAATTGATTTTTGGTGATTATGATCTACATGATGACAATCATCGCCACAAAATGCTAGTTATTGGATCATCTTAACGTGGCCTCCTCATAGGCAATGGCGGATCCAATAATTTTCTTCATGGTGAGTGAGTCAACATTGACTAAGTCAGCAATGACCTGGTCAATTGGGTGAGATTAAGTTTACTATCAATATTATTAATTTATTATTAAAATTATCCAGTCTCAAAACAAAGTAGAATTCAAATCAAATTTCTAGCAACATGCATTTGAAAGTAGTCATGCCAATAAAATTGAAAAGGGAACAAAATTTATGTGGATTTAATGTCTCAATCACGGAGAATTTCTACCAAAATAATATTGTACAATGTCATTTGTTTTTTCTTTGTGTGGTCTTTAGAGTTAGGGTTAAGTGGGCAAGCTAAAATTTTTGAACCAACTCGAGAAGGGGCTATAAAAAGTCGTTCTGGCTACAAATATAGCAGAAACATCACTAAGAATTGATGGAATTAAGTATGTGGTTGATCCTGGATATGTTAAGGTGAAGTCTCATAACCCACGGACTGCTATGGACTCTCTACTCATCAATCCCATCTCTAAAGCATCTGCAATGCAAAGGGCCGGCCGATCTGGACGAACAGGCCTAGGAAAGTGCTTTCGCTTGTATACGGCCCATAGTTATCATAATGATATGGAAGATAATATAGCTCTGGAGATACAAAGGACTAACGTTGCGAGTATTGTCCTTACTCTTAAGAACCTGGCATTCGTGACTTGGTGAATTTTGATTTCATGGATCCACCACCGAGCGAAGCATTAGTTAAAGCCCTGGAATTGCTTTATGCCCTTGGTGCACTGAATAGCGTAGGAGAGCTGACACTTGTGGGAAAAAATATGGCAGAGTTTCCTCTCGATCCTAAGCTCTCTAAAATGATAGTTGCATCGGATACGTATAAATGTTCTGAAGAGATCAATACTATTGCTGCTATGCTTGATGTTGGTAATTCAATCTTTTACTGTCCGAAGGACAAACAAGTCCAGGCTGATAAGGCAAAGATGAATTTTCACTCTGGAGATGTTGGGGACCATATTGCATTGCTCAAGGTGATTTTTGTGATTTATGCACATGTAGTTTTGTTGGAATCTGGGATGTTATCAGAGTAGAATTGTTATATTGCCAGGAGTTCTCTACTGTGCACATGCTTATTGATCTGGAAATTTTAGAGGGACTCTTATGATTTGGTAGCCCATATATAACACTGTTCTGTATTCTAGCCGCCCAATCATTGCGTTATTGGCTAGAATGAGAAATTTGGCCTACTTTTGCAAAAACAAAGATCCTTGTTACTTGATTATTAATTGTTCGCTGTGTTGAACATCACAGTTTGGAATCTGTAGTACCATAAGTATATCTATTGACTGTACCCACCCTTAGTCTTTTCTTGTAAACCCAGTTGCAACTGGCTTATGTTTCTTGCTTCCAGTCAGGGCCGTCGCAACCACTAGGCCAATTAGGCAGCAGCCTAGGGCCTCACAATGGTTGGGACATAAAATAAGTATACTAGTACTCCCTATATTAGTTATTAAATTAAGTTGGTCCTATAAAACTAGTCGTTTGTTAGACCATTTCAAACACAAAGATACAAATGCCAAAACCGTCCTTTGTTGACCATTTCAAACACAGATACAAAAGCCAAAATCCTAGTATAATAATATATACGATGAAATTGAAAACTTGAAGTAGAAAGTGACAAAGACCAAAACTCTAAATAATAATATATAGGCTGAAATAGACAACTATTTCAAAATTTCTAAATTCTCTAATTCTCCTTCTTGAGTTCTTCATTCTCTATTTTCATTCTTCTATTATTGCCCTACGGTCCATTCTTATCTTTAAAAAATTAAAGATAAGAATTTTACTTATTTATCTATGAAAAAAAAAAGTTTTTAAATCCGCCTATGTAGCGCTAAAACGTTACATTGCCGATCCCAAGCCTGGAGTAAAGATGAGGGTGTGCGGTACATAACTATATAATGTTGTATATGTATAAGGGTCCATTTTCAAATCTCGCCTAGGGCCTCAATTTGTCTAGGGCCGCCCCTGCTTCCAGTTCATGATTAAAGTTGAAGTTTCTAACCGTGCTTGATCTTGTGTTTCACAGGTTTACAATTCATGGAAGGAAACAAACTTTTCAACTCAGTGGTGCTATGAAAATTTTATTCAGGTACACAGATGTTCCTTGAATTGGTCAATTTTTCCATACACTTTCTTTTGATTAAGTCCCCAGTTAACTATTCCAAAACTATTCTAATAACAATTTACCTGCTTTCTACATCTCCCATCATTGGTGCATGCATTATTAAGGAAAGAAAGCTCCTTCTGTGTCTTTCCTACAGTCTTTGATCTCCAAGATTCTGTGGTTTGAATATCAGGTCAGGAGTATGAAACGTGCCAGAGATATAAGAGACCAATTGGAGGGGCTGTTGGAGAGGGTTGGAATTGAACTAACATCCAATGCCAATGATTTGGTAGCAGTAAAGAAGGCTATTGCATCAGGTTATACCATATTTCTATTTCCTTGGTTCGTCTTATTTCAAAACATTGCTTTGTTTTTTTTTTTTGATATCCATTCCATATTCTTTTCAGGTTTCTTCCCCAATTCTGCAAAGCTGCATAATTATGGATCTTATCGAACTTTGAAAAATCGCCAAACAGTAATTATACATCCAAGTTCTGGTCTGGCACAGGTAAATTATGTGCACCTCTCTACTATAATGATAGACCTGGATTTTCATTTGTTTACTGTTTACATTGTGCACTAAAAAATTGACTACAAATGCCCTTTATTTTTGTCACTTGTTAGTTGCTCCCAAGATGGGTTATTTACCATGAATTGGTGCTGACGACGAAGGAATACATTAGACAGGTAAATTCTTCTTTATGCTGGAAACCAAAGTTTTACTCTTTTACTTCTGGTTAAGGCGATAAGGATGATTAACTTTATTTACTTTAATGCTCCTTCGCCATTATCAATTTATTTAAATTTCTCCCTCCCTCCCTCCTTGGAGGGTCCTCCCCCTCAAAAAAGGATCATCAATGTTAACAATGTTAAATATGCAGGTTATAGAATTGAAACCCCAATGGTTGGTGGAGGTTGCTCCTCACTATTACTCGCAGAAGGATGTCGAAGATTGTATGCACTCTCTCTCTCTCTCTCTCTCTCTCTCTCTCTCTCTCTCTCACTCAAGTTTAACAAGGGAACACACACACACGCACACACAATCTCTGTTAGTTATGTTGTTGCTATTACATATAGGCTTCATTAGACACTAGGATGAAACTTGCCTAGCTGACTTGCATGCTCATGGTTCTATTGACTGTCCATTCTGATGTTAAGAACCATTGAGGGCGAGCAGCTAAAATAATAGTCTGTTTGGACAAGGGATTTGGGGGAGGGATTTTGTGGGGACCAGGGATTTGGTAGAAAAATCATGTTATATTTTTCCTCAAAATCCCTGGTCCCCACAAAATCCCTCCCTAAAATCCCTTGTCCAAACAGACTATAAATTTTTTGTGGTCCAGATTGATGATGGAAAGTAGTTCTCCATAACTGTTAAAAGTTTAGTCTGTAGTGTATTTGTTGGCCATTCAAAAGTGGGATACTGGTGGGTGGCAACATGCTATGGATTGTGTCCTTATCAAATTAGCCGTGCCTGTTTTAAAACTGTGGATCAATTTCTCAACCAATCCCATCTATGTTTCAAGAATTGGTTGTGAAGTGGTGTAGTAAAGTTAGCACCCCATGGTTTGGTTACTTGCATTGTCGTCAACCCATGAATATCATAATATGCAGAAGATCAATTTGATAAGTTAGCACACCAATGATTTATATAAACTATTTGCTTCTCTATGTTTTCGTGTGCGAATGACTAAAATTGTATTTCTTTCTGTAACAGCTGAAGCGAAGAAAATGCATCGTGGGCAGGGACGAGCAGCTGACTAAAAACCCAACACTACTACTGGCAACCTTGCTAGAGATGGAACTTTTGCCGTCGCCTGGGTATGTATCTATGAAGTTTTGATGTTCAGGTGGAGATTCAAAATTGTGTTGCTCATTGGATAACCACATGAACTCGGTTCCTTGGCGTATTCCATCCTGTTCGAAAAAAGATTTATTTGGTTGCTTCTTCCTTCAATCCGCAGGTCCGCAACAAACCTGCGGATTGGTTAGGGTCGACGGTTATAATTGAAAGAAGATCAAACTTCAAAGGAATATCATGATTCCTTTCAGAAGTTTATACGAGGCTTTTTCTTATTAGCTTAAGCTTGGAGTTCTTTACTTGAGATTTAGATAGTTGTTGATACATATTTTTGGGTGTAATTAGCAGCATGCACAATTTTTAAGGGGTAACTGGTAAGGCTTTCTACCTCCCCCACAGCCCTGGTTTTGTATATGTGTTACTTTTGTAAATATATGGAAAGGAAAAGAAAATTAAATAGAAATAGAATCCTCACCATCAAATGGAGTTTGTTACAGTAGTGGTTATTTGTTATTAGGGCACCAATCGGCTATCTCTGGGCATTCAGTGCATGCCACTAACTACGTGGGCTTGTTGGGCCCATATCTTTTCTATTCGCACCATTCTGATTTATTATTTGTTCCAACTTCTCAGAATTGAATTAAAAAAAAAAAAATTGGGTTAGTTTTGCGAAAACAATGCAAAATCTGCTGTTTGTTTGCTATTCGAATTCCATGAAACTGAGTGTTCATTGTCACGGGTTCGGGCTTCCATCCCAAAAGACTAACCTAGTAGGTGGAGTTGACCCAAACTTATATAAACTTCAAGATCCCCCCTTATCCAACAGACGTGGGACTAAACCCATTTTTGTCACCTATTCCCGTGACATTCTCTCCGACCTGAATCTTGCAACGCCCTCGTTACAGTTGTGTCAACATATCTACCTGTTCCCACCCTCCTTTGGGGGACCCACTACTTTTGTGGATACAACCCTATGTGTGGACACTTGGCACAATGACACGGGCCACCCTGCATACCCGTCCCCTCCCTCCTTTGGATGACCCACTATCCTCGTTGATACACCTCCCTTGTGTGTGGGTGCTTGGAGTGACATCGGATTGGGCCGGGTCTGCTTTGATACCACTTTGTCACGGGTTCGGGCTTCCAACCCAAAAGACTAGCCCTATTAGGTGGAGTTGACCCAAACCCATATAAACTCTAAGATCCCCTTATCCAACTGATGTGGGACTAAACCCATTTTTGTCACCTATTCCCGTGACATCATGCTACTCAAAAGTATGATAAATAATTAGTTTTTAACGTAATTATGTGAAGTACACATTTTAACTCCTACAGAACACACTTCCGCGGAATCAGTGGAAATGAAATGATGGTTTGTTTGGAAGGAGGATTTCTCGGTAGGGATTTAGTGGGGACCAGAGATTCATATTTCTCTGGTCTATTTGGCTGCCAAGAATCCCTGGGAATTTATTTCTCAGGGAAATATGTTGTCCAACAAATCCCTGTTTTGGAGTCCTACCCTCCTTTTAGAATTTGCTGAAATTCTAAACTAAATATTCACTATGTATTCACCCAACTCAATGCAGATTATACCCTACAAAATTAAAATAATAAAATAAAAATTTTATTTACATTTTAAATAGCAGCCAAACAAATCAAGAATTCAAACTTCCAAGAATTCATGAATCGATGAATTCTTTTAAGGTTGCCAAATAAATTAAAGGAAACATGAATGTATGTCATACAAGAAAATACTTCTTTGCAATTACACACTCCTTAATTATCATTGAAGCATGAGATGAGAAACATGGGCTACTTTCTTCTCCTTTTTTTATTTCTTTTCTGTCCTTTCTATTTCTTTTGGTCTGTATGCTTCCCCTGGACAAAATTTGACGACAAGATTTTTGGTGATGTAAAAATGTTGGATCAACCAATAGTGAGGATTCTGAGGATGATGTGGACTGCAGTTCCATGACCAAAAAGAGGGTTGCATGGAGATGACAGCTGTATAAAAAATCACAATAAAAAACAGCTCATATGATAAAAAGATGAAGTGGGTGTGTTTTGTTTTTTTGCTGAATGGGCTACATTGACACATTTCAGCCATTTCAGCTAATTTCATCTAATTTCAGCCCATTCAGCAAAAAACATATAAAACACTCCTGAAGTTAATTTGAACCTTCACATTGTATGATTTGAAGCATTCACTTGGAGCTCTCCTTCTATACTGGATCATATCCTTGAGGCCTTGCATGAGAAGAAGAGAACCCAATGTAGCCAAGGACAACCTACCGGGAACCCCTAAGCTAGTTCAGGCAAACCGTCCCTTCGACGATGCCGGCAAGTCATCCTTGGCTGCATTAATTACACTCTCTACCTTTTCATGCTAAGCCTTTAGACAAATATTGCTGCGCAGATATGCCGGCTTCAATTTCCATTAATATTTCACCATGTAACATCAGTTTCCGGTCGAAGGTTTTTCTTATATAATCATCTAGGACTTGAATGAGAAGAAGATAGGTCAATGTAGCCAAGAAACAACCCGCCGATGGCCATCTCTTCAATGCACCAAAATTGTAAATTTGGAAAGATACATATTTTATTAGGAACGGTTCGACTTTGAAACGGTTTGAACGGTTCCTATAATATTTAAGAAAAATAAGGATAGCTAGCGAAGAGGGGTTCTTTTGAGACAGCTTAAACCATTCCAGATTTGAGACGGTTTTAGTCATTCTAAATTGGCTTACAAAAGCGTTCCAACTCACAAGTGATGCCCTAAGTAGGAACAGTTTGGAACCATTCCTCTATGTTCCTAATTGACAATTTTGGTGTAGTGCTTAGATGACACACCGGCAAGTCATCCTTGGCTACAACGCACTCTCTACCTATTCATTCAAGTCATCCCTTAGATGAATTCGATTCAACGCCGGCTTCGAACTTACAATGTGGATTTTTTGGATCATCATATTGGCCTTACATGACAAGAAGAGAGCCCAATGTAGCCAAGAACAACTTGCCGATTGAACTACTTATTGCAATGCCATCACCATTACCTCGGTGTGACCTCGGCGGCAAGTCATCCTTGGCTGCATTACACTCTTTCCCTCCTCATGTAAGGCGTCAATTGACGACGAAAAACTCATCGAAAAAACCCTCGATCCATGACTTAGATTTCTCATCTCTACACACTCAAAACTAGAGCTAGAACCTAATATTTCTTTCTACTTCTACTTCATGTTTCAAAATGTTGTAGCTTCCATATGATATATATAGACAGATCTTGGTAGCTAGTTGCTAAAAATGTGTGTTCAATTTGCTCATGATATTCTCTCAATATAATAATTTTTTTTTGGTTGGGCATGGTTGAACCACCAAAAAAAAAGGAAAAATTCTAAAAGGGGTAAGTTAGTGTGATCCCACTCAAAGGGCATGACTGAAAACGTCTACATGAAAACATCTACGTTCCCAAATCATCCAAAATAAAACACTACTGATTTGGTTATAACAGCTGTGGTCCGTACAAGAAGATTTTTGGGTCCTACTTCCCCAATAAACTAAAAAAGAAAGAAAAAGGCACAAATCAATATTTAAGGAAATTAATTAAGGGTTGATTGTTTATTGTGGGAATAGAATATTTGATTAGGTGAAGAGAAGGAAGAAGAGGGCATGCTTGTGATGGTGGGACCCATAAAGATTTTATTTATTATTTTATATTTTTAATTTTTTTTTTGGAGATATAAATGATGGTGAAGTGTAGGATAGGGTGTCCTTTTGTTTCTCTTTGTTAGGGCAATGTGTGTGTTTCTTGGCTTCCCTGTTTTTGAACTTTGTAATCTATTACCCTCTCTTTTTCTTCTTGGGAATTATTTTTGAGGTGGGTTTTACTATTTTTTTTAGGAGTTGTTTGGTTGCAGTATTTCAAAAAAAATCTCCCCACTTTGTAATCTCGTCAAAGGAAGGCTGGCTTCAAACCACTTTCCTTCCAGTCCAAGTGGTTGCATTAGTAAGACTGAACATGACTAATCTAACCTAAGTTAGAGGACTTAAAATGTTAGGCATCAATTAAATATATTTGAAACGAGGAGTGGCCCGAATAGGAAGACATTGCGAAGTCTATTGTCCAATGTCCGTGAGTGCTATTTTGTGCACCCACTTTACATGTGAGTGCACATCACTACCATTATTCAGCCATTTATTACTATATACAGTCAACCACACTTATATTTGACTGCAAAACAATAAATGGTTAGATAGTTATTGGTAATATGCATCCTCATTGAAAGTGGGTGCACAAAATAGTAATCGATCATTGTCTATTTCTAGATGATTGACTTCACAATGCCTTTGCAAAATTTATTTTCTTTCTTAAAAAAGAAATAAAAATACTATTTTTTTTCTTTTCATCAATCTATTATAATATACTATAGGAGAAGTCTTTAGGTTAACAAAACCATCTCTCTTAGGTGTGCGTTAAAAAAATCTACATTATAAACATATTACCCAATATATTATCTATTATTGGGTTAACAAAATCCTTTCTCTTAGATGTGGGTTAAAAAAACCTACATTATATACATATGACCCAATTTAAAACAACTAAATTTTCTAATAATTTTAAAAGAAGCCCAGTGCCTTGCACGGGATATAGGGGCTAATTTTGAATAAAATCTATTTTACCACCATGTCAAACTTTAGGGTTGGAGGAGTTTTTTAGTAACATTCATTTTTTACCACATTCATATTTGTATTGGAAATGCTCTACCACTATTAGAAATCTATTTCCAATTTTACGTTAATTAACACATGTCAATTTCCTAATAACATAATATTATGGCATTGACCTNTAGTTATTGGTAATATGCATCCTCATTGAAAGTGGGTGCACAAAATAGTAATCGATCATTGTCTATTTCTAGATGATTGACTTCACAATGCCTTTGGAAAATTTATTTTCTTTCTTAAAAAAGAAATAAAAATACTAATTTTTTTTTCTCTTCATCAAATTTGAATAAAATTCATTTTACCACCATATCAACTTTAGCTTTGGAGGAGTTTTTTTAGGCTAAAAGTCTATTTTTCCTAGCGACATCTATTTTTTTACCACATTCGTATTTGCATTGGAGATGCTTTACCACTATTAGAAATCTATTTCCAATTTTACCTTTAATTAACGGTCATAACACATGTCAATTTCCTAATAACATAATATTATGGCATTTGAGCCCATAGTGTCAAAAGACTCAAAACCCAACTTTTGTAGGAATTGACCTAAAGTTTATTTTTTTTGCTATCGCTGTGATCGATTTCTAAGCTTAGACCCTTCTTGTATGGAATATATTTTTGATAGCTTTTCTGGGAAAAAGAATGGAAAAAGAATATTGTTGCCATAATTCGATCAAGATTTTTTTTACTTTTGTGAACGTTAATGCTCCCAAGAGGCATGCCTGGGTAATGGGCACGTGTAATGGGTATTGATACCTGTTTTACTCTCTCTAAAGAACCAAGAACTTTTAAATTTTCCAAGTCAAAAATTTGAATGACCTCATTGAAGTTGGAATTGAATTTGATTTGACCCAAATATTTATAAATCGACTAATTACATAATCTAAAATTACGATGTGTGAAAAGTGTAGAAAAATCGCCAAGAACATTGTCATCATGAATGCAGGAAAGACGCCCACTAACGGGCACAGAGAAACTGCCAATAATAGCGTATCCATATTTGTTACCAGATTATATGGGACAAACTTAACGGTAATACCACGATCGAGAAGTTTTAATCCCAAGACCTCCCACTACTAAAAGTTTATGGGAGAGATGTACAACCATTGAGCCCAATGGTCGAGGTGTATTTTCAAAAACATAATATTTTTTCTTTTTCTTTTTTCCCCACTTTTAAGAATTCCGGGGTGTGCATAGTTTATATCGATATTACAAATCATCAATCCTAAATTCTAAACCTAATAAATAAAAAATTAATTTTAATTTATAGATCGAAATTAAATCCACTGTATTATTTACACGTTAACAGTTTGACATATAAATCATGTCGGTAAGACTTTTTTTAGTACGGGAGAATCGACTAAAAAAATATGGATGCTAGATGCTAAAATGGTTCATTTGGACCAATCAAAAGTAGGGGTGTCAATTGGTACCTAAAAACCCGGAACCGAATCGGTACCGGAACCATTTTTTGCGGTTCCGGAACCTCACTTTGTGGATCCGATAATTTTCGGATCCATTTCGGATCTACCCGTTTTGGATCCGAGATTTTTCGGATCCATTTCGGATCCACCCAACGGGTACCCGGGGGTACCCGGTTCCGTATAAATTCTATAATTTCATAGTTTAATTTACTATTATATAACAATTTTTCAATTTTTTTTAATTTTTTTTAATTAAAAAAAGAACCCAATGACTATTATTTAATAAATTTTATAATAAAATAAATTTTATAATTGAATAAAATACGAAAATACAAAATACAAATAGGTTTTGTGTGAAAAAAATAAAAAAACAATAATTTAAAACGGGTATCGGGTACCCGCGGGTACCCGCGGATCCTAGCGGTACCGGATCCGGAACCACCAATTGAGGTTCCGGAACCGGAACCGAAAGGATCCGGAACCGGAACCGAAAGGATCCGGAACCGCTTCTTATAAACGGGACCGGATCTGGAACCTTTAGGTTCCGATCCGGAACCGACCCGTTGACACCCCTAATCAAAAGCATGCAAGGCATACCTTAGCTCATTGAAAGGTGGGTGCCAACTCAAGTTGTATAATTCAACTTTGACTTAAGGTTTAAAGACCTATAATCAAGTTGTATAGTTTTGAAGAGCAGACTAGTATATATAAGCAAAGGAGACAATAATGAGATCTAAATAGAGAAAAGAGAAGGCTGAAATGAGACTTTTTCTAAAAGGTTTGATGCAATTGTCCAGAGAATTTTCTTTTTTGGGGTCTTTTGATAGTCTAGAATAAGAATATAGAAAAGCAATTTGCTAAACAAATCTCTACTCTTAGCTGCTCAAATTGGATTTGTTTTTTTGACTCATGTTTATCAGTTTATGCCTTGTTTGATCATATCAGATCCTTATATATATCCACCACATGTTAATTGATTTATTATCTTGCTTTATAAATCTCTCTCTCTTTCTCTCAAATGATGTATTAATTTATTACATATAAAAATTCTGTATTTATTAAAAAAACAAAGAATATATAAATTATATAATAATATAATAAACCCAAACTCTAACTTTTTGTATGTACTACTCACCTTATTCTTACACCCAGCTTACTCTTATCTGTGTAGCCTGTGTGGAGATAATTGAAGGTTGATTTTTTATCAGGATGATCTGTTCATCGCATGTAGGTCAACATCAACTTTTAGATCAATTTTTTTATGAATCCCACAACCCAATGTAAACGCGGTGTAAGAATTAGTAGGTGCTAATAGAGTTTCCTTCTTGAAATGCCCCTATCTAAAGAAAAATACAGTAATGCTCTTCTAATGTTAGTCCCATAATGAGTGGACTAGTGACTGTTTTAGCGTGCCACAAAAAAAAAAACAAGATATTTTTACCTAATTTTTATATAGTCTATCCACCTAATTTTCGCAAGTTGATCCGAGAGTAAATAACATTCTAAACGTAAACAACACGTACAATACATTTGTCAAACTCAGAAACCATCCACCAAAATAAATTAAAGTCATTTGAAAAAAAAAAAGGTGAAATTCGAGAGTTCATATTGTTTGCAAGTTGATCAGATCAAAATAGCATATAAGCCATTAAAGGTGATCTTTTAGCTGTAGCCTGTAGGTGACTAGATTTCACTTTTGACGATTTGTTTTACGACATGTCCTTAGAAACATATGTTCTTTTATTACTTTAGTTTGAAAATTGAAATACTAAGGAACCTTTTAGTTTACTTACTATATAGGGCAAGTATAGTGATAAACCCTCAACTCCCCTTCTCCAAAATATTAAAACTGGGGGGTTTGGTGATAGGGAGTGGGAGGAAGGGAGCACAAGAGCCCACTGCAATGTGTAGAATAGAACTTGCCTTAAAAACTAGCTTACAAAGGAAGGGAGTACAAGAGCCCATATGTTTTGAAAATCAGCTTAGAAGCAAAAGGTACCTAGAGTTCATATACTCACGACCGATCTCATATTTGGTCACTGTGGGATTATAACATATTTCACCACGCTTTTGAACCTGATGTCTATGGCAGTCCACTCTATCGGCATTGGCCCACTGGTAGCCCACCTACTACCTACCATTATTTGACATGATGATAACACTACGATTCGATTCTCCAAAAATGAGTCCAACCTACAATTCGATTCTCCAAAAATGAAAACGATTCATGATCCCCCCAACCCTAAAAGAAATTCCCAGGGTTGAAAAAGTATAACAACCACTCCCAAATCTGATCGCTCCTTCTTTTAGAATTCTTTTCTAAATGGTGGAGTCATTGGATTGAGTCCACACAGTCCACAGGTCTTCTCTCTTTTTTGGCCTTGCTTGGTATTCAGTAAAAATTCGCAAATGCGAATACTCACGCTTCTTGTGGGTGCTAATTAAAGATTCATACATTAAAAAAAAAATATTTAAAAAAAATCTCATATTGCTTGTTTTGTAGGCCCACTATAAATTTCATCAAATATTTGCTATCATCAGTGTTTTAAAAACCAGACTGGCCGGTTCAACCAGTGATCCATGACTTTTTCTAGGTTGGGTTAACACTGACCCAGCTTTTTCTTAAAAAACTGGTGTTTTTCTAGTGAACCAGGCAACCCGGACAGTTTAAGACCTGTTAATTGTAAACTAAATGACTTAACGGTCTGTGCTAAAGATTAGTTGGTGATTTTAGAATATTTTAATAATATAGAAAGACAATGATACAGTTTCCTTTTAACTTATAAAAAGTTAATTAAAGAGGTTTGAACACAAGACCAACAATTAACCACCCAAATACAATACCACGCTAACCAGCTTAACTTCATTTTAAAATTTGACAATTTAATTTATATCATACGCTAAATCATTCAATCTGAATGACCCACTGGTTGAACCAGATTAACCCAACCCAATGCCTTCTCCGGTTCAATTACCGGTCCGGTTTTTAAAACATTGGCTATCATACACTCTCACCAATCACGGAGCACTTACAAACACATAATGAACTATGAATATTCGCACTTGCGAAATCCTACTGCATACCAAGCAGGGCTTATGCCCACCCTTGTTGACCACATCAGAGTGATCAGCTAAGAAAGCAAGATGTTTGAGGAGAAAAAAAAAATGAAGCTTAAAGCCTTAAATCTGGACTGATCGAATATATCAACCATCTCTCTCTCTCTAGGCAAGGTACCAGAGGCCAATATGCAAAAACAGGGTAAATTTCTCCATCTCTCTCTCAAAATCTTTCTCGACCACTTTTAGGAAGGTTGTTTAAAATTCGCTCGCAACATGTTCGACAAAATGCCTCACCTAAAGCCATCTCCAGTTTTATGCTCTTGGGTTTTCATAACTATCTTATCTGTAACCTGTTGATGTGACTCAGACGATTCAACTGATTCGTAAGCAACCTGGCTGGTTCACAGAAAACTCAACCCGATTTATTGTGAGCTCCGATTAACCCCTACAACTTGAACCGGATGTAACCAATTTCTCAATTTGAAAATACCCGAATTGGAAAACCATGGATACGAAATTAATAACAACCATTTATTCTAAAAGCTCGAACTCCCGTAAGGAGGCATAAAAATATTACATTATGGACCTTATAAAGAGTTAGTGCACTACCAACTACACTCCTCAAAAAGTTGCTTTGGATATATGAACACGCGACATCGAGACTCCTAGTAATGATACTATGTTAATTTACTCTAAAAGCTCGAACTATTAGAGACGGACGTAAAAAATATATGTACCAAAGGTCTATGGATCTAACAAGGATAGGAACACACTCACCAACAAACATACAAACATTAAAGTCTGAAGCCAAAGCTGTAATGTGTATATATTTCATGTACCTCATGATCACATATATGCTTCCATTGATTTAGTAGGTTGAAATTGTAAAACTGTAACATAATAAACCTTTTCATTTCATCCAATTTTTTTTTTGGACTTGTGAGGTTTAATATCACATTTTTTACAACAAAAATTCCTAATCTAGCTACTTATATAAGAAAAAAAAAAAAAAAAGGAAAAATTAAAAGAAAACATCAAAGTTCAAAGCATATTAGTCTTTTTGTATGCCTTCATTCTTTTTTAAGGCAACTCTACTCAGTGATGATCTCTGATAAGCTTCCTATACCACCTCCTAAACATCCATGGTGATTCCCTCCACATTCCTTCCTAAAACTCTTGCAACACCCATCCATTTCCCTCTTCTCTAGACTGTTACACCAATGCATCACCATTTCGTCGTTGCAGTTAGTTCTGATCAAACTATTCATTGTTGGATCGTCGCAGTTCTTACCAACATTGCTAGCTTGATTCTTGCAATTGAAATGGCCATCTTCATTGTGCAAGCAACCAGTAGTACCAGAATGTTTGGTCTTGCCTAAGTAATCCTCCTCTTCATGCGAGTGATTGACGTTGAAGACGTCGTTGTTCACAACTTTCTTGCTTGATTCTGATACTTTGTGGAGAAGATTCGCTTCGCAAGTAATCGAAACTGAATGCTCATGACTATCAGCAATGTCATTAGTGTATTTTCCCAACAATAATTCTGAACAATTGTGAGAATTGTGGAATCCACAAGAGTGATTATCAACTGCAACTCCTGATTCTTTAGATGAATCAGTCTTCGAACATTCAACGTGTTCACCATTGTGATTAGAGTGGTGTCCGCACTGTTTTGCTCCATTAGTTTCAACCTTGTTTATGTTTATAACATGTGAGGAAGCAGTATTGTTTGTGTTACAGCCTCCATGACCATGGTGCTTGGAGTTACTCCTGCAACTATCTTTCTTCTGACATGAATTGATGGAGTGTTCATGATGATGATGATGATGATGAACAGGTCTTGAAGCACATGTTTGATCAAACCTAGTCTGATCAGTACTGGTTTTTTGTGTGTCACCATGTGAACAACATTTTTGTTTAACAGGGTTTAAATTGGTAGAAGTACTTAGATTGTTATGTAGATCTTTGGGTCCACATGAAAAACCCTTGTCATGGCAATGGCCTTTATGTGTGGGATGTTCACAACCGGCTTTGGCAGCACAGTGCGGGGAGCGGGTAATCGTTGTCCCTCGTAGAAGGAGCATGCTATTGAAGATCACTAGCAAGCATGTACCAACATCAGCGAGAACTGCCGCCCATAGAAGCGGGTGACCAGCGATAGCTAATGCAAGAATAGCAGCCTTAGTAACAATCGATAAGACCACATTTTCTACTACTTTTCGCCTCGTTTTTCTAGCAAGTTGGATGGCTTGTGGTATTTTTCCAATGTCGTTGGACATGAGTGTTATGTGACCAGTCTCAGTTGCGAGAGCCGAACCTGAAATTCCCATGGAGATACCAATGTCGGCAGTTGCTAATGCCGGTGCATCGTTTACACCATCTCCGATCATTGATGTTGGTCCATCCTTCTTAAGTTCATTGATGATTCTCACCTTTTCTTGAGGTAGGAGATCTGCATGGACTAGCTCTATAGCTTGCTCTAGCTGATCATAATATGTGCACAGAGGGTTTATTAGCATGTTATATAATTAACTTGTTTTCATATATAATTAACAATCAAACTATAATTCTACAAGAAAAATGGCTTTAGCCCACGGTTTTAAATGTGACTAAAAGTATTTCATTGGACCTTTAACAACAGTTCTAAAACCGTGGTCTAAAACTTTTTTTTCTCTATAGATACGTCTTCATGTTTAGTCTAATTAAAATGTTATATTTTTGTGATTTATACAGTAAATTTTCATTTGATGTTCGGTAAAAATCTGTATGGTTAGGGTTTAGAATAGAAAAACAACATTGGAAGAGGGAAAATCACCTGATCTTGTACCCGCATTGCGGCGTTTCGACTATCCCCTGTAAGCATTGCAGTTTTGATCCTCAAACCTTTTAACTGGTTGATTGCCTGTGCAGCCCCGGATCGGCATGTATCGGCAACGCTGAATGTTCCAACTTGAGTTGCCCCTGAGAATACATAACCCATTGTATCTCCTTCCTTACCAAGATTTGAAACTGAAATTAAATTTCAAACAAAACTTATTAGAATTTCAATAAAAAAAAATTAATTTAGATATGTATTAAATAAAACTTGTATGCAAAAAATGTGTGAAATCACTGAGTAAATGAAATAGCATCTAAAATTGAGGGATTTACCTATTTCACACCCAGCTCTCGTAGCCATTTTTCGATTTCCGACGTAAATCTTTTTCCCATCAATTTCTCCACAAATCCCTTCTCCTGGAAAATTTTGATATTCCGTGACATTTTCTGGTTTCGGTTCAATGGAATTTGAACGCCCATAATCGACAAGTGCGGCAGCCATTGGGTGACTCGACTTGCTCTCGATGCTTGAAACCCTTTAAAATTTTTGAATTCAAATACATTTTAATTTATAAAAAGTTCAAATCATATATAATTGAACTTAAATTAAACTAAATTAGGATAAAATGAATAAGAAAAAAACAATAATAAGAGGTGTCAATGGATACTTTGGAACCTCTAAGGACCGGAACCACTAGGGCAAGTGTTATGGACACCTTAAACAACTAAAAAAAACATTTTTTGAGGTTAGGGCAAGTACCATGGGTACCCCAAACATCCAAACCCCTCCCTCCAGTCCTAGATTTGGGGAGGGAGTAAGGGATTTGAGGGAGGAGGCAAAGATTGTGCCTCATATAGTCATTGTTCAAGTACAGATCGGAGAAATAAATGCATGTCACGGCACAGATTGTGTCGTGCGGCACAATCTATGCCGTACGTCCCTAATTTTCCATGGCACTTGTGCTTCCCCAAACCCTTAAACCCCTACCCCAAACAACCTAAATAAGAGTTTTCCATGGCACTTGCCCTTAGTATTACAACTGATTTCAGTTTTGGGTCCTTTGATATTCGATGGAACCGGAACTCAAATGGTAGGAATTGGAACTGGTTTACATCTATTGATTTTTTTTTCTCTGATTTTTCTATTAGTTTTAAGATTTTTTCATATTAGAATTAAAAATTGCACAGAATCACAACCAAAATAACCAAGAATACTCTTCAAAAAAAAACCCAAGAATCAACCAGTTCGAACTAGAAACGATAAGGTACACTATTGAACGACCCCGAACTAGAACCTATTAAAAGGTTCCAGTTTGGCTCAAATAGGTGGAATTGGAATGGGGGGATAACCAGTTCGGTTCTAATCGATTCTTGGGTGTTTCGGTTCTGATTCTCCAATACTTAATTCTCATTTGCTGAAACTATTAAAAATAATTGAAAAAAATCAAATGAATAATCTAATAATTTATAAGCTGGTCCTATTGATACTAGATCAGTTTTGCTTCTATGGGAAATTGAAGTACTCAAAACCAGAACCAGTTATATTACTATCGGTTCCAGTCCCTAATAGTGAACAAAAATTCTACACCAAATTACTTTCCTGTTTTTCATAATTCAATAAAAAATCGAATTTACATGACCCAAATATTGAAATTAATTTTTTTTACTTACCAGTAGAGCAAATTATTTTGGCCAACGTCGTGAGAGACTGAATGGAAATCCGTCACCGAAAATTCCCCTCTTGTTATCGTTCCAGTTTTATCGAAGGCCATGATCTTGATTTTAGCTAAAATTTCAAGATAATCACCGCCCTTGATCAACAACCCTGTTGTCGCTGCCTTCGTAAGAGCACAAAAAGTGGCGACGGGAGTAGACAAGATAAGGGCACATGGACATGCACTTACGAGAACGACGAGACTTAAGTGAATCCAATGCTTTAAGTCATGGACTCTTAATGCGGCAGGAATCGCTGCCAGACTGATCGATATGAACACGACAGCTGCGAAAATAAGTGAAAAATAAAAATAAAAATTTATAATGCTGCTCATTCGAAAAACATCGCTAAATTAAAATACCACAGTATTTGTAATACTGTGGTGAAATGTATGATTTAAGCAACAATTTTTTAGGATAACTGTGGTTAAAAGTAAGAATTAAACCAGATTGTGTGTTTTTTTTTGGGGGGAGAAAATTAAACTACATTGTTCCTTGAAACTGTAGTTTAAATCCTAAATAATATTTTTGTGGTTCATGCAAAAGTTCTCAAATTTTGAAAAAGAAAATGTGGTAAGAAAAAGTCTCAAAATCAATGCCAAACTATGGTAGCATAAAAGGTCAAATATTGGAACATAAATGAGAAATTGAAGTATCAAAAAATGGTTTTTTTGAATAATATTTGCATATGATACCCGGGTACAACAAAATACAAGAATTTTAATTACCAAAATTTCGGAAGATTAATCGCGTAACTTTTTTTTTTTTTTTTCGGGAAAAAATGGCGTAAAATGCAATACTAATTCGAAAACTTGTTTATATATAGCAGTAGTGTGTTAACCTGGGGTATAATACTGAGCACATCTGTCTATGAATCTTTGTGTTTGGGATTTGTTGTTCTGAGCCTCCTCTACAAGCTTAGCCATTTTAGCTACTGCACAATCTTCAGCTAAAGCTGTTGTTTTCACACTAATATAACCTGCAAAAGTTCTTAATTTGTAAGTAAAAAAAAATCTCATCTCTTAATCAATTCTAAGTTTTAAAAAACTACCAGATTCGCGGCCTATTACATAATTCAATTCCCATCCTTGTCGGTTTCGATTTGGGTACTCAAATAGGTAGAACCGAAAGAGGGACGCTTAGAACCAAACCAAACAAGGAACCAATTTCCTAGTTCATATTTCACATATTTCAGTATTGGAACTAGAATAAGCGAAATCATTATATTCGGTTTTGGTTCTCAGTTCAGTTCAATCGAATATAATTAAAGCACCCAGAACCTGAACCACTATGATGATAGAGGTTTCGCAACCAAGCAGTTTTCGAGTCAGGCACTGAAAAATGTGAAACTGGAACAAGAAAAGTGGTTCCAGTACCCAGTTAAACAGGTAACCATTAAGAATTAATAGTAGAGGAGGCATTAATTACCATTCAGATTAATAGTTCCAGCCAATACTTTAGATTGAATTTGTTTAGTAACCGGGAAGGGTTCTCCGGTTAACGACTTCTCGTCGACTTCACACTTCCCATCGACAACTATTCCATCAATCGGAATGACTTCTCCAGCTTTAACAGCAAGAATTGTGTTAACCTCAACATCTTTGGCATCCACGACATGTCCATTTTCGGCTAAAACGGCTTTCTGAGGGGCCATGCTCATCAAAGACGACATGACGGTGGTTGCCTGTAAAAATAGTGTCTTTGATTTGAGGGTACATTGGTTGTAATTGCAAGAAAATTAGTGGTAAATTTATTTCCAAGTTCCAACTAAATAACTGAAATCCAAGTAATAACAAAATAAGATTTAACCACAGTAAATTAATTAAAGACCACGGTTTATAAAAAACCGCCGCAATCTTTTATGGACCCATAACATAACCATAATACTTTTTGGACCGATAGGTTTACAAAAGTGGTGCCAGACGCTTATGTGGCAGGGTGGGACCCATCACTTTTCCCTCCTAAAAGTGTTTTGAAGGAGTTTCTAACTTACATGACAGTGAGACCGACTATGCCACAAAAAATATTGGGCACAACTTTTGTAACTTGATCTGTCCAAACAGCACTGCTCGTAAGGATATTTTTGGGACTAAAAATACATGTTTTGTTAGAATGTGACCCTAATAACACTTTTTGTATGATTACCAAACATCTTGTGATAAACTTACGTAATTGGGCCAGATTGATGTGGTGGGGCTGGCCTATATGTATCGACCCATATGGGCCTGACCAAATTAATAATTGGGCCAAATAAGTTAGAACCAAATCAAATTAAGGTTGTTTTATAGGTGCCCTCTAAAATCATATTGGCAGACTCCCATTGTAGGTACCCCCATAATTTACATTTGTTGTTGTTGTCAGGCCCCAATCATATGGCACCTCCCAATTCAAAATCGAATTTTTTGTTTCAAAACTACAAAATGTATTACGAAATATGTGGGAATGCCTAAAAAGTAACTGATTCATGGTCTTTTGGAGGATTGGAAGACCCAATATCCTCTTCCATCAAATGGAAAAGGTTGACATGATAAAGTGGCTGGTTTGACCAAAATAGAGACTACCACTAGTAATTGTAGAGTCAAACAAAATTGACCATGTCCAACTTAATGGGCCTGCCAATAACATTTTGAAAGTGCCTTTAAATTTTCCCATCCAATTAAATTCTGTTCTGCTAGGATAGGTGATTGGGTACCCATTGTAGAGAGAGAGAGAGAGAGAGAGAGAGAGGAAACTAACCTTGTGACTTGCTCTTGATTCAAGCCACTCAGCAATGGTGAATAGGAAGACAATAGAGGCAGCTTCCCAGTAATCTTTCATAGCAATTGTTCCTCCAACTGCAAATTATATATTTAATATAATTAAATATTAAGAAAAAAAAACAACACAAAATTAATACAATTTATTAAAGTGAATTATTTTTAGGCCCTATGTGGTATGCCGAGAACATTTGTAAATATTTACATCCAAATTTTTAGTTGTACGTAAATGCAAATACATAAACTAATTTATAACGATCCAATAAATTTGATTAAAAAAATAAATAATATTTATAATTATTTAAAGTCGTAAATTTCTACACCATATCTTACTAAATTCATCTAGACTCACTTGCAAATTTTAACAATAAATTTATATATTTGAACCTACACAAATTACACCAAAACACATGCAAACAAAAATTTTTGCCATGAAAGCAGGGCTTAATATAAAGTGTTTGTTACATGACAATTATAAAATTTTGATTTAATAATTGTGGGCCCACAACAAGAATATGGACGACAATTATACCATAAAACCTTGAAACTTATAACGTGCATCACGAAAACCATTTTTAAATATGAGCATACAGGAATACAGGTAGAAAATGGATTTTGTCCATTACTATATATTATATGGCCAATTCCAGGGAATTCTTTTTTAAAACGAAATGACTATTTCTAATTTATTAATTACCAATAAGATTTCAATCAAAAGTGGTGACCTAACTTCCTTATTACATTTATTTTCTAATCCATCTTAAGAGGACTTTTAAAATGGTTTTAGGGTATTGTGAGGTCCACTTGTGGTGGCTTCCATCTAAGAGAGCACTCAAGGGAAGATAGATCCTTTTTGTTTTAGTCTTTTGGAAAGTTTTTTTTGTTTTTTGTTTTTTAAAAGATAGTCATATTACAAAATAAACAAAGTGCAAGAGAGAAGCAAAACATTGATAAAATGTACAGAAAAAATATAATTAGAGTCTGTGAACATTACTTTAAAATCAAAATTTATATGTTATATGTTTAAGAAAATATCTCTTAAAATTTTTTAGTTGTTCTGCTACGTATAAATTTTTGTACGAAATAAATATTTTAATTAATTATTTTAATTTTTAAACTAATATTCACGTCAACAAAATAAATGTGAATAAGAAAGAAACAAGATTTTGCGTCTAAAATTTTTTTCACCCACTAACCCACTTCTTGTTCTATTTAATTGTAATAAAGAAGAATTGCTTTTTCGTTGTGGTGAAATTTGTAAAGTGTATCACAAATTTTCTATTTCAAGCAAATGTAGGTTAAGATAGCTGTCGCCAAAGGTAGTTTTTTTTTTAATCAAAGAAAAAAAAATAGTGGGGTTTTTAATTATTCAATAAATTTAATATATATTGGTAAATTGTTTTGATATTAAAAAATTTATTTCATTTCTTTGCACAATAATTTAAAATGAATAACTAACAAATTTCTTATATTTTCTGCAAAATTATTTGAATATTCTCAATTAAAATGAAAAATAGGAAAATAGAGTTACCTGCAATCAGTACAAGAATGTTTATATCGAGCGTAAAATTCCGAATAGCACCGACACATCTGAATAAAATCGGCGGTAACCCGACTACTACCGCTGCGACGGCGAGCCATTTTAATGGGTGCAAAAAATGCTTGAAAAATGATCCTAAAAGTAGTAAACCACAACCAATTGTGTATAAACTTGGCCATTTTTTTCCCTTTTTTTCTTCCCCATAAACTCGAACGTTTGCTTCTAGCCTCGCTTGATTAAGTGCTTTAACTGAACAAAAATATATCGTATTAGGGTAAAAAAGAAATAATAATTCAATAATATTTTACAAAAATAAATCAAAATTAAAATTTGATCATAAAATTATGTGTTAATGAGCAATAAAGGAAAAAATGTAGATTTTTCAAAAAAAAGAAAAAAATGGGGGGTATTTTAGCCATTTTGATGTGTATTTTGAGATTTAGTGATATTAAATGAATTGCGTCTCATTTCAATGTTACTTGTGGATCTATACATAACTTCCTGATAATGCTCTTTATACTATTATTGACCATAATACCCTAATATGATATAAGAAATTACTTGTTAAAATACGACTGATCAGCTGCCTCAATAGAAAAATGGTAGTTGCCTATAAAATTTCCCAAGTTGAAATGGGTCTGCCCTGTCCAGTCCAGTTATTACATATCCGGATTTCGTATCGGGTTAACCCAAACCCATTTGGAATCCGACCATATATTCCTTCAAATTGAAGGTAATTTTGCTTTTAAGTGAGGGTTTTTTTGGTCCATACAGAATAAGGAGGTTACATAAAAGAAGAAGAAACCACTTAGAGGACCCACCCACACACTAAAACAGTAATGTACCTTGTTCAATAATTCAGGACCATAAACTCAGTGGATCCCACCTCATTGTGAGTGTGGGTTATGCATCATTTTCGATACACCCGTAAAGCTAGTGAATCATAAACCATCATAAAAAAATCTGGAGTTTGGACTAGAGGTGAAAGGGGAGTCCTTTACTAAAAAAATGTCAAAAAAGTGAGGGGGTTTTTGGTTATAAAAAATTGACGAGAATTATGATATGGTGTATTAGGTTTTACCTATCTGAATTTGGGAGATGAGGAGGCTGTCGTGGATGACGATGACAGTTTTAGTAGGAACGATCACAGAGACTTGTTTGATTCCATCAAGTGGCTTCAAGATCTTCTCAATGAGTGGGACCTCAGAAGTACAGCAAAGACCAACTACATCGAAATAACTCTTTTGAAACTTCTTTGTTTCTTTGGTTTTATCACTACTACTACTAGTCATTGTGTTGAACCTGCAAAAGTTCTCTAGAGAGAGAAAGTTAGAGAGAGAAAGAGAGAGAGAGGGTTAGTTCAGAAATAAATGCAAATGGGTAACTGAAACTGAACTGACAATCATGAACAATTAAAGTAGAGAGAGAAAAAGAGAGAGAGAGAGAGAGAGAGAGAGCAGGTGAGATGATTTAACAAAAAAATGAGAAATAAAATCAAATAAAACAGAAGAACTACTTATTGTCCAAAAAAGAAGAAGAGAGAGAGTTTTTACTAAGATTAGAACATGGAGAAGAAGAAGAAAAATTGAAAAGAGAGAGAATGAAACCACCAAACCCAAAAATACTTTGGAAAGAGAGAGAGAGAGAGAGAGAGAGAGAGAGAGAGAGAGAGAGAGAGAGAGAGAGAGAGAGAGAGAGAGAGATTGTACGACTTAGAAAAAAAAATGACCATTTTCTGATAAGAACCCACAAAACCATACAACAGGGTCTGAAAAAAAGAAGAAGAAAAAGAATGATAACCCTGATCAAATTAAGCATCAAAATGAGAAGGTACTATATAAGAGTATGAAATGTTTTAACTAAGTGAAGTTACCTGGTTTGTTTGTTTGATTATAGGAATTGAAGGTTTTAGTGATATTGGAGAGCTTCAAGATGATGATGAGTTGGGAGTCGAAGAGGTTGATGAGAGCATCGGGAAAGCTAAAGAAGGAAGAGTGGAGAAGGCTTTAAGAAGGCAATGCATATCAGCTGATTTGAAGAGAGAGAAGACAAAGATATAATAGTACTTAAAAATGATTTAATATTAATTTTGGAATTTATTTTACTTTTTTGATTTAATGGAACAATTAATGGATCGACATTTCTTTTCTTTTCTTTTTTTAGAGAGAGAAAGAGAAAGAGAGAGAATTAAGAATCAGGAGTAGATATGTTGTACGAGAGACAGAATGGAATCCAAAAATGCAAATGAAGCAAGCAGTTTTTCATTTTTAGGGGATATATTCTACGGTAGTGCTAGGGCTACCGAAATTCCTACCGAATTTGCTACAGCAGGCACATTTTACGGTGAGATTCATAACACTTTAGGATGGGATGCGAAATACGAAGAGATGCAAATCACTTTGACCGTTGGATGCTTGAGTGGTAGCAAATTCTGTAGGAATTTGCTGTAACTCAAGCATTACCGGATATAGAATTTGCTGTAACTCAAGCATTACCGGATATTCTAGGGGAGGTTGCCTCATATTACAATCCCTAACGCATGCACAATAATCTCATGGGACCCACAAAAAGATAGAATTTTTTTGTCATATAAAACAATTTAAAATATTTTTAACCCCTTCAAAAGTACGGTAGTTTAAAACTAACCATTTTTTTGCAAATGGAAAATTTTATTGACACTTCACATTTTGTTGGTGGCGGGTTCATTTTTCGTTTGACCTATGGTGAGCGAGAACTAAGTGCGAGCTGGCCAACAAGATTTTGGGGAGTGCCAAGAAAACGTCCCTAAAAATTTTAGAAGGTGAGAGTGATGTACACAATAAATGGGTCTTTCTTGTTGAAACTCAGCTTTAAGATCATTTTATTCATGTGAGCCGTGCAACATATTGCACACATTGGGCATTTTAATACGAAAAGTGGCTTTAGATAATATTATAGAGTCAGATAAGAGACATGTTTAAATCAACATGTTATAGATATAGTCTATGTGGGGGGCCGACATGGAGATAATCCAATGATGTGAGGACGATCTTCTTGCTTAGATCATCTTCATATAAAATTCATCACGTTCTAAAATTTATAACCCATCAAATTTTTCCTTAAAGTTAATTGTAAAAATAGACGGCTAATAAATTACACGACGTTTAGTGGTATTAAAAGTTTTAGAATGATGTGATTTTGGGTCTATATATAGTACTTACATAATTACATTATCATCCTTAGAAAAAATTAGTTGTAGATCATCTCTATATGAATCTCACATAGAGCGTGATCAAATTTTTCCTTAAAGTTAATTGTAAAAATAGACGGCTAATAAATTACACGACGTTTAATGGTATTAAAAGTTTTAGAATGATGCGATTTTGGGTCTATATATAGTACTTACATAATTACATTATCATCCTTAAAAAAAATTAGTTGTAGATCATCTCTATATGGAGCGTATCAATAACTACTTCTTGATTTAAGCATTTCCCCCAATATTCCTGATCCTATTACGTATTACAGTATTGATTTACTTAAAAAATGCACTCTCTTTGTGCGTTTCTTGGTCACATATTGACTTAATTACATATTTTGTGATTAAAATTAATTATACAAAGTTGAAAACTAATTAGATTAGTGGTGCACGTACAACTAAAAATGTATTAGAAGAGAGAGATAATATAGATAGTTGAGGATTACTTTAACTTATTATATAATCATACCAAACTAGTGAAGGATTGCTTTAACATTAAACAATTAAGAGAATTTTAGCATTTTAAGGTGTCTTGATAATCTCTCCTTTTTGTGTGGGAATTTACCTAATGAGCATGGGCAATCAATTAATTAGTTCTAATTAGATAATGGCAAAGATGTTTAACAAAAGCAAAGACTTAGGGCTTTAATTTTGAAGGGTAGTGCTCTCGCATGCTACCTCACCAGTGCGTAAGTTGTCGCATTTTTATTTTTCCTCAATTAAATGAGAAAAGAAAAGTTAAAAGAAAACTAACAAATAAGATTCTAATAGGTTTTTAATATATATTTGAAGTATAGTTTCAAAAAATATGTTGGTCTCGTCGTTTGTTCTCGACTTAGATGTGTGCATAACGGGTGCAAGATGGGCACATACATATGGGAAGGGATTCGATGATTCGTTGACTTATAGAATGTGACTTATAAATTTAAATATGATTATTGGGTTTAAATGATAGAAATAATCCAAACATTATTTTTGGTACAGATGACTTCTTCGCTATATAGATTTTTCTAAGTAAGTTGATACCGTTATTAAATTTTTAAATTTTAACGTCAAAAGTTGATTGAAAATTATAATAAAATTAATGGCTAAAAATACTTAGAATAATCCACTTTTTTTTCATTTAATTTACTAGCAAATTAAACTAAAGAATAGTATTCAGTTCAATTTCTCTTTTTCCACATTGTTTTTGGTGATACTTAAAAGTAGCACCTGGGCTTGATGGAAAATTTCGTTTCCTAATTGGAAATTAAAATACTCCCATATATGGAGCAAAATATACCACATGAGTAGAACTGATACTGATAACGTTAGGTAAAATATTCCACAAGAGTATAGAACTGATATATGCTGAGAAAGTTTCCACGGATCAATGGGTCCACCAAGGAATGAATTCATATTCCCTCTAATAGATTTAGAGGTGTTAATTGTGCCGTGCCGGCGCTTAAAAACCGGCA
>MVGT01000213.1:107348-143484 GCA_002174775.1 Macleaya cordata | reverse complement strand
GCCAAAATGGAGTCCGTAATTATATGGGTGTGAATTGTAAAGTAGAAAGGTGCAAAGGAGGTTAGGTTTAGTGAACATTTGGAAAATGTAACTATCGAAACCAAAAAAAGAGAGAACATTTGGAGCAAGTAACTATCAATATAGATTGAGTAAAGAGTGAGTGCAGTCATGAAGTTTCAGTGTCTACCAAAAGAGTTTAGCCCTTAACATTTTACTAGATAGGCATAGTTATTTGTCGGTTACATAGAATCGACAATATAAATTTCACAACAATTTTTTGATTCTATAATGCCAAAAAAGAGTACTGCTTTTTGAACCGACCTTTTTATACAAAACAAATACCCGACTTTTATATAGCAAGCTCGATCCCACTGCCACATAATAAGTTGGAAACTCCCTCATAACACTTTTGAGAAGGGAAAAAGTAGTGGGTCTTACCCTGCCATATAAGAGTCTGGTATTATTTTTGTAAAGGATAATGCTATACTTACATCAATATCAACCTAATTTAACAGTGGTACGGTTCTGTAAACACCCTCTTGATTCACGTCTACTGTCCTTTCGGTAGAAAATTTTGTAGGTTTTGTTATAACCTTAGTATTACCATTTTATAAAAGCATCGGTCTAAAAATTATTATCGGCCAAAAAATCATTTTCTGATTTTACATAATGGACAAGTCATTTCATATTCTGAGTTTTAATTAAGGCATCGTTTGGTTTAATTTGTTGAGTTCCAAATCTACTAATCACTTAGTACCACTTTCCCGAAAACAAACGCACCTGAATTAATAAAAGTGTGATTTGAGAAATAAAGAGACGAAACGCCAAAACTTTTACAGTCAGCCCGCAGAACAGAATAATGAGTCTTTAAACGTATCTTCCATGACAATGTCCAAAAAAAAAGAACAAAAAAATTTGTAACGGTTAATTGAAGTGGGCTTGTGGTGGACCCTCAATTAAAAAAAGTGTGATTTGAAGTTCCCTCACGCATTTGACGCCTCCCTTGATTATATATTGTGTTTTGTTTTTTTGTTTGAGAAATTTTATTGGCACTCTCCAAAACTTTGTTGGCCAACTAGTAGTGAGTGCAGGCACGATTTGGCCGGCCAACAACAAAATGTGTAGTGCCAATAAAGGAAAAGAAATTGGGACCGAAAAAGTTTGTCTAGAGCCGACAAAAACTTCATCCACGGTCCAAGTGAATTTGGGCTTGGTTGCCGATTTAGTGGTGACCGCGGTCGAGTCACAACTAAATTAGCCCGAGTTAATGATAAGTCATAAAAGTTTTTTTAAAAAAACAATTGACTCGAATCGAGCCGACTGATTTAGGCCCGATTTAAGAAGGAACCAAAAAAAAAGAAAAAGAAAAAAGAAATAGATCCGAATCAACTGAGTTGAACTTGACGAGTGAAGGTCGATGAATCGCACCGAATCCATAACGTACTAAACTTGGGTTAGTTAGATAGATGGTGACCGAGTCCGATCTGAGTCGACCGAATCACACCTAACTCATCCGAGTCGGAAATCATGGCGTCGATCGGTCTTTTTTTTTTCCGGTTTGGGACAAAAACTTTTTCATTGTGCCAATAAAATTTCCTTGTTTTCTCTTTCTCTTAATAAAGCCCATGTTCAGCCCAATCCTAAACCTCCTTTTTATGGGCCCACAAAAGTTCCATTGGATTTTTATTTTTTTATTTTTCTTTTGTTATTGTTGATCCTTTGGAATTTGTACCCTATCAACTACGAATTTGTGTGTCGATTTTGAACTTAAAGAATACATTTGTTGTCTCAAATTCTAATTCTATGCCCTTGTAGTTGCATAATAAGATTCTGACTTCTAAGTCGACGGGAAGATGAATCTTTGAAGCATATTTTGTATCACTTTTTTCAATTTACATATCTTCTATTTATCTTCTTTATCATGGTTTATCTAAAAATTTAACGAAGGATATTAGTTCACTTTTGATATGCAACACAAAAAAAGAATTAGATAGTGGAATATTACATAAAACTTAAGACCAATGTTTGGAAATGATCTTTATAACGATGTAACGGTAGGATGTCATTACCGTTGTAACTGTTATAACAACAGTTATAAAGGTTTTAAATCCTAAATCAAAATTAGGGTTAAATTATAAAAAATATTATAATAATAAAAATAATAAAAAATAACGTTCTTTGTAACATAAAATAACTATTTTTAAATTTTTAGAAAAAAGTTAAAAATACCAAAATAGTTTTTTATATTTTTTTTTTGCTTTTTTTAACAAAATAACAATCGTTGTAATCGTTTCTAACGGTAAAATAAAATGGTGTTAACAATGTAACAACATTATAGTGATATAACGTAATAGCATAGGGCCGTTACCACTATGACAACCATTATAACCGTTATAACGGACCGTTTTTCAAACATTGCTTAAGACTTAATTTCTTTTATATTTTATTACACATCTTCTTGTCTTCGACACTTAGGAAAAATTCAATGACGATATCTTAAAAAAATGAGAGAAAAGAGAACGATCAAAGGACTTAATTACTACTAATCAGTGGAGTGTCATTTGGTCGATGGAGAATCAACAGATCGGTAGTGAAGTCTTTAGATTTTTGTATTGTTAATCGTTCCTCAAATTTGAAGGAAGAGAGAAAATTTTGAGAATCTGAAGGCTGCACTAGAGTCCCCTAATCCTCAATTTTGAGGATTTGAATGATCCACTAAACTTGCTCTTAAAACTCAATTTCGACGAGACTATAATTTTGTTAACTCGTACAAGCGTTGTACACGTACGTTGCACGTATTTCTCACACATAAAAAAATAAAAAAAATGCAAATATCTATTGCACTAATTGAAATGTAAAAATTGAGTGGGTAGTTACGGACAGATTTTAGGGATAGTTCAGCCAGAGAAAAAGTGGGAAAAAATCATGGAAGAGATTTAATTTTCTTTGTAAAAGTGAAACGGTTATGTTTTGGTAAGAATAAAATTACTAATTTATCCTTTTTTTAGGGGCAAAAGATGACCATTATACCTTTTCAAAGTAAAGTTAAACTTTAATAAAAAATAATTTTTTCAAGGACACCAAAAGTGAAAAGCCTCAAAAAATTTCATTCTCTTAACTAATAGTATAGATATATTTCAGTGTTATTTTGTACACCTACTTTTAACATAATTGTATAGAGGGCAGGGTAATTCAAATTGAGTCAGAACGGGTTTTTTCACATTTAAATATTAGATTTCTTATCTAAAAGCTGGTTTGATCTACTCTGAGTTCCGTGATTATAGGTTTGATAATTTTGCTTTCGGTTCAGAAAGTCTTCTAATTTGATTATCTTTTGCTTGTAATGCTTTTTTTCTTTCCTTTTTTCTCCTTCTATATTCTTTAACAACATGTATAAAAATGCCACTCCTCAAATCCTATTCAAGGCCTTTCTTTTATTCATTTTTAATTAAAAGTTAAAATAGGTCGAACATTAATGGCATATTTTTGCTATTCCATTTTTTATTTCTCTTAATACGTGGTGTATCAAGAAATATCAAAATTACAAAAATAATGTACTAATACGCTATTAGGCATGAGGGATTATCTGTAGAATTTTTTAAGAGAATGGATTCAGAGTACATTAGTTAAGAGTACATTGAGTATACATTGGTCTATGGGGCCCACCTAAAGATGAATTAGGGGTTCGTTTTAAGTTACTCCATCACGTTGATCATCTTCACAAAAAATTAGCCCAATCTAAAACTTGTAACCTATCATCCGTGATTGGAAATCACTAAAAATCAACGGTGCTTGAGCTATTCAAACACCGTTGATTTTTAGTGATTTCCAATCACCGGATGATAGGGTTACAAGTTTTAAAATAGACTAATTTTTTGTGAAGATGATCAACATGATAGAGAGAATATCCTAACTTAAAATGAGCTCTTGATTCATCTCTAAATGGGCCCAACAAGTCAATGTATACTCAAGGAAAAAAAAAAGACATACATCCCAACATGTGCTGGCACCACTACATGCTGGGGATCAAACACCTTGGATTTAGGTGGTGCGCACCTAAATCCAACGGTTGTTTAATATGTGCTGACACCACTAATGTCAGCACATGAATCAATTTCATATCCATTAATCTAAGATATATTAATTGATATGATACGAAGTAATATTATATCAATTAATATAATATATATATATTTTTGTGGATACGATATATTTTTTTTATAATAATATATATACATGCTTTAAATGTACGATGATGATGAGGATAATGACTTGATTCTTCTGTTTTTTTTTTTTTACATTATCGAACTTGGATGGAATCTTTGTTATTGAAAATTTTTAGACTTTATAATATATTAATTTACTTTATTTCAGCCCAATCAATTAAAAAATATACAAATCATATTCTCTTAAAAGTTGGGTTCCCTAATCCTACTAGATATCCCGATAATCCGGTCCTAATCCCCTCCGTTGATACTCATCTTATCCTGAATTAGTTCGAGCAAATCCCCAACCTAACATGATCAAATCCCAACCTAGTTCAGTGACAGCCTTTCTTAAAAAAAAAAGACCTACTTTAATTTATTAAAAAAAAAATTAAAATTTTTCATCGCTTATCGAGATTCACTGATTAAAGATCTCAAGGACAATCTGACGGTCGAGATTAAGTATCAGGATTGAGTGCTGATGATGTCAAAGGATTGATACAATAATATGTCACCAACTCTAAAGTAGTAGAACCTAGCTAAGATATTGTCTCAACCAATAGGTGTATCTTCATAGCTTCCTATTTATTATACTGAAGCCAACTTTTGATGAATACTTTAGGATTGAAAAAACACTAATGGATGCACAAATGGTCTATAACCCTATGATCATCTTTAGGGCTTTTTAACTTGATTAGTGTTAGAAAATTTTTTTTTCCTTATTGACCAACAATCATATTTTCTTTTGTTGACCCACCATATATGATGATTCATGCGAACAAGATAATACGTATTGCGTTTTGTTAGAAAGTGGGGTCAAAATGGAAATACAAAGAAATTTTTTTTTTTTTTTTTTTTTTTTTCTGGTGGGCAACACGATTTGAGGCTCGTAACATCTTGAGTTGGATAGAATTCAGAATAAACCATCCGTCGGATTGGAACTCGGATGAATCTGGACTTAGAGGTAAGAGTGTCTTTCATTCAATAGTAAGCGACGAAAAATTTATTATGCGAGATCCGAACCTACAACCTCTAGCACTAGAGAAGCCAATGTTTTAAACTACTCTAACAAGTGGCTTTCCACCCACCAAAAAAGAAAAGAGAGAAAGATGTTAGAAATTATGGGCCCGTTTGGTTCGCGATTGAAAAACTTGTTTTCAAAAACTAATTTACACTTAAACTAACCACATTTTGTATCACATCTAAAACTATTTTTTTGACTTTGCTATAAAATCCTAAATGATTTCATTGAAAACAAAGAAAACAACATTTTTTTGTTTTGTAAAATCATACATGATTTTATTGTAAATCTTAAAACAGTTCTAGATGTAGTACAAAATGCATATTAGTTTAGGTGTAATTTAGTTTTTAAAAATAAGTTTTCAAATCACGAACCAAACGGGCCCACATCTTATTAGTTTATTTCACTTGGTGGCGGTTGTGGTCTGTGGCTATGAAAATTAATCGGGTGCTTAAAGAGACTCAAATCACCTCATAAGATCAAAAAAAAAAAAAAAACAAATCATCCTATTTTGTGCCTCTTAACATATTACCATGTAGATCCCGTGCATATGATATATCATCGAGCAATTTGGAAATATGTAATTGGAGGACAACATTTTGGGTCCAATCTTTTGGCCATCTAGCATTATTCAAATTATTAATGGTAATTCAAAACTGTTAGTAGTATTTTATTTATTATTTATTGTATAAGACATGTTTTAGTTTTTTATAAATTTAATCCGCGTGGCCATGTAATTTTTTATTTGTGTAGTAAAAGAGAGACTAAATTTATGAATTTTTATTGGTTGTGGCCCTTGTGGGTTACATGAAATCCTTTTAACCTAATTTTCTTATTATTAAATCACTTATTTTTTAATAAAAAATTAAGAATAATTCAAAAAAAAATTATATTTTGGGTTATATTTTCTTATTTTAAAAGTATTAAAAGATGAATCAGCTATGAAATTATGAGTCAGTGATTGGTGTGTTTTTTAACCCAAAATAATATAAATAAATATAAAAAGTTAATTTTTTGTCTAAAGTGGCTACCTTTCCAACACAAATAATCTCAAAAAAAAAAAAAAAAAAAAGAAGATGTTGATCATACAAAGAATCCTTTTTCATCAAAAGCACTAAAAACCAAAAATAAACAAGTTGAAATCTCCACTATACAATTATCACTGATTACATCCACCAACATAGATATATTGCATGTGAAAAGAGAAAGAAAGGAAAGATATCTAATTAGGTCAATATACAAATTAATCAAGGGATTAATTTCTGATACACACTCCACTATATATATCCCAACTACTCATGTCTGCCCTAATAATTTCAGACAATTAATTTTTGTCCATTAATATCCACCTCACATTTTTTGTGACAAGGAAAATGATATACCGAACACATTGTCATGGGTTCCAATCCAATCCAAGAACTTATTAGGTGGAGGTACCTCAAATCCATTTAAACCGGCTCCAAGACCACCTTTTTCCATCCGATGTGGAATTATTCCCCTATATTACACCTTATTAATGTAGGTGCACATAAAATCTTAAGAAATATGAAAATATGTACACTTACATTAGTGGTGTCAACGCCTACTTGGATATTTATTTTTTTAAATGGCAAAATGGAATTTATTGAGCAAAAATATGAGATTTTACATTGTTCAAATCAGCATGGAGAGCTTCTAAAACAAAAGATGGGTTAAAAAATCCCAAAAAACACAAAGATCCGACTCGCAAGCATGTGTGTTAGTGGTGTCAGCATATGTTGGGATATCGATCGATGATCGATTTTCTTATAGTAATCGCCTTTATATCCTGTATATAATGCAAATCAAATCTTTTTCTCTTCTTCTTCCAAGTGCTTAATCATTTGCATTCTCAAGAGTTATTCGTATAAATTTTACACAATTTTTTTTGAACATTATGTGTTGTATGAAATTTTATGCACGAGTTGTATGTTGTCGTTGTAATGAGGAACAGTGGGACATGTCCCACTACCAAACATGTATAGTTTATAGTCAAAGAGGTATAATGCAAATGTTGGTTTCTCATGAATTATTTGCCACTAATTTTCTACAATGTCCAAACAACAATTGAACCCTAATACCCACCTCATAGCTATTGTTGTGATCACCTTTTATCCTACACATAGTGCATGTTTGGGGACCAAATTTTCTTCTCTTCTTCTTCTTATTCTTCTTAGTGCATAATCTAAATATATATATATATATATGTATAATGGTGGGACCTCTACCTTTTAGGAAAAACACTGGGTCAAAAAAGTTTAAAATTGATTTTTTTTTTTCAATAGTATTTATTAGTGGTTATCATCATATTTATTATGAACTTAATAAGATCAAAATTATTATCAAAACAATTTATTTATAATATGTGAGAATTGTTTGAAAAACATATAACTGATCACTTATTGAACAGATGATTGCATAATATGGATAGCAAGGCATGTAAATGAATATTGTGGGGATCTAGGATGCTAGCTAGTTTTCCTTGTGATGCAGCATGCAGCTTGGGTTTCTTTAGTGCTTTTGTTTTCGGTCCTGGATGATCTTGCTGGGCCACTGGTGCAAGGACGTAACTAGTAATTAAGGGGATTGGGAGACTTCAGCACACCCCAACTTTGAGGGAAAAAAAATCTGGGTATAGAAAATAGCTAAAAAATATAGAATTTTAAAGGGGATTTGATATCTTAGCCCAGGGTGAAATTGTACAAAATTTTTATATACCAAGCAACTTAAACTAAATTTAAGTACCCATACCTTTCAAACCAAAAAATATTTACTTTAGCCCACCCCAACTAAAATTTCTGGTTCCGTCACTGCTCTGGTGTTTATTGTATAGCTTTTTGATTTAATGGATTTCTCATTTTACTTACAAAAAAAAAATCATTAGAATTATTTGTTTTGATTTATTTCTTCCTACCTCTAATAGTTATTTTTTGTCAGCTTTTAAAGATTATGTAAAGATAGTTTGTTCTTTTGAAAATGGAAAAAAAAAACAATTTTTTTTTTTACAGAAATAAAAGAAATA
The DNA here is from genome assembly GCA_002174775.1 of Macleaya cordata. NCBI lineage: Eukaryota > Viridiplantae > Streptophyta > Magnoliopsida > Ranunculales > Papaveraceae > Macleaya > Macleaya cordata. Next base: position 135,218 of record MVGT01000213.1, on the reverse strand, counting down.
AAAATAAAATTTATTCAAGAAAATCTCTACAATTATGGATGAATTAAAGACGTCTTTAATGAAATTCTTTTAATAATGTAATCAAAATCAGTCATCAGATCAGTCCTATTGTGGACTTCGTAGGCTAGTGTTAACATAAACAAGTGGACTGCTAGTGTTACTTCTCTAATACATACATTTTTTCATATCAACCTAACCCATATTTAAATGGCGGGAATATTATAGAATCGCATTCTGAGAAATGGGACTGTTTTCGATGTTTGGTTGGTTTTTCTAAATTTAGAATCTATTCCATAGAAATGTGATTTTTAAAAAGATACCAAAAATTACTAAAAATAAGAGAGACTCATAAGGGGAGGTGTGTTTGTGATTCCCTCTTTTTAAAATTTTCTCATTCATTCAACCACAATCTTAACGTAAATAACACACCCAACATAAAAAAAAATATATTCATAAACATCTCCATGGTGCGTGCGAAAAACTCACTTTTCCAGTGCACATAAATCAAATCTGAGCCATGCACCCATGCATTGTCTGGCCCAAATAGGGGACAACATTGCACCATAGGAACATTTTAGTGGTGGCACATGTCATATCATATGACACCACCAACCTAGTCAGCCAAACAAAGGTAAATAAATAGGTCTCAGTGGACACGTGTCATCACAAAATACCATACACGTGTCACTTTTTTCCCCAATCATGTACCATCTACTGGAGTACATTAGAAGTACTTATTTGATTCTAAAGTGAGCCACTGTGTGTATTTTGCACCTCTTGAGTGGAGTGAATGGTCCACCTTTTGGTTCCCCAATTTGCAAGATTGTTGGGGGGGTGTGGGTGAGTTGGATTCGCTGAGTCGATTCCCAAATTGGTGACACTTGTAGCCAATATAGTGGCAGTATGACTCCACAATTTTAGTCTGGTATTTTCTCACCCCACTTGTGAGGTGGGTGAATGAAACCACACAATCCTAGTCGTCAACTGTTATAAGGTCAAATGATGATGATGTCGAAGGTATAACACCGATGGCCTGGATTATGTGGTTTTGATCACTCACCTTGGAAATAGGTGAACAAAAACACACTCCATATCTATTCCACTACAAGTGCTATAGGGCATCTAAAGAATCTAAAGAATATTCCATGCTCTCGTTGCAAGCACCTAAGCTCCCTATTATTGCATGTAACCATGTCAATTAGGTTACATGTAGGGATGTCAATAGGTACTCGTTTATCCGAGAACTGAATTAAATTAGAACCGATTGATTGTTTTAGTTACGGTTCCACATATTGAAGCATCTGAATTTGTCCTCTATAAATCTAATCTTGTATTGTATTGGATCTTCATGCTAAAAACTTTAAAATCGACTAATCTGTTGTGTACATCTAGTCAATACTCGGTTTTCATCTCAAATTTGATCTATATATATTTTTAATTGAATACTCATTTTAAAAATCTAACTGACCTAAAAACTAAAAATATTTAAATAAGTCATATTCAATTTCTTCAAACAAGTCATATTAACACAAGTCAGATTTAGATTATACCTAAAAAAAAACAAACACCACCTTCATATGATAACCAGTTTTGGTTCTAACTACTTGGATATTCCATGGAAATAAATATTTCTTTAAACATATATATTTGATTTTTGCAAAAATTGATTTTTTAAACCAATTGATTTTAAAATTAATTTTTTTAAGAACTAAATAATAGGGGATTAAAATATTCGGGAACTTTACACAACTGATGAAAACCAATTATCCAGAATCCGATTCCTCGTATATAAGCACAAGAAATGGAACCAATAAGAATCCATATAAGTTTATCCAGAATCTGATTCAGGGCTAAGTTCTCATATGGTGATTTTTCTATTAGAAGCCAATGCAGACTGTGCGCATTTTTTTTTTTAAAGGAAACTATTGCCCAAATTATATTAAAACGTAGATATATGTAACGAACATGTGAGAAGCGCAGACTGTGCGCATCTTAGACTCTTAGTAACTCGGACAAAGTTCTCATAGGTTTCAGTGGTAGGTAATTGTTGTTAAAAAAAAAAAAATCTAGGCAATTTAATAACCGAATAGGAAATCAACACGTTGACACCCGAATATGCACTAAATGATGAAGGGGGATTTGGGTGGCAATGGGCTTGGTTTGGTCCGTTCGGATGGACCAATTTTTTGGCTCTGCTTGGAACACCGTGAATATTCGCAAATGCGAAAATTCACGATTTATCATGTATTTGTAGATGATTGATGATGGCATCTAATAACAAATATTTGGTAAGATTTACAATGAGCTTACAAAATAAATAATTTTATTTTTTTATTTTATTTTTTTTTCTATTTTATAGAATTTTAATTAGCACCTACAAGGACCGTAAATTTTTGCATTTGCGAATATTCACGGTGTACCAAGCAGGGCCTTTGTTGAGTAAATTTGTGTGTTGGATAGAGCCGGATTAAGATAACAAAGGAAATTTTTTGGGCTAGACCTTCCGCCCGAAAGTTGGGTTTAGTTTCGAAAGGGTGGTTTCGGGCTAGTTTTGGTCGGGTCTTGGATCAGGCCTAGTTTAGTATTGTAAAGCAGAAACCGAGTCTAAGAAGATTGTGGGCCGGGAAGCCCAATTTGAAAAGTAAACGTACTTGAAAGGAGAAGTCATTTGAGCACTCCCCAAAAATTTGTTGGCGGGCTCATGATATCAAACTAAAATGAGCCTGCCAACAAGAAAAATGGTTTGCGAAAGACATGCCCGAAATATTATTGACAGTCCTGGTTAGACTCGGTCAATTTAGTTTGACTTCACATGTTCCATTTTAGGTATTCCCACCTATTTCGTAACATAATTTGTAGTTTTGAAACGAAAAAAATTTGATTTCGAACTGGGGTGCCAATAATAATAGGGCTGCCAACAAATGCAAATTCAGTGGATGCCTATAACCAAGGCCTGCTAATAAGATTTTAAAGAGTGCCTACAAACGACTCAAAGGGTTTTCCCCATAAACACAAACCTGTATATCTTTACAAATCAATTGGGCCTAGAAAAGCACTAGAGGGGCCCAATATGTATGGTGGAACAAGAAAGCCTTTTTTATTCTTTGATGGAAAAATAGCTCTCACAAAAAGACACGGTTTGGGTATCGGGACACGTTTTGGAGATGATCCAATGGTGGATTTCTAATGAGGATCCATGTTCTTCTCATCATGTAGATCATCCTCGTGGAAAATTACCCCACTTTAAAAACTAGCAACCCCTTCGAATCAGCTCTAAAAGATTTGGACAAAATAAGAAACGAAAATGATATTGGGACTTAAAGGTTTAGGGACCTAACCCAAATCAAATTGGTGTAGGGTCCACTTAGATTGTATCCAAGAAATGAAATTTAGTAGGGTGTTGCCCCACCATGTAGAACATCATAAAAAAAAATTAGTCCATTTTAGAACTTCTAAACTTATAAAAACTTAATTGGAAGTTATCACCGTTAATGATTCTTTACTGTTGAAAATCAATTTCTAGTCAATTTTTGATAGAGTAAAAGTTCTAGAATGGGCTGATTTTTTGTGAGGATGATTTACATAGTGAGGAGAACATTGTCACCAAATTTCAGCCTTTGTATACAATTTAAATGGACCCTATACCAATTTGATTTGGGTTTTGTCCCCAAACCCTTCGGTACCAATAGCATCGAATGTACAAAGTTATAACTTATTTACACCACAGTTACGCTATTTCAAGGAATGCTTAAAATCATTTGTTGGAGCTCTGATACCACATTATTGGGGGTGCTGGTACCACTTTGTAGAAACTCTAATACCAATTTGTTGGCGCATAGCGGGAGCCGAAGGCCAATAAATTTAGTATGAAATCAAAATTATGACAAAACAATTTTAGAGATGTACTGCTAGAAGGCCATACTGAGCTTCTGAATTCGTAATTTCAGGATCTTTTCAAGACAACTTCAAATAGATTGCCAAAAAAATAAAGGAAGAATAACAACGATTCAATTTAAGAGGAGACAAAGATGAAGAAACCAATACCATTTCAGATGGTTTGGATTGAGGAAAAAGAAATCGCTATTTCAAATAAGATGGTGAATTACATTTACAAGCGTTTAAAACAAAATTTTGTCATGAATAAATTTAACGATTCCATCAAGAACTTATTTCATGTAATGGATGTCACTAAGAAACAGCTGAATGATAAAGTCAAGCACTTGAAAGGGATACACATTAAGAATGCAATCAAATTGATGGAAAGTAAGAGACTAAATATTTAAAAACCCCACGATGCTAAGTAATATGAACCATAATGGTACTTTAATTTTTGAGGGTGCTGCAATTACTAAGCGAGATGTTCCTATTCTTCGGTCGGAATCAATGGTTAAAAAAGAAGAAGAACAAAATTTGTTGAATCATTTCAGTATCATTAATAATGTAGTGCAGTCGAGGAAGAGAAAAGATTTTATTAAGCCACCTTTGAGTTAAGAAAGAGAATTTCTCGTGTTATATTGATTAAAATTTAAAAGAAGTCAAAGGAAGAGATGGATCAGAAGTAGAGGAAGTTGCAGATTGCTTCAACTAAGCTTTATTTGGACAAAGTTGAATTGAATTTTGTCATTAATAAATTTAATGATTCCATCAAGAACTTGCTTCATGTAGTAGATGTCACTAAGAAACAGTTGAATGATAAAGTTAAACACTTGAAAGAAAAATACATTAAGAATGCAATCAGATTGTTGGAAGATAAGTAACTAAATATTTCAAAATCCCACGATACTAAGTTGTATGAGTTATCAAGTAAGATTTGGTGTCCTATTAAAAGATTAGAAATGAAAAACAGTGTTGGGGTTGATTCAGTTATACAAGTGGCAAAAAAAGTAATATAAACCATAATGGTACTTTAATTTTGAAGGATGTTACAATTACTAAGCGAGATGTTCCTCTTCTTCGGTCGGAATCAATGGTTGAAAAGAAGAAGAATAAAATATTTAGAATCATTTCAGTATCATGGATAAATTAATACAGTCGAAGAAAGGAAAAGATTTTATTTGGTCACTTTTAGTTAGGGAAGAAAATTTCTCGTGATGGGATTGATTGGAAGTTCAAAGAAGTCGAAAGAAGAGATGGATCAGAAGTGGAGAAAGTTGCAGATTACTAAAACTAAACTTTATTTAGACAAACTTGAATTAAATTTTGTCATGAATAAATTTAACGATTCTATCAAGAACTTGTTTCATGTAGTGAATGTCACTAAGGAACAGTTGAATGATAAAGTTAAACACTTGAGAGGGAAATACATCAAGAATGAAATCAAATTGATTGAAGGTAAGGAACCAAATATTTTAAAACCCCATGGTGCTAAGTTGTATGAGTTATCAAATAAGATTTAGTGCCCTAATAAAAAATTAAAAGTGGAAAACAATGCTGGGGTTGATTAAGTTACATAAGTGGCAAAAAAAACAATATAAACCATAATGGTATTTTAATTTTAGAGGATACTGCAATTGCTAAGCGAGATGTTCTTCTTCTTCGGTTGGAATTAATGGTTGAAAAAGAAGAAGAACGAAATGTGTTAAATCATTTTAGTATCATGAATAAAATAGTACAATCGGGGAAGGGAAAAGATTTTATTAGGCGACCTTTGAGTTAGGGAAGAGAATTTTTCATGTTAGGATTGATTGGAAGTTCAAATAAGTCGAAGGAAGAGATTGATCATAAGTGGAAGAAGATGTAGATTGCTGAAACTAAACTTTATTTGGACAAACTTGAATTGAATTTTATAATTAATAAATTTAACAATTTTATCAAAAACTTGTTTCATGTAGTGGATGTCACTAAGAAACAGCTGAATGATAAAGTCAAACACTTAAAAGGAAAATACATTAAAAATGTAATCAAATTGATTGAAGTTAAGGGACTAAATATTTCAAAACCCAACGATGCTAAGTTTTATCAAAGAAAATCTGGTGTAATGTTAAAAGATTAGAAGTGGAAAACGGTATTGGAGTTGATTCAATTACAGAAGTGGAAAAAAAGGTAATACGAACTGTAATGATACTTTAATTTTGGAAGATGCTGCAATTGCTAAGTGGGATGTTCCTATTCTTCAGTCGGAATCAATGGTTGAAAAAGAAGATGAACGAAATGTATTTAATTATTTCAGTATCATAAATAAATTAGTACAGTGGGGGAAGGAAAAATATTTTACTAGGCCACCTTTGAGTTAGGGAAGAGAATTTCTCGTGTTGGGATTGATTGGAAGTTTAAAGAAGTCGAAGGAAGAGATAGATCCGAAGTGGAGGTAGTTGCAGATTGCTGAAACTAAGCTTTATTTTGACTAACTAGAATTATATTTTGTCATAAATAAATTTAATGATTCTATCAAAAATTTGTTTCATGTAGAGGATGTTACTAAGGAATAGTTGAATGATAATGTTAAACACCTGAAAGGGAAATACGTTAAGCATTCAATTAAATTGATAAAAGGTAAGGGACTAAATATTTCAAAACCCTACGATGCTAAGTTGTATGAGTTATCAAGGAAGATTTTATGTCATGTTAAAAGATTAGATGTGGAAAACGGTGTTGGGGTTGATTCAGTTACATAAGTGGCATAAAAAGTAATTTGAATTGTAATGGTACTTTAATTTTGGAGGATGCTGCAATCGCTAAGCAAGATGTTCTTCTTTTTCGATTAGAATTAATGATTGAAAAAGAAGAAGAACGAAATGTATTGAATAATTTTAATATCATAAATAAATTAGTACAGTTGGGGAAAAGAAAAGATTTTATTACGCCACCTTTGAGTTAAGGAAGAGAATTTCTAATGTTGAGATTGATTGAAAGTTTAAAGAAGTTGAATGAAGAGATGGATCAAAAGTAAAGGTAGTTACAGATTGCTAAAACTAAGCTTTATTTAGACAAACATGAATTAAATTTTGTCATGAATAAATTTAATGATTTAATCAAGAACTTGTTTCATGTAGTAGATCTTACTAAGGAACAGTTAAATGATATAGTTAAATACTTGAAAGGGAAATGCATTAAGAATGTAATCAAATTGATGGAAGGTAAGGGACTAAATATTTCAAAACCCCACGATGCTAAGCTGTATAAGTTATCAAGGATGATCTGGTGCAATGTTAAAAATTAGAAGTGAAAAACGGTATTGAGGTTGATTCAGTTACACAAGTGGCAAAAGAAGTAATATGAACCGTAATGGTTCTTTAATTTTGGAGGATGCTGCAATTGCTAAGCGAGATGTTTCTCTTATTCAGTCGGAATCAATGGTTGAAAAAGAAGAAGAACGAAATATGTTGAATCATTTCAGTATTATGAATAAATTAATACAATCGGGGAAGAGAAATGATTTTATTAGGCCCCCTTTGAGTTAGGGAAAAGAATTTCTGGTGTTGGGATTGATTGGAAGTTTAAAGAAGTCGAAGGAAAAGATGAATCAGAAGTGGAGGAAGTTGCAGATTGCTGAAACTAAGCTTTATTTAGACAAACTTGAATTGAATTTTGTCATGAATAAATTTAACGATTCCATCAAGAACATATTTCATGTTGTGGATATCACTAAGGAACAGTTGAATGATAAAGTTAAACACTTGAAAGGGAAATACATTAAGATTGCAATTAAATTAATTGAACGTAAAGAACTAAATATTTTAAAATCCTACGATGCTAAGTTGTATGAGTTATCAAGTAAGATTTAGTGTTTTATTAAAAGATTAAAAGTGGAAAACGGTATTGGGGTTGATTCAGTTACACAATTGACAAAAAAGCAATATGATTCTTAATGATACTTTAATTTTAGAGGATGTTGCAATTGTTAAGCGAGATGTTCTTCTTCTTCGGTCGGAATCAATGGTTGTAAAAAAAGAAGAATGAAATGTGTTGAATCATTTCAGTATCATGAATAAATTAGTACAGTCAGGGAAGGAAAAAGATTTTATTATACGACCTTTGAGTTAGGGAAGAGAATTTCTCATATTGGAATTGATTAGAAGTTCAAAGAAATCGAAGGAAGAGATGGATAAGAAGTGGAGGAAGTTGTAGATTGCTAAAACTAAGCTTTATTTAGACAAACTTGAATTGAATTTTGTAATTAATAAATTTAACTATTCTATCAAGATTTTGTTTCATGTAGTGGATGTCACTAAGGAGCGGTTTAATGATAAAATCAAATACTTGAAAGGGAAATACATTAAGAAAGCAATCAAATTGTAAGAAGGTAAGGGACTAAATATTTCAAAACCCAATGATGCTAAGTTTTATGAGTTATCAAGGAAGATCTGGTGTCATGTAAAAAGATTAGAAGTGGAAAACGGTGTTGGGGTTAATTCAGTTACACAAGTGGCAAAAAAAAAGTAATATGAACCATAATGGTACTTTAATTTTAGAGGATGCTACAATTGCTAAGCGAGATGTTCTTCGTCTTCGGTCGGAATCAATAGTTGAAATAGAAGAAGAATGAAATGTGTTGAATCGTTTCAGTATCATGAATAAATTAGTACAGTCGGGGATGAAAAAAGATTTTATTAGGCGACCTTTGAGTTAGGCAAAAGAATTTCTCATGTTGGGATTAATTAGAAGTTCAAAGAAGTCGAAGGAAGAGATGGATCAGAAGTGGAAGAAGTTGTAGAATGCTAAAACTAAGCTTTATTTGAACAAACTTGAATTGAAATTTGTAATTAATAAATTTATCAATTCTAACAAGAACTTGTTTCATATAGTGGATGTCATTAAGGAATAGTTTAATGATAAAGTCAAACTCTTAAAAAGAGAAATACATTAAGAATGCAATCAAATTAATGGGAGGTAAGGGACTAAATATTTCAAAACTCCATGATGCTAAGTTGTATGAGTTATCAAGGAAGATCTGGTGTAATATTAAAAGATCAGAAGTAGAAAACGGTGTTGGAGTTGATTCAGTTATACAAATGGCAAAAAAAGTAATATGAACTATAATGGTACTTTAATTTTGGAGGATTCTATAATTGTTAAGCGGGATGTTCCTCTTCTTAGGTCGAAATCAATGGTTAAAAAAGAAGAAGAACAAAATGTGTTGAATAATTTCAGTATCATAGATAAATTAGTACAGTCGGGGAAGGGAAAAGATTTTATTAGGCCATCTTTGAGTTAGGGAAGAGAATTTCCCGTGTTTAGATTGATTGAAAGTTCAAAAAAGTTGAAGGAAGAGATGGATCAGAAGTGGAGGAAGTTGCAGATTGCTTAAACTAAGATTTATTTGGACAAATTTGAATTGAATTTTGTCATGAAAAAATTTAACGATTCAATCAAGAATTTGTTTCATAGATGTCATTAAGAAACAGTTAAATGATAAAGCCAAACACTTAAAAGGAAAATACATTAAGAATGCAATCAAATCGATGGAAGGTAAGGGACTAAATATTTTAAAACCCAACGATGCTAAGTTATATAAGTTCTAAAGGAAGATCTAGTCTTTTAACATGGTATTGGAGTTGATTCAGTTGCAAGGAAGATTTTATGAGTTATCAAGGAAGATTTTATGTCATGTTAAAAGATTAGATGTGGAAAATAGTGTTGGGGTTGATTCAGTTGCACAAGTGGCACAAAAAGTAATTTGAACTGTAATGGTACTTTAATTTTGGAGGATGCTGCAATTGCTAAGCGAGATGTTCCTTTTCTTCGATCGGAATGAGTGGTTGAAAAAGATGAAGAACAAAATATGTTGAATCATCATGAATAAATTGGTACAGTCGGGGAAGGGAAAAAAATTTTATTAGGCCACCTTTGAGTTAGCGAATGGAATTTCTCATGTTGTGATTGATTAGAAGTTTAAAGAAGTCGAATGAAGGGATGGATCAGAAGTAGAGAAAGTTGCAGATTGCTGAAACTAAGCTTTATTTGGACAAACTTGAATTGAATTTTGTCATGAATAAGTTTAACGATTCTTTCAAGGACTTGTTTTATGTAGTGGATGTCACTAAGGAATAGTTGAATGTTAAAGTTAAACACTTGAAAGGGAAATATATTAAGAATGCAATCGAATTGATGGAAGGTAAGGGACTAAAATTTCAAAACCCCACGATGCTAAGTTGTATGAGTTATAAAGGAAGATTTGGTGTCCTGTTAAAAGATTAGAAGTGAAAAACGGCGTTGGAGTTGATTCAGTTACACGAGTGGCAAAAAAAGTATTATGAATCGTAATGGTACTTTAATTTTAGAGATGCCGCAATTGTTAAGCGAGATGTTTCTTTTCTTCAGTCAGAATCAATAGTTGAAGAAGAAAAAGAACGAAATATGTTGAATCATCATGAATAAATTGGTACAGTCGGGGAAGGGAGAAGATTTTATTAGGCCACCTTTGAGTTAGGAAAGTGAATTTCTCGTGTTGGGATTGTTGGAAGTTCAAAGAAGTCGAAGTAAGAAATGGATCAGAAGTGGAGTAAGTTGCAGATTGCTGCAGCTAAGCTTTATTTGGACAAACTTGAATTGATTTAGGAACAAACAAAGGTGGTGTTGGATGCACTTCTTAAATTATTATCCAATTCTTAGGATTTTGTTCAAGTAAACTTAGTTACATGGTCAAGTCTGATTTTTTTCTTTTCTTCTTGATGCATATATAAAAGAAAGTTCACTTTTGAAATTATTTTTTGTTATTTCAAGGAAGGCTCAAAATCATTTGTTGGAGCTATGATACCACATTGTTGGTGCTCCGATACCATTTTGTTGAATCCCAAATACCACTTTATTGGCGCACTGCAGGAGCAGAAGACCCATAACTGAGTATGAAATAAAAATTATAATAAAGTAATTTTAAAGATGTATTGATAAAAAGACATATAGAGCTCCTGAACTCGCAATTCTAATACACATTAGCAACACTTAATTAAGTAGTAAAAGAAGGGGATGAAGAAAATAATAGCAAAAGAAATTGAAGAAGAAGTGAAGGATAAAGTTTGAAGAGGTTGAGGATGAAGTTGAGAAGTTGAAGAAGAAGAGAAATCAACAGCAAAAGAAGAAGAAGATGATGAAAGCTCCAAACCTAAGAAACTCAATCCACAGTTACCCCAGCAAAGCAGCCCACTACACGAAAACTTCAATTGACGTTACAAATAGAAAGTCGAAAAAATTAAGGAAGAAGAATAACGATTTTGTCTAAAAGGAAACAAAAAAGAAGAAACCAATACCATTTCAAAGGGTTTGGAGTTAAGAATAGGAAATCGTTATTTTAAAAGGAATGATGAAGTACTTTGACAAGGGTTTAAAATAAAGTTTTATCATGAATGAATTTCACAGTCGCATAAAATTTTGTCGTGAACGAATTTCATATTTGCATCAAGAACTTATTGTTTCATGAGCGGATATCACTAAGGAATAGTTGACTGATAAAGTCAAACACTTGAAGGAGAAATACATAAGGAATGTAATCAAATTGAAGAAAGGTATGGGACTAAATTTCTCAAAATCCCATAATGCTAAGTTGTATGAGTTTTCAAGGAAGATCTAGTGTCATTTTAAAAGATTGGAAGTGAAAAATGGGGTTGATTCAGTTAAACAAGTGGTGAAAAACGGAACAATTCTGTTCGTAGGGAAAAATAATTAAAACTGTAACATTACTCTAGTTTGGGAGGACGCTGCAATTACTAAGTGAGATGTTCCTCTTCTTCGGTCGGAATCAATAGTTGAAAAAGAGGATGAACAAAATGTGTTGAATCATTTCAATATCATGAATGATTTGGCACAGTCGGGGAAGGAAAAAGATTTTATTAGGCCACCTTCGAGTTAGGGAAGAGAATTTCTAGTGATGGGACTTATTAAAAGTTCGAATAAGTCGAAGGAAGAGATGGATCAGAAGTGGAGGAAATTGCAGATTGTTGAAACTAAGCATTATGTGGATAGACTTGATATAAACTTAAGAACATACAAAAGATGATGTTGGATGCGCTTCTTGAATCATCATTCAATTCTTAGGCTTTTGTTCAGGTAAACTTATTACATGGCCAGATCTTATGGTTTTTTATCTTCTTGATGCATATATAAAAGAATATTATTTTGAGGTTATCTTTTTTATTTCAAAAAATACTTAAAATCATTTGTTGGAGTTCTGATACCACTTTATAGGGGCTCTGATACCAGTTTGTTGTAGCTCTCATATACCATTTAGCTGGAGGTCCATAAATTAAGTATGAAATCAAACTTATAACAAAGTAATTTTAGAGATGTACAACCAGATGAAGGCTATAAAGAGCTCCTGAACTCACAATTCTAATATCTTTTCAAAAGAACACTCCAAAATTTTCTATGATTTTTTTTTATAACCTTAATATAAAGACTCAATATAAACACGTTAATTTATAAGACTCCACATTAATAACTATTGAAACAAATCTTACTGCTAGTGAATCAAGTGACCAAAAAGGAAATAAATCAACCATTGATATACCAACGGCTACTACAGCCAAAACTTATCACACCTAGATCCCAACAGCTACTTCTTACCTTGTAGAGATTAGTGTACATTTATTATTATTTATATTTTGTAAAGTTCTCTCAATTACAATCTTTTGTAATCTGTACAAACTGTATTTAAATAAATCCTTCTTCCTCCTCACCAATTACGAAGGTGAGAAACCTAAAGTACCTGTGCTACTTTTATATGGTATCAGAAGGAAGATCCCTCAATAACGCTTCCGCAACTTCCATGGCTTCACAAGACTCTTCTACAGCAGATTCAGTCATCAATTCGTCCTCTACCTTACCCCCACTTCAGACGGCACAGCCAACCTCTTCGATCTCCGTCCGACTCGACGATACCAATTATATCCTTTGGAAATATCAGTTTGAGTGTCTAGTCCAAGGGCTTGATCTTGAGGGCTATGTCTATGGTAGCCTACCTTGTCCTCCTTGCACTTTATCTGATACCAAACCCAATCCCGTATTTCGTCATTGGCACAAACAGGATCGCATTCTCATAGGTTGGATCACAACCTCTCTCTCCGAACCTGTTTTGGCTCGTGTTGTTGGCAACCCTACGTCTCGAACACTTTGGCTCGCACTTGAAAAACGTTTTGCTTCTAGATCCCGTGCTCGAATTCTACAAATCCAAGGGAACCTCGAGAAACTACAAAAGGGAACCTCTCCATGGACGCCTATCTCCTTATAGCCAAGCATCTCTCTGACACTCTTGCCGCTGCAGGTAAAACTCTTCCTGAACCTGATTTACAACAACTAATCCTTGGTGGTCTTGATCCAGCTTATGACGCAATTGTCACCACTTTGACTGCCCGACTTGACGATACAGAGATGGAGGAATTTCAAGCTCATCTCCTTGCCTTTGAGATGCGCCTCGACTCCCACAATGCACTTCAACTCAATGCTGAAAATAATGTTCCTCAAGCCCATGTTGTGCAGCGCAGATCTGACAATAACAACAACCCTCATCCCTATCACTCTCACAGTCCTCGGAATAATAGAACTCAGTCTCACACTCCACCATCCAACAAGGGAAAAGGTCGATTTCAGCAGCCTCAATCACCTCAAAATAATCCTTGTCAGATCTGTGGTCGGTTTAATCACACTGCTAAAACGTGTTGGCTTCGCTATGAACCACGCCTGACTCCTAAGCCCACCGACACAACCACGCCACCTACTGCATATGTTGCTGCCCCATCTCAGAATACTAGTCTCAATTGGCTTCCTGACAGTGGCGCAACCAACCACATCACAAATGATATCCAACGTCTTCATATTCAACATGATTATGCAGGATCGGATGGTGTAAGAGTTGGTAATGGTCAATCTCTCCCTATTACCCATATTGGTACGAGTATTTTATCTTCCGCTTCACGCAATTTTATTCTTAAAAATATTTTACATGTTCCACGCATTTCTACAAATTTATTATCAGTCTCATAATTTTATCCGACAACAATGTCTTTTTTGAGTTTCACCCTCATTATTTTGTTGTGAAGGACCAGGAGACGGGGAAGGTAGTTCTTCGAGGAATGAATAGCGACGGCATTTATCATTTTGATCCGGATGTTTCAACTTTATCTAAAACTGCACTAATTGGGGAACAGACTTCTCTCGATGTGTGGCATAGGCGGCTTGGACACCCTATGCTACGCACTGTCCGCTCCATTATTTCTAAGTTTTCTCTTCCTATTACGAACTTTCAGAATAATTTTTGCCACCCATGCAATATGGCAAAAACACATAATTTACCCTTTGTTTCCAGCACTACTACTTATGAGGAACCTTTGGATTTAATAATCTCTGACATTTGGGGACCCGCTCCCATTACTTCTGTTTCTGGATATCGTTATTTCATTATATTTATTGATGCTTACTCACGATTCATATGGTTTTTTCCGTTGTTTCAAAAATCTGAAGCCCTTAATGTGTTTATTACTTTTAAGAAGCAAATTGAGAACCAATTGGGACGTCGTATTAAGGTGTTTCAATCGGATAATGGAGGTGAATATCGTAAATTCACCCACTTTCTTAATTCTGAAGGGGTGCTTCAACGATTCACGTGCCCTCATACAGCCCAACAAAACGGCTTAGTTGAGCGTCGTCATAGGCATATTGTAGAAACCGGCCTTGCCATTATGTATAATGCTTTTGTTCCATTAGAACACTGGAAGGATGCTTTTTCTTCTTCCGTTTATTTAATTAATCGCCTACCATCCCCAACTATTAAAAATGCTATACCATTCTCTCTTTTATTTAAAAAAGACCCTGACTATAATTTTCTTCGCACGTTTGGGTGCTTATGTTACCCTAACTTACGTGCATACCGTCAACATAAACTAGATGTTCGTTCTTTACCATGTGTTTTTCTTGGTTATAGTGAAAATCAAAAAGGCTATAAATGTCTTCACCTTGACACCAATAGGCTGTATATTTCACGACACGTGAAATTCAAAGAACATGTTTACCCATTTCAAATGCATCTAAAACCCTCTCATACTCCAAAGGTGTCATCAATTCCACAATTTTCTATCTTTCATCCCCCTACAGATACTACTCTAACTATGACACAACAAGTGTCCCCTCCTACTTTGTCTCTTGCAGGTACTCAACATGTTTCAAGGGCCACTACAACACCACCCCACTCACCACTTCACCCAATAAGGACTCACCATCTATCTACCTCTCCACTTTCAGAACCTTCACCACATACCCACCAACTCCACATGCACACACCCTCACCAAATCACTATTCACCATCCCACACATCCTCCCCAGACCCTCACCCATCACCCTCCTCAGACCCTCACCCATTACCCTCTTCTACACCTACTTTATCCCCCACGACATCACCCACCACCCCCCTCCAGTACATAACTCCCAGACGCCTATGACTCCCTTCCCTCTCCCATCCNTTGTTCCATTAGAACACTGTAAGGATGCTTTTTCTTCTTCCGTTTATTTAATTAATCGACTACCATCCCCAACTATTAAAAATGCTATACCATTCTCTCTTTTATTTAAAAAAGACCCTGACTATAATTTTCTTCGCACGTTTGGGTGCTTATGTTACCCTAACTTACTTGCATACCGTCAACATAAACTAGATGTTCGTTCTTTACCATGTGTTTTTCTTGGTTATAGTGAAAATAAAAAAGGTTATAAATGTCTTCACCTTGACACCAATAGGCTATATATTTCACGACACGTGAAATTCGAAGAACATGTTTACCCATTTCAAATGCATCTACAACCCTCTCATACTCCAAAGGTGTCATCAATTCCACAATTTTCTATCTTTCATCCCCCTACATATACTACTCTAACTATGACACAACAAGTGTCCCCTCCTTCTTTGTCTCTTGCAGGTCTCAACATGTTTCAAGGGCCACTACAACACCACCCCACTCACCACTTCACCCAATAAGGACTCACCATCTATCTACCTCTCCACTGTCAGAACCTTCCCCACATACCCACCAACTCCACATGCACACACCCTCACCAGATCACTATTCACCATCCCACCAAATCCCATCCCACACATCCTCCCCAGACCCTCACCCATCACCCTCCCCAGACCATCACCCATTACCTTCTTCTACACCTACTTTATCCCCCACGACATCACCCACCACCCCCCTCCAGTACATAACTCCCAGACGCCTATGACTCCCTTCCCTCTCCCATCCATACCAGTAAACAATCACCCCATGATCACAAGGGGTAAAGATGGGATACGAAAGCCTAAGGTCTTCACAGTCACCAAACATCCTCTACCTATTGTTGAACCTAGCTGCTACACCCAAGCCAAGAATGATGCTACTTGGAGAAGGGCAATGGATGATGAGTACAACGCCCTCATTAAAAATGGCACTTGGACCCTTGTTCCCGCTGATCCCTCCAGAAACATAGTTGGCTGCAAGTGGATCTTTAAGATCAAACGCCATGCAAATGGTACCATCGAACGGTACAAGGCCCGACTTGTAGCAAAGGGGTTCAACCAACAGCCTGGCCTCGACTACACGAAACATTTAGTCAGGTGATCAAGCCATGCACCATCCGCATTGTCTTAATGATTGCCGTAAATCGTGGTTGGCCTCTCCACCAACTTGACATCCAAAATGCTTTCTTGCATGGCATTCTCACTGAAGAAGTCTTCATGCAACAACCTCCTGGTTATACAGACACATAATATCCTACACACGTGTGCAAACTTCACAAATCTTTATACGGTTTGAAGCAAGCACCTCGTGCCTGGTATTCTCGTTTAAGCACCTTTTTGGTCCACCTCGGGTTTTACAGTTCTAAAGCTGACTCTTCTTTATTTATTAAACAATCTGCATCTTTTGTTGTTTTTATCTTAATTTATGTTGATGATATAATTGTAACGGGATCCGATGCTTCACTTATAAAATCTATTCTTTTGCAGTTACAGAAAAATTTTGTTGTTAAGGATTTAGGACCTCTTTCTTTCTTCCTTGGTATCGAGGTTCATCGTCACAACAATGGTTTTTTCCTATCCCAACGTAAATATATTACCGACCTATTACACCGCACTAAGATGGATGGCGCTAAACCCATCTCCACTCCAATCAGTAGCACCAACACTCTCAGCCTCACAAGTGGCATTCCGTTCTCAGACCCAACTATGTATCGCAGTGTCGTCGGCGCTCTTTAATACCTATCATTCACTCGTCCGGACATTGCCTACTCCGTCAACAAAGTCTGTCAATATATGCATGCACCCACGGATGACCATTGGTTGGCTGTTAAGCGTATCCTTCGATACTTGAAACATACAATCCACTATGGCATTCTCATTCGCAAGTCTTCCCAACTAAATCTGACCGCCTTCAACATCAATGCCTTTAGTGATGCAGACTGGGCTGGATGCCTTGATGATAGACGCTCCACAAGTAGGTATTGTGTATTCCTAGGCGACAACATCATCTCTTGGTGCGCTCGAAAACAAAGAACTGTGTCTCGGTCTAGCACAGAGGCTGAATACCGTAGACTTGCAATCACCACAGTTGAGATCGCATGGATCCAAACACTACTCCATGAGCTCAACATCATTCATTCCACTCCCACATTGTGGTGTGATAACATCGGTGCCACCTACCTTTCTGTTAACCCAGTATTCCACTCTCGAACCAAACACATCGAGATAGATTATCATTTCATTCGTGAACGTGTTGCAGCTCGCCAACTTCAGGTCCGTTTCATCTCCACACATGATCAAACAGCTGATATTTTTACTAAAGGCCTCAGCACAACAAGATTTGAGAAACTGCGTGACAAGTTAACCGTGCAAGCCAGCCCGCTTCACTTGAGGGGGCGTATTGAAACAAATCTTACTGCTAGTGAATCAAGTGACCAAAAAGGAAATAAATCAACCATTGATATACCAACGGCTACTACAGCCAAAACTTATCACACCTAGATCCCAACGGCTACTTCTTACCTTGTAGAGATTAGTGTACATTTATTATTATTTATATTTTTGTAAAGTTCTCTCAATTACAATCTTTTGTAATCTATACAAACTGTATTTAAATAAATTCTTCTTCCTCCTCACCAATTACGAAGGTGAGAAACCTAAAGTACCTGTGCTACTTTTATAATAACACTTAAATAAGTGGTTCAATAAACCTGAATACTTCTTTAACAAGTGAACTTCATCTCTAAGTAAGGCTTTTCAAAAATAGCTAACCAACTCTTCGATTGCCGCATGAAGCCTAGAGAAAATTGCTTTCAAGACAAGATATGATTTTTATGAATGGGTAGTAATACCTTTTGGATTATCTAATGCCCTTAGGACGTTTAGGCGTCTTATGAATCAAATTTTTAAATCTTTTATTGGTCAATTTGCAGTAGTATACTTTGATGTCATTCTTATCTACAACAAAGATTAAGATGTACATATGGAGCATCTCTGTCAAGTGTTCAATGTTCTAAGAGAACAAAAATTGTATGCTAACTTGAAGAAATGCAAATTCTTAACCAATAAACTAGTCTTTCAAGGCTATATTTTCTTATAGTCTGTTTGGACAAGAAATTTGGTAGAAAAATCATGTTATATTTTTCTTCAAAATCCCTGGTCCACACAAAATCCTTCCCTAAAATCCTTTGTCCAAACAGACTATTAGGAGATGAGGAATTATTAAATTGTATGCTAACTTGTAAGCAATTCTTTTTTATTTCAGTGAGAAGCTGAATAATTCTCGAACCAGGTATTATGCTTATGATAAGGAATTTATTTTATATTCATATCACGAGGCTTTGCAATTTATTAATGGCCAACACAAGTTAAAAATTAGACATGCTCGATGGGTAGAGTTCTTAATTACAAGCATACACCTTTTACATCAAGCATAAGTCTGGCAAGCAAAATCAGGTAGCTAATGCATTAAGTAAAAGCCACTTTTTTCTGAATACCATGCAAGTAAAAATTTTGGGGTTTGAGGTGTTGAAAGAGATTTATAAAGACAATCCATTTTTTAAGAAAATTTTGGGATAATTGTTCTAAAGGATCTTGTGGTCTTTACTTAATACAAGACGGTTTCCTTTTCAAATGAATTCATTTATGTATTCCTGACTATTTCTTGCCAGAAGCTATCATTGCAGAAGCTCATGGTGGTGGGTTTGGAGGTCATTTTGGTCAAGACAAAACCCTTTGTATGGTTTGAAGAACATTTTTATTGGCCTAAAATGTTGAAAGATATAAAGAGGTGTCCTACATGTCATATAGCCATAATTCGTGGACAGAACACTGGATTGTACACATCATTACCTGTTCATAAGGCACCTTGGGAGGATGTAAGCATTGATTTAGTGTTGGATTTACCTCACACACAAAGGAATAAGGATTCCATTATGGTTGTAGTGATCAATTTTTTAAATGGTTCATTTTGTACTATATGCTAAGACATTGGATGCATATCTCATGTTGTTGATCTATACTTCAGATAGATTTTTAAACTCCATTGCATTCCAATGACAATTACGTCAGATCGAGATACCAAGTTTGTATATTAGTCATTTTTTTTGCGGGCTCTTTGGCAAAAATTGGGAACTACCTTATAGTTTAGTTTGGCTCATCACCCACAGGCAGCTGGACAAAATGAAGCCGTCAAAAAGTTTCAAGAACAAGTGCGTGATCATATCATTAAGTAAAATGAGAAGTATTGAATTCAAAATAACAAGCATAAGAAACCAGCGATACTCAAGGAAGCTGATCTGGTTTGGATTCAAACCACTCAAACGAGTGGGAGATAATGCCTCAAATTGAGCTTCTAGGAGACTATGGTGTTTTAACAGCTTTCAATGTTATTGCAGATCTTTCTCCCTACTTTAGCGGTGAAAATAAAGAGAACTCGGGGACGAGTTCCCGCGCAACATAAGCATATGACACCGAATTTGGTCCAACACTTTAATTCGTACATAGTTACATAGATGCATGTTATTAGAGCATCTCCAACCGGGCTCTTGAATTTGAGTTCTAAAATAGAATCTGGCTCTATTTTCTAGAGCCCAACAATATTTGTTCTCCAACCCATGGGGTTCTAAAATTGACTCTAAATTTTTTCCCTCCAAAAATAGTTTTCCACCAAAAATAATTTCCCACTAAAATTCTCAATCCTACACAAACTACCTCAATTATTCACATTGTCCCTCCAAAATTTATCTCCAAAAATTATTATCTAAATCAAATTCATTCCCATCTTTCTATTAGATTTGAGTGAGTAGTGAAAAAAGAAAAAAAAGAAGAAGAGAGAAATGAAGTGAAAAATAAATTAGAATTTTAAATTATTAAACAATTATCAAGTGGAGGGATATATAATTTTAATGTCAAAAACATGAAAAAATAAGTTTTTATTAAAATTTGTGGCAAATATGTAAATATTTTTTAAGATATAATTGTCAAAATAATTGATTCAATATATAACACAAAGTTACAATTGGAATTCCAAAAATATGAATAGTGTTTGGCTCTATAATTAGAAAGGCTCTATATATAGAGCCCGATTGGAGTGTGTTTTATGAATTGGGCTAGTTTTATAGCCTGGTTGGAGATGCTCTTAGGCTTTTATTTAAGAGAGCAGATATATATTCCCTCTTATATTGTCTAATAAAGACCCCGCGATACTTGGATTGATTTTAAATAAAAGGTCGGATTGGCTGGTGACTTGTGGTAGACAAGAAATTCAATCCATCTTCCATCCAAAATCTAGCCTAAAAACAAGTCTTTTACTTACAGATGTACTAGACCCTACAAAACACCAAAAAAAGCAACATGTGTTTCTAATTGTCAGACTTGTTAAGTCGGGAAAGACATTATTGTTTTGCTAGAATAACACCATAATTTGACACCAGAATATTACATCTACTTTTTAAAAGTGGTATGAGGGGCTGAAATGGAATTAATATTTTTTCAGCAACTGTTATGATTGGTTTTCAATCAATAAAATAAGCAGATGTAATCTTTGGTGTCAAAATCTGGTGTCCCTGTAGTAATGCCCTTATATCATCCTCAGTTCATTTTAAAACTTGTAACTCTATCATCCACTTAATAAAATCAACGGCAAAATAAATAGTTCAGTCATTAGTGATTTTCAATAATTTTCAATTACTAGATGATGGGGTTTTATGTTGTAGAATGTGCTAATATTTTGTTAGCATGATCAACATAGTGAGAAGAACATCCTCACAAAATATCATCGTTTGGATCAACTTCATGTGGGCCCACAAGAAATGCTTTTGATATTTACCTATACATTGAAGGTTGTTCCCCGCCATGCCTATACATACCTCCCCATCCATTTAGAATGCTAGGAATAACCAGATTTTTTTAGGATAATATTCAATTTTTGCTTATTGAAGGAGGCGTAGAGATGATTAGTACGTGAATCGACCGTTAGTTTCTCATCTCTTTCTCTCTCTATCCATGAATCTGTTTAGCTTCCATCGTTTTCCTTCAAATCCATCTATTTTTTCACCTCAATCTCCAACCCTAATCTGCTCCTTCAATCCAATCTCATCTTCATCATTCATTAGAAGAAAATTCTCCATCTCTGCAACAACTCCAGCAAGAGACCGTATCATAGATTTTGGCAAACACAGAGGAAAAATGCTTGGAACCCTACCTTCAAAATATCTAAAATGGGTATCAAAAACCCTAAGGGCTCGAGATTTTGAAGAATGGGCAAAGTTAGCAGACGAAGTTTTACAAGACCCAGTTTATAAAGACAGACTAGAATGGGAATTAGCTGAAATTACTTTAAATGGAGATAAGGGGAATGGGATTTCAGGAAGAAATGGAAGTGCTGTTTCAGATTTGCTAGACATTAGTGAGAGATTTGGTTGGGATAATGAAGATAAGATTGGTTGGAGTAGAATTGATTTTGCACTTCTTGGGACTTCCAAGGGTGGTCGGATACCTAGAAAAAGTTCTTCTAGGGTTTCTGATCAGATGGAAGAAATGGGTTCTTCTAATGATGAAGATTCAAGGGTTGATAGAGAGAGAAAATTAGGGGTTTTGAACAAAAGCTCTTCTAGGGTTTTGAAAAAAATGGGTTATTCTAGTGATGAAGATTCAAGGGTTCATAGAGAGAGAAAATTAGGCTCTTTCAGGGGTTCTCAGTTGAAAAAAATGGGTTATTCTAATGCTGAAGATTCAAGAGTTTTTCAGATGGAAGAAATGGGTTATCATGGTGATGAAGGTTCAAGGGTTGATAGAGAGAAAAAATTAGGGTTTTTGAGCACAGGAACTTCTAGGGTTTCTGTTGAAGCAGAAGAGGTGGTGGTGGAGGGTAGAAGGGTTAGAGAAAGCAGAGAAGAGAGAAGAGAAAGGCAGAGATTGAAGAGAGGTCTGCAAATGCACAAGGTGAGGTTGGAAATTGGTTCAAACAAGAAGAAAGAAAACAGAGACAAGCAACATCTTGATCAAAATCAAGATAAAGATCTGACGGTGGATAGAATTTCCAGCCCATTTCCTGGTCGTGAGACCCTTCTCAAAAAGGTGTTAAATAAGGAAAGAGTTTTGTAGTCCAATATACTATGGAAAATCACTACTCCAATTTAAATTAGAGCAAGAATAAATTTTTTTTATCATGGGAGTTTGATTTGAGGATTTAATTTTTCTTTTTTGGGACTAATTCTCACCGTTTATTTCTCATCGCTAATTTTCGATCAACTTCATAGATAATAATTGACACCTTGGATTATAAAAACACACATCTTACAAACTCCTTCACCATTTTAATATCTTCCTCAAAATTTTATCCTTATTAATCTTCAGTAATATTTCTCTACTGTTCTCTTATTAAACATAATTTTTATAGCAATGTAATAAGGATGCATTCCCTTCTTTAAAAAAAAAAGTCTAAAAAGTCCTCATACAAAGAGTTGTTGACACGAGAAAAAGGAAGAAAATATGTGCATTGTCACAGTATTGTTCTAACTCTACAGAGAGAGTCGAGAGGCAAGTAGAGAAGAGATCAAAAGTCAGTGCATGTAAGAACAAAAGGTAAATGTGTGTTATGTTGATGTAAATCCATCCCCCATCTGTTGATGATGATTTGGATTGGTTGTGATAACCCGCAATTATTACTAAAATTCCATATCGTCATTTTACTTTTGATTGTTATATTTCTTCTTCAGATCTCAGATTCTGTAGAATAGCTAGTAGCTCCTTGGAGAATTAATTGCAGAATTCCTGCTTTGGATTTCATAAAACCATGAGTAGTTTTCACTTTTCACATATGTATCTTCATTCCAAACTCAGAATAACCCAAATATATATAAAATTAGAAGTATGCATCTATCTGCTACTACCATCACAACACTACCATTTTAACATAACCAAACACAGGAGGATAAAAGATTTTACCTCTCTTTGTTAGACAATATCTGATTCGAGGTTTTTTGTTCCCCAGACTAGAAAGATTATCGAGGTAAAAAAACTCAACATAAGATTTGATCAAGTTGCAAAACATTTGAATGATAAATTCTTATTCCCCATCCACATTGCATCATCTGAAGATATATGTAGTGTTTCTAGATAAATGCTCAACATCTACCTACCACGTAACAAGCTCTAGATTGAGATTTTGCATAGAACCAATTTACCTGCCAAAAGAAACCAGAAATATTAAGACTGGTATCAAATGGCTGCTATCATCACGAGCGTAAAGATTGAAGTGATGCAGTGGCACATGCAAGAGATTATAGATAGACAACAGACCCTCTTTCCCTTTTGACGTTATATATGGTTGGAATCTTTAGTTCGTTAAGGAATTTGTGGAGGTCTTTAGCCCAAGTGCGTAGAGTTACCTCGTCAATGTCTGTTGTCTACCATCAGGAATTGCAATCAGAACTACAGGCTTGGAGGGTCTAATAAAAGGAACATCGCATCTGAAATATCCCTTCCTCTCCAGTTGCAGTATCTCCCCCTGCTTTAGATTGCGCATGTTGGAATCCCCAAGTGCCAAAGTCTCCTTCTTTGTACAAGGATTAAGCACATCAACAAAATCTTCTCCTTCTTCCAGCTGCAATAACATCATAATGGATACAGAAATCAGCAACACTCTTAATTTCAGAAACCATAAAAAATAAAAAATAAATAAATAAAAACAAGTACCTTCTTCTTCGTGATGAGATAGTCAAACTCAACCAATGAGAGATTAACCAGCTCATCAGTTTCAGGTAGCCATGTAAGCTTCAATTTTGTGGTCTTAACAGAGCCTTCAAGGTGCAAAACTCCGGTCATCTGTGTGACAATTCCATCTTGGTCCTTCCCTATTTCTTTTATTATCGCATTACCCCAATCCATCAATGTTATTTCCTCACCTACTGAGATAGAGGATGCATCAGCATTGTCTAACCATATTCTTTTAGTGTACGTTGTAGCTTTTGTTCCGGCACCTTCGAATTTCTTATGCCTTGGTATGACACGGACAAATGGTTTCTCAGGACCATCAATTAGGGTCAACATCACTCGTCGTTCTTCAAGCACAGCAGTGTGCCTGGGGCACACTGGATCAATTATTTTCTTATTAATGGTCCACAGTTTGTCCCACTCCATGAGATTGAGATTTTTCGATGCTCCCTAGGACAAAGACAATAAAAAGACGGAATAGATATTAGACTCGGGCAGAAAATGACATAAGAGTATCAAGTACGACTAATATAAACTAGAAGAAATCTAAAATATTGAATCTTGTGGAATGTAGATAAAGCCTACACACAGCATAGCTATATTTTACATGTCAGATACATGCATGAGACCTGCCCACATAAATATCTTCTAAGTAAACAAAGTTCAATGACATTTACAGAATATATTTATCTATACCATTCAAGTTAAGATCTTAGTTATAAATAATCTTACCTGTTCAAGAATGAATTGTATCAATGCCTCAATTTTCAGACCTCTACGTACTATTCCTTGCACAGTCGGGAAACGAGGATCATCCCACCCGTCGACTAGACCATTTTGAACAAACCAAAGAAGTTTTCGCTTGCTAAGAAGCGTATACACCATATTCAACCGGCTGAATTCATAAATTTGGACATTCCGTAGTCCCATGTCCTCAAGAATCCTGTAATACTGTGCATTGCGATCATGGTACTCACTAGATCGGAGGGCATGGGTTATACCTTCTGTTGCATCGACAAATGGACACGCAAAATCATATGTTGGGTATATCTTATACTTGGACCCAATGCGATGGTGAGGAACTGGATTGCAACGGTAATACACAGGATCTCGAAGTGACTTGTTTGGGTCCTGCATATCCAACTTACCACGGAGACAGCATTGCAAACCCCTTTCTGATCCTATAATCATTTCTTTCCATAATTCCATATTCTTCTCAGGGGTATTACTCCTAGATATTGATTCAATGCCATCCATCCTTTCTTTCTGCATCTGCTCCCGTGGAGTATCATCAACATATGCTTTCCCTTTAAGTATCAATTTCTCAGCCATTTCCATCAGCTGGGGGAAGTAATCTGAAGTATATGTAACAACATCCCATGTTATACCCAGTGTCTTAATATCTATTAGTAGATTGTCCACAAACTCGTTGCTTTCCTTTGCAGGATTTGTGTCATCAAAGCGGATTATCAGCCGACCTTTGTATCTTTGAGCAAAATATTGATTTAGGAGTGCAGCTTTTGAGTGCCCAATGTGAAGATACCCGCTGGGTTCTGGAGCAAAACGCAAGCATACCTCTCCAACTGTAGCACCAGGAAGGTCCACTTCAAAAGTGGGGCGGCTGACAACTTTTCCCTTCTCATTGCTTTCCGCACTCTGTTCTTCTTTTTCCTTTGCTTTGACCACAACTGGTTTTCCTAGCCCTCGTTTCCCAACATAGGTTGATATGACCTCATCTAACAGCATCTTATACTCTTCCGCTATTGAATTGAACCAACGAACTAGATTCTGGTACTTCTTTGACTTCCTTAGACTTTCCCATCTCTGTCCACTGCCTGTAAGCAAAAATTTACTATATGATTCTAGAGGGAAACAAAATAACACGCAATATAATAAAAGAGTACAACCAATGTCGCTGTTGTGTAGCCTGAGGAATTTGATTAACAGTTTAATGCTACATACTACACAGTATTGAGTATACATTAAGCAATGCAAACCACCATGACAGGCGACATCTCGTAGTCCAAAAAAATAGACTAAACAGGATCATAATTTACATCAGAGACACAGCTTCTTCTCATCTGTTCTCCTTCTTCATATATTATATGATTGTCTTATTTGCATAGACATGTCGTAGCCGGGGGCGGAGCCAGGATTCTAAGGTAAGAGGGGCCAAAGTATAAAGCATCAATTAATTTTAAGGACCATTATGGGATAATTGGATTTTTTGGGAGGGGCCAACTGCAAAATTTGTACGTCTTTTGTGAAAATTGTTAAGCTTTACACTAGAATACATGGGGTAATGCAATGGGCTGTGGGTGCCATGGCCTCCTCAGGTCTCAAGGTGGCTCCGCCACTAGTCATAGCTAAGAAAAATGGAATGGTTGGTCCTTTCCTGTGCATGTGAAAAGTTTATTGGCCACTGGTCAAGCATGCCTACAGTCCACCAACTAGCTAGGGAGAACTACAAATCATGGATATCAGCTAGAGGTCTTCTTTGAAAGAAAAAGAAACAAGAGAGAACCTAATTCAGTAATTGTCAACCATGCCACTTATGATTGCTGCTGACCACAAGCCGTTTATTTTGTTTTATTTGTACTTTAAAAAAAATGTCATTGGCTAGGTTTTTATGATCATGTTACAATAAATATTTTGGTGTAGAGCGTACGAAACTTTCAAGGCGGATACATCTCCTAATAGCTTACAGAAGATTGACCATGCTATAAGTAAAAGTATCTCACAGATCCCTTGTGGTGCACAATAAGTTACGGAAACCTCATACAGCAGCCCGTGATAGCAGAACTAATTTGAAGCAGACAAGTAAAGTGCTGCCAAATAAATAGACCAAGCTAAAAAAAATTATTTACCTGCAAGACCTGACCAGATTACTATGTCTGCAAGTGAGAAAGTATGACCAACCAAGAAAGTCCGCAGCGACAGATAACTATCCACGTATTTGCATGCATTCTCAAATTCAGATCCTAGAGAGAAGACAGGGCTATGTTCTAGCCACTCGTCAATCTGAGAAAGGAGCTAAAGCACATTAGAAACACTGGTGATGTGGAAAAAAAAAAGTTTTAGAAACTAGACTCTGAAAATCAAATGAAAAACTCAACTATTTTAATGCTATCCAATGCATCAAAAATACCTGTGCAGATTCCAATGCATTCTGTCCATAAAAATTGGGTAGTGATGCTAACCGACCAAGATAACGTAAAAGTACATTAATTCCGTGCAATTTCAATCTGGAACACCAATTAAGAAATAAACATTTCATTAGTTCAAAGTTCTACTGTCAGTATGAAAACTTTACCTTAGTAATAGCTTTTTGATTAAAGAAAAACTAAATACATTAAAAATAACTAAATTTATAGGAAGGTAGCATCCAAAATTCGTTAATATGGCTTCTAATACAAAACTTGCATAGTCATACATTCTCAAAGGTTTGAGTAAAGTTTACAGCTGCAAAGGAAACAAAAAGAACATCGTGGAGGAATTCCTATGGACAGTGCCATTAAAAAGCTCAAGAACATCATCAATTAGCCCAAATAAACATAACTTTGACAAGGGAAAATGAATAAACAAAAAAACATCAACCAACACCTAAGAAGAATAAACTCAAAGATCCAACCTTCTATATATATATAGAATAAACCCAAAGACCAAATCTTCTATATATATATATATGTGTGTGAGTGTGTGTGTGTGTGTGTGTGTGTGTGTGTGTGTGTGTGTGT
>MVGT01000213.1:66145-105867 GCA_002174775.1 Macleaya cordata | reverse complement strand
GTGTATCAACCGATCTATCCAATCATCTAATTGGATCGGTTAGTATCTAGGGGTAGGTTATGGATCGGTTGGTTCGGCTGATTTTTGTGCACTCCTAAGGTTCATCCACGTTGAAAAGAGAACAAGAAATCCTTTTATTCACTTGAGGGCATTTTGTCATTTATGAGATATCAAGAGGACATAAATGTAAATAGTAATAATTCAGATTACCCTCTCTTTTTTTCAGCACAACATTTTCATTGAAAAAATGATAATGATATATTTACAGCATAATCCTACAGAAAAATTTACAGAATTAAAATCTGAAAGTATTGTGTATTTACATTCTCGTGATTTGTGGCACATACCCTCGTGATTTGTGTCAACCCTAAAATTGTTCCTTTCTGTAGATTATTCTGTATGTTTTTCGGTAACCCTAGCACTACCGTTGAAAAAATTTGACCTTCTTTAAGATATTTTGCTTACTCAAAATTTGACTCAATGGATAAATTGAATCATAAGTTTTCAAGATTTTGACAAATTCTTTTAATGATAGATTTAGGTCACATACCCTCGTGATTTGTGTCAAACTTAAAAGTGTTCATTTCTGTAGATTATTCTGTAGGTTTTTCGGTAACCCTAGCACTACAGTTGAAAAAATTTGACCTTCTTTAAGACATTTTGCTTACTTAAAATTTGACTCGATGGATGTATTAAATCAGAAGTTTTAAAGATTTTAACGAATTCTTTTAATGATAGATTTTTTTGGATCTTAATAGAATCCAGCACATTATAATGTTTATAGAAAAAAATTCAAAGATTTTTATAGATTCATGTTTATGGAATATGGCCGAGTTTGCCAGACTTTTTTCACAAGTTTATAAGGATTAAGAAGATCAAAATACTCATTTTGTTAACTATCTATATATGGTGGTTTTGGTAGTTGTGGAGGGGTGTGGTGAGGTTGTGATGATGTGGAGGTGGAACTTGTGGTTTGGTTTTCATAAATATATATATATATATATATGGTTTTCGTAATAAAAAATTATTGACAAATGATGAAGATTAAAGAAAGGGTTTTAATTGTATTGTACATACACAATGTTTAGTGTAGTTATTTTTAATTTTACTAAATTTACAACAAAATCCTATATAATTTTCAACCAGAATTTTTTTTCACATACATAGTATCAATTGTAGATTGTACCTTCGGTAGAAAATTCTGTAGGCTTTTCCATAAACTTAACGTCACAACTTCTTCAATTATGGTAGTGGGATCCACAATGCCCCTATGCTTCCGGCATTTGGTCGGTCCAAATTGAAGCGTGCGTCACAACAAAAGCAAAACGCCACGCTGGATACAGCAAGTCCTACGTGG
The DNA here is from genome assembly GCA_002174775.1 of Macleaya cordata. Lineage (NCBI taxonomy): Eukaryota > Viridiplantae > Streptophyta > Magnoliopsida > Ranunculales > Papaveraceae > Macleaya > Macleaya cordata. Next base: position 104,510 of record MVGT01000213.1, on the reverse strand, counting down.
CTGCTCATTTTGTAGTCTAGTTGTACACATCTTTACTCCACCATGCACTATTTTATATTCTTACCACACGATTGGAGATGCTTTTAAGATTCCTTTTCTTATAATGATGTCAAATAATTAATCTCTCATAACACAAATTTCGAAGTCATTGAACGGTGTACATCTTTGGGTGCACTGAGAATGATACACATGAGATACATATTATCACGTGCTTTTATCTCAAACACCTCCCATTCTCTTTCTCTCTCTTCCACAAGCTGAAGCTGATTAGTGTTTTGACTCTCTCCTTTCTTCGTGAAATCCACTGAAGGCGTTTCGTCTTCTTTCAGGTATCTTAATTTAACCTAATTCTTCCTTTTATCTTAATTTATTTCATCTTTTTCTTTTGTTTTTATGAGTATTAATGCTCAAGCAAATACCTCTTAAAATGATAAAACAAACAGAACCTAACCTTTGGAGTAACTTTTTCTTTCAATTCCCACTTGGGGGATTTCATATTTTTTTGTGATTGGATTTTTTTTTTATATGGGTTCAGCTGTATTATTTTCGATCTTTATTTTATTTTGTTTTTAATTTCTGGGTTTGTTTCATGTGAAATTAGGAAGTTTAATAGATTGAATAATGGGTATGTTTAATATTAATTTTATTTAACTGGGTTTTTCAGTTTTATATTTGTTGAAAAGAATGTGAACTAATTCATGCTTTAGTATTTCATTTTTCTTGCATTTTATTATTTCATTTAATTTTTGATTGAAGTAGTTGTATTTGATTAAAAGGTTGTTTAGTTTCATGCAATATCACTAATGGGTTTATTTGTTTGTTTCTATAATTGAATGGGCTGAAGTATACAATTTGGGTTTGCTTAATGTTTTGCAGAAAAATATTTATTATAGTTTTTTAGGAATCTGGACAAGTTTGTTCAGTTGGTATTAGACTATTAGTTAAGTAATTTTCAGCTTGTTCCCCAAGTAGATTCTCCAATTCAGTTTTGTTTAAGACTCTTGCATTTGGCCAAATGGTTTGTATCTTTAAAACGAATTAGATGAGGTATATGATATGGGAGTAAAGAATTTGTGCAAAGAATCTATAGATGTTTTAAGGATTCTGTAGAAATTCAGTTTGTCTAAGTTGGGTAATTTTGCATCTTGTTCACCAAGTAGATTCTCCAATTCAACTAATAAGGGTATTTAGAGGATTCCCATAGATGTTCATGGGTTTAATTAATATGTTGTGAAGGTATATTGGACTCTTTTAATGGGTTTGTTTAGTTATATTTTCTGTATACACTTCTTCAGATGGGGTTTTCTTGCCACATCAGATCCTAACGGGCAAAAACTGATGGTGTCCATATATCCACCTTGCACTTTTCCCTTAAAATGAAAAACCTTAAAAAGGAAACATTGTTTTGTTAAATAGGACAAGTGGGAAATAAGGTTCCTCTCTTTTCCACCTGGTGGAGAGCAATTGGGCTGAAACTTCATACGTGGTGAGGAAGGTGGACCAAAGCCTCCACCTCATCTGTCTCGTTTGAAAAATCCTTGCAGGGTAGGAATTCTAGTTCTCTTGATACCACAGTACCTTTATTTTCTCTTCTTTTTCTTTTCTTTTAATTTTTTTTAATAATCTATGTTATAATATTTGAATTGAATTAAATATTAAGTATGCAGTTGGGCTGAATCATGCATAAGAGAGGCCCCAGTCTTGCTGTTGCTGTTCTTAATATTTAAACTACATTCTAGTTAGAATTTTATTCCTAAGAGAAGCCATTCTCTGTTAAGTTTGTAATTGGGCTGAATCATGCCATAAGATAGGAATTGATACCAAAATATTAAATATGCAATTGGGCTGAATCATTCCATGAAAGAGGCCACTTTCTCTATTATAGAATAAGATGCTAGAAAAACATACTGCTGGAAGATACAATTATGTCTTTAACAATCTCTGTACCCCAGAGCTTTTTGTAAGTAAGATTCAGTCGAATGATTTGAACCCTTAACTTAATGGTCGTTGTACAACAACTGTTTGGTGTTCTTACCAGGTAAGACTATTTTTAACAAGATCAGTAACTTTGTTTTTTAGGTCAGGTTTATTAGATCAGGAACTCAATCTGGCTTTTCAAAGAGAAACAAGTTTCTATTTAGAAAAGAAAAAAAAATAAAAATTGTATATATAGAACTTTGTTTTTGAGTTTCTCAATTTTACTGGTTTTGTGGTGTTAAGACCATTCACTAGCTAGAGACTCGATGGGTAGTAAAAATTCTTGGTTTTTATTCTTGTTCGTTTCTTTGTTTTGGGTATTTTCATGTAATGTTTGCTATATGAAGAACTATATTCAATTTGTCCGAGTGTTTCTCAAGTTTCTGATAATGCTTTCTTGGTGTGTAGAAGCTCAATGACAAGGGACATTGACAATGTTGCGTTAGCTGATCATGCATTTGGGAAGCTTCCAGATCATCTTCTGATAGAAATCTTCATCCGTGTGCCAGTATTGGATTGGGTCCATATATCCTGCGTTAAGCAGCAGTGGGCCAATCTATTTCGAGGAGAGTGTTTGTGGCAAAGTGCTCTTCTAAGGACATGGCCTTCAGCTGACCAAGGGAAGCGATGGCCTGGTCCTATTCCTCGAGGCTTAAGCAAGAGGTGAGGATTTCAACCTCATCAGCTTTCGAGTTTTATTGGGTACACCTATAAACACAAGATTATACATGAGAATACTTATCTAATGATAATGTTATATTTGCTACAAAGAACTCCAGTTGGAAAAAATAGAACTCATAATCTATTATATTATAAGTTTTTTCCATTCATTCATTGGTTCTGTTGATCACACATTTATCTGTCAGTGAGTAACATTCAAATATTCTCATTCTATACTACAGGAGATATGCAGCTTTGTATGTTAGTAAACACATATTTGCATGTGATGGTGAGATTGATGAGATTATGGGCCATACGTATTTGTTTCTAAAAGAAGAGCTTGAGCTTTCAAACATGCCTCCACCTTCGGGAATACTTCACGGAACCATAATAGGTACATTCTCAACCGTTGCTTCCATGTTTCTTTTGCCTGCATTTTTTCTTGCCTTAAATACTCACTAGAACAGATTTATATCTTTGTAAATGATATATTGGCTGGATTGGTCTAGCTCTTGTTTCTCGATAACTTTTTAAGTCTTTTGACGTTTGTATTTTTATTAAAATCATCAAAAAGAAAAAAAAAACAAACAAAAAGAAAAGAAAAGAAAAGCGTACCTTGATAAATGAATCTACTGTGCCTCTTTGATCATCTTACGGTAAACTTTTGTTTAAAGTATCCTTAAAATTTTCTTCTTTGCGCTTAAAATTTTGCGACCTTTTCTCATGTTCTGCTTAAGAAAAAAATATATTTATCAGCAACAAGAAAACTTCTCCGAAGAAAAAGTAGATCAGTTCTTTTTCTCTAAAAAGTATTTATTTCGTTGAAAGACTTTTTCATGACAAAAGCAGGCGTGTCTATACAAAGGAGCTTAATGTTGGTTGTTAAGGCATAAAAGATTTTGCAAGATTGACATACCAACGAAATTGAAACTCTGTTCCAACCAATGCTACCTCATCTTGATAGAATGGTGAGAATATGTGGAATGGAGCTGATTTTGTTTAGACTCTGAATCCCACTTCTCATGCCACCAGTTCAGGCTCGGACACTGATTGCAGCCTCAAACACCCGATTTTGTGATGAAATTCTGGGTTCCTAGAGCATAATCTTCTTTAAATTTCGACTCGATTAATTTATTATGGTGTGAGTTCAAAATCATTTTGCCTCTACTTCGTTTGCTTACGGTTCTCAAATGGTTATTAACTTATTAGCTTTTTCAATTATTTTGTTTAGTAATTATTAGTTTTTGGCATGCTTATTTGTTCTTGATATAAGTTTTTTAAAAATCCGCTTTTCACTCTGTAAGCTAAAGTACCTTTTGTTGCTAATGAGCAGATCAGTTCATTGCCTGCGGTAAATCAAGGGATAAAGCACATGAGCTTGCTTCACAGATCTGGTTAGCTGTTATTGACAATTTGGAGGAAAACGAACACACATTTCTACTACTTAAGCGTCTTGCACAAGAGGGAGATGTAAGATTCTATTCAGAAATACCTGGATTTTTTTTTTATTCATGAGATATGACCTTTCTGAAAATTGCTTCTTAGACACAAAGACCTTGATTTTGGATTATTTGGATTTTGGTGGTATGTCGAACACAGTAAACCCACAAGTCTGATACAAAATGCTGTCCATGTAATGCTAAGTGCTTTTAGTTCTACAGATATAGTATTCTAAAGATGAGGAAATATAACGTACCTGGTGTGGAGACCACATAGTATTTGTAGGCATAGTACAAATAATGTTATATGGACCACATTATTTGACCACATAATATGATAGCTGATGTCTGCGTATCGCGTCAGCTAATGTGGCCAACTGTAGGAATTTGATTTTGTTGACCTACATGTAACGTTGGTCAACAAAATCGCAGTCCAACTATGGTCCGTATCTGTTATTCTTTTTTTTATAATGCTGACACTCCCTAATGTTATTATGGCGTGCACAAATCAGCTGTGTAATGCTGTCGTGGAATGTACACATCAGCCACCATATCATGTAGTCAGATAATATGGTCCATTTAATTACTCGGCATAGTACAAGTGGTGCCCGTTCAAGGTGTGGATCCATCGTTTCAATGAGTCTAACCAAGCAGATCCCATACTGAAAAACAAATCATAACTGTAAGATACAACTCATAGTGCAAGAAGAAAACACTTATTCCCTTTCCCGTCTTGTATCTGCAGATTTTCCTTCCGTATCCATACTCAAGATCATACAAAATCCAATGGAGGGTGTTTGAGAAGCTCTTCACAGATTTCCGTGACTGTTTCAACCGGGTAGACTACTACGACATATTGGCATGTGCTAAGTACAAGTTTCAGCCAATCCCATCTGCTTGGTTAGGTTACTAACTTACTAGCCACCAGAATTTAACTTATCTTTGATGTAAATTTTGTTAATATTTTGGATAGAACTGTTGATGTAGGGCTTGTCTCGAGCCATCTTGGTTCCATTTACACTCTAGCTAAAATAACTGTAAACAAACTGTATATTTTGACTTGTCAATAAATGTATATATTCAGTTTGCGAAGAGCGGAAGGCTATTATTCATCGTCAGGTGGTTGAGAAGAGGGAGCTTAGTCTGCTCCTTCTTATCGGCTGTTTTTGCTTGATAAAGCAATGGATGTGTGATCATTTTGGGAAGGTGCATGCCATTTTTTTTTTTCACATTTTTCTATTAGTTAGACTATCTGGGAAGAGAGGAATAGAATTAGTTTTCTTCTGGTTCTTCAATCAATTGATTGTATTGAAAGTTACATTGATGACTCAAATTTCATAAATGTTCCTTTGGCAGCTTAGATGATCCGTAGAGAATTGGCGGCGCTGCAAGGAAGAGAAAGGATTCATGGCCGACCAGGTTTTGGGATTTGGATTGAGGTCAATCCTGAACCAAGCCCAATCAACTCTAGGCTTGGCTAATACCAGCCCAGTTAATACCCCAATTGATTCCAAGCCTGACCGGATGCATTGCCTTGTTTCTATGTGATACAGCGTTAAGCGTACAAGATTATCTAATGACTGATTTTGATATACATAAAAGATTTTCAACATTTTGATCATCTCTATAGAGACTCCATAAGTGTAAGTGGAGTAAAAGAATAAAGTGGGTGGAATATGTAGAAATTAGGGTGAATATATAGGATAATGCTATTACTTGTAGTAGAATCCTACAAAAAAAACCTACATAATAGAAATCTGACGGGTGTGCATTCACATATCCTCGTGATTTACGTCAAACGCAAAATTGTTCCTTTCTGTAGATTATTCTGTAGGTTTTTCGGTAACTCTAGCACTACCGAAATATATAACTCATTTTTCATTCTGCACGCAAACACGCACAACTAAGTCCGCTCAAAGTTAGAATTTCTAGCGATCGGATTAAGGAAGATAAGATCGATTTTTAACCGTTGGATTTGGGCAAATTATTTTTGGAAAGAGAGAGGAAACGAATATAAATAGCTAATGAGCCATCATACTGATATTTTGGTGTCATCTACGTCCGAAAAAAGATCAGATGAGAGCCAAAGATTCTTCATTAGCTGTAGACTACTCTGATAGTTCTACTATTGTTCTAAGCATATATAGAAAGGTGAATACCAAATTGCTAGGGTTTGTGATTCTTCTGAAAATTCAGAATTCCAAACCCTCTTTCACACTAGTAAAACTTAAAGCAAAAAGAATGTAAGTGGGATTTTCTTTCAAAAGCAAAATTTATCATTTCATAACTTTAATACTCTTTTCTTTAGTGATACATTTTTGATAGACCTAACTTTAACTAAAATTAGGTATTTTCTTCTCTTTAACCTTTTCTGCCTAGAGTTGTTTGTTAAGGGAGTTGGGACTTGGGAATTCCATTTTCTTTGGAGAACCCTAAAATTCCATTTGGTTGGTCTATCTATTTTCTGGAGAAAACTTTTTCCTCAAGAGGACATTTAAAAAAAATTTAAAAATTCAGGAGTTTTATTTTGTCCATTCTTACCCTCTAAGAAAACCAAAATCGCATAAATGTAAAAAAAAAAAAATTACAACTATTACAACATCATGATCACCACAATACCACCACCAACATTATGACCACCACTAATGTTAGACGTACCCAAATATATAATTTTATGTACTGCTAGGGCTATTTTTTTAAGAACCCATGAATAACTCCCAAAGATGACACATCTAACAAGTATGAAGTACTCAAAATTAGGTACAAAAAATCGGGTAGGTGTGGCATGCATTAGTATTACTCTTATTACATATGTTTACTATGAGTTAGGACTCAGGATCCATATACAAGATTTATTGATCATGTAGATTATTTTTAAATTTTTAACCCATGAAAAGTTAGGTGGTATTTGTTTAAATATTTTTTTTATTATTAATTTGATATAGAGAATAGTACATAAATGTTTTCTCATCCACCACCCAAGTGGGTCTCTATCACCCACTGTCACATACTAGGCCAACACACCCAAATTTAAGGGCAATGACTATGAATACCTTAAACAACAAAATAATATAAATTTTGAGATTTAAGCAAACAATAACGCCACCTCAACCAACCAACCCCCTGTACCAAATTTGAGGCTTTTCGCGTTTGAGGGATTGGCAGAGGCTTTACCAAGCGATAGAGTTTTTGTTGCCATTTTCAAAGAATCTAAATGAGCTACTTTGCATTTTTACCTTTACCTTTATCACTGCATCAATTTGGGAGTATGTACCTCGACAAGGGGTTTTCATAAATAACTAAAGCACGGAGTAGGAACGAGAGCGAGAGCAAAAACGCTAGAGCGATCGATAAAAAATATTCCTAGTTCCAAAATATTTTCAGATCAAAAGCGTCATCCCTAAACTAAAGTTCTGGTTACTAAGTTTATGAAGTAGTTACTATGCATTGTGCGACATAGTTAATGCCAGTAAATACTATGCAGCGTGGCTCCCTAAAATTTATGAAGTGGGGCCTTAGTGCTTGCCAATCCCTATTCACCTAGTATAGGTAAGAATTTCCCATAGCCGTTGGATGTTTAATGTACACGTGGCAACACTAAATGCTAAACTAGGTAACATAGGATTAGGAGCGGCACAGCACTGCAGAGGGAGAGAGAGATAGGGACATGCTTGCCATTTAAAGTTTTGTTGAAGGAGAAATTAGTAATCCAGTACAATCAAACTTCGTCCTCGGGTTTTCCCTGTTTCAGTAGTGGGTGGTGTTTTTCTGACAATATTCTCTGAGAATTGCTGTACCCGCCTTTTTTTTAGGGTTTTGCGCTTCGAATCCAAAGCAAAGCTAGAGAGAGAAAGAAACAGAGTTTTAGAGAGAGAAAGAAGAGTGCGAGTTTTAGAGAGAGAGAGAGAGTTTTAGAGAGACAAAGAGAGTGATTAAAGTTAAAAAATCTGAAATTAAATTAAAATCTTTGAAAGATTTAAATATCAAAATTTCTTTTCGAGAAATGGAAATCAGTCGATTATTACACAGCACAGTGTTTATATTTAGCATTTCGAATTTATTGTCGCTCACCTGTTTTCATCTTTTCTTTACAAGTAAAAAACAACAGACTCTATTAAGATTCTTCGTTTTATGTGTTTCTCAGATTTCTAGGGTTTCTTCTTCTTCATCAGAAATCTCAATCTCTTCTTTACTTCACTTAACGTTTTCGTGATTCATCGCATTTTTTAACTGACTTCTGAGTTCTGATGAAGGAAATGGTTGTGATTCAGTGAAGAAGGAACAAAATGATCAGCTGATCTTCTGCAATAGTTACGATTTTTGGAGTTTTAGCTTGGATTTACTTCAATGTTGTTCGAGATTTGAAGCGTTTTGAAATGATGAAGGTGAAGCTTCTGTTAGATAAACTGCATTTCTTCTGAAGTTTTCAGAGCTATTAATCTCTGTAGTTATCGAAGATTTGATCGTTTTTGTGCCGGTTCAATAACTTTTTTGATTTCTAGAAGGATCGGATGCATCAGCTAGTTTTCTGATTCTTTTTGTTGTTTAACTTTGATAAGCTTAAAAAACACTAATAGGTTTAACTGGAAGTAGTTAATGAACTTCGATTATCTGGATTTGATATGATCGTTTTAGCTTGAGAAATCTTGGATGTTTACTGGAAACTGTGTTGTTTGAGGTTTTACAGGGTTCTGAAGAAGCACATTTTGTAGGTAGTTTGAGTTTCTAACAGTTGTAAAGATCTTCTCTTGCTGAATATGGATTTGAACTTGTTTTGAGCTCTCCAGTGTTCCAGCGAAGTCAGGTTACTGTTAAGAACTACCGTTTCTTTTAGCTTTCTAGGGTTATTATTAGTTCATGATCTTTTGCTTAAAAGGATCTGATTCCAAGATCTCTCATCCAAAATAGCTCTTTTCAGATTTCAGTGAAAAAGCGAGCCTTACTTCTACTTTGAGGTTTGATCTTTAGAACATTCGAGCAAAAAAGAAAAAGAAAAAGAAAAAGAAAAGCTTATTTGTTTAGTAGAGAAGTTTTGGAAATGGATTTCTTCAAAGTGAAAGGTTTCAGAAAAGCTCGAAAACCTAATCCAGAAAAAGAGTTGGAGGATAAGCCGGTGCCACCACCGGAGGAAATGAAGATTGAAAATGGGAATGGAAATGATTTGTCTAAATCAGACAATGTTGATCCTGCCTGTGAAACTGAGGAGGATGATGATGATGATTTTATATTGAATGAAGTTAAGAGGAGGATGAAAGAGTTAAGAAGGAATTCTTTTATGGTTTTGATTCCTGAAGAATCATGCCCTGATGAAGAAGAGGAAGAAGAGACAAGTTCTAGTGGGTGTAGGGGATCAGAAACGGAGGATTGTCAGCAGTGGTGTAGTTTTGATGCGCTTTATGACAAGTACTGTGAGCGAATGCTTTTCTTTGATAGAATGAGTGCTCAGAGGTTGCTTGAAGCAGGTAAAATTTGCAGTAAGTTTTGTTTAAATTGCTCTGTTTTCATCACTTAGTTGGAGCCCAGCTGTTATGTTAATGGTGAATTTAATTTTCCCGAAAAATGTACCATAGTGAGTAACACTTTTTCTATTGATGCACTCTTTTGAACTGCAAGATTTGTTGAGATTGACATGTATCAATTATACATCTCAATCAGATTCAAATGACTCGATCAAATAGATAAAAAAGAACATGTTTGTTTTAGCCACATTCATAAAGAATTGTAGTCCACAATACTACAAGATGTTTCTGATCTTCTAAATGTCTTAGATCCTATGGAAAAATTGACATACATGGAAAAATTATAATGCTTTTTTCCTTATGTTTTAATGCTCCATGTGTAATGGCCATGTCTTGGAGGTAGAATTTACTTAAAAGAATCCATCTATGGATACCTTTGCACTCCCTTTATCAACTCCATTGTACTCCATTAGTACCAAATTAAGCACTATAGATCAGTTTTTATCTATTATGTCATTGAGTAGAATTAGTATGATAGTCCAGGTGTTGTTGACTGGTTTCTGTCAATCAATCATCTGGTGCGCAATAAGCCGAAAATCATACGTGGAACATTATATGTATGCACAAGAAGGAAATTGAAATGGCTGAGGAAGGGAAAGTTTTTATATCTGATCGGACTGAAGAAGGGTAATTTAACAGTTCAAAAATTGATAACTGAAGAAAACTGCATTGCTTTTGGGTGATATTGTTAGTGCAAATGGTGAAAGTGGAACGATGATCCAACATTCTGGATCCATTCATACATGGGTATTTGTATAGTTTGAGGGTGGCACTTATTATATTTTGAGAGACAAATCTTTCTCGTAGTCACCTGCGCTCTACCAGTATGAAAATGAAAATTGTAGTCTAACCACCTGCTTTTGGCTAACCTTAGATCACCTTAAATGTTCGACTTATTAAAGTATGGTCTTTCAATCCCATGGCAACTTAATCTTTTACATTGCAGGCTCCCAAGTTCAAGCAAACCCATCACCAAGATCTGCATCTAAAAAGTTGTCTTCTACCCTTCGAAGCCTTTCTTTCAAGAAGAAGGAGGAACCTCAAGAAAATGGCGACCAAGAGTATCTGCAGCCACAACAAGATGATCCGTACCAGGATCTTGAAACCGCATATGTAGCACAGATTTGCTTAACCTGGGAGGCTCTTCATTGCCAATATACACAACTGAACCAGAAAATCTCGTCTGAACCTGAAAACCCTACCTGTTACAGCCATGTTGCTCAGCTGTTTCAGCAATTCCAGGTTTTATTGCAGAGGTTTGTCGAAAATGAGCCCTTTGAGCAGGGTCTCAGGGCGGAAATTTATGCTCGAACAAGAAATTCCTTTACCAAGTTGCTTCAGGTGCCAAGTCTTCAAGGTAAGGACCATAGTTAGTAAAAGCGTAGAAGAGTTTGGTTCAATTCATAGCTACAATTTGAGTGCTCAATGACGACCTGGAGGTCAGATTTAGAACTGCCTTACCTGCCTAACAACAGAAATCCATATGTTACTTGTTTAGGGAACAAGTTACATGTCTGAAAAAAGAAAAAAAGAAAAAAAAATCTACATTTATGTTAGTAAATTTTAAGTGATTTGCTTCAACTTTCATTATTCTTTCAGTTTCAGACAAGAAAGAGAGGGGAGAGGAAGGAGTAGAAGAAGAAGAGTCAGATGCACCAGTTCTCACATCTGACCTCATCAGAATAATCGAGGCTTCGATCCTGACCTTCCACCTTTTCTTGAAGATGGACAAGAAAAAACCAAGTAAAATTCTTAATCTATTTGGAGGTCAGAACCAGATTGCAAGCCCTCTTCAACAGATCCAATCTTCTCTTGACAAGGTATACCAGCTACAAGTTTCTTATCTCGATCTTATACATCTGGGTTATTTGTTCTATAAAAAGTCTTGTGTTTTCCTTTTAATTCATCTCTTAGCATGGTCACCTTTCACTCTTCTAGAGAAAAAATTGTCTTGCATGTTATACATCACACCTAAGCTAAATGTTTGCCCAGTCCTGTATTAATACCCTAGGCTTCTATCATAGGCTTTTGCTTTTCTATAACCTGCCTTTACCAATTAAAATGTTGTTATGTGTACGTGTCTACTATCTAACAATATCTTTCAAATATTATATGTAACCCTTCAAGATATCTGTAAAATGATCTTTCACTGTTTATTATTCTCTTAAAAGAAGGTGGGAAAGCTCTCCAGTTCTGGTATGCTGAAGCTTGAGTTTTCTTGACATCAATAATTCTTAGGATGAGAAAAATATAATGTCATATTGTAAGATGAGCATTCTGAAATGAATTTAAACAAAAATATTTGGGAAACAAAGTCATATGAAAGATAATAACGATTCAAATTCATTAATTCAATAAAATTTTTTTTTCGAGATTGTCCATATGCTTTTACAAAAACATGCCAAATTCATCGTTAGAACAGTGAAAACCAGTCCCTTCAACTAAGAAAACAGGAAGTGTATTTATGGAAGTCATTCCTGAAGAATTAAAAACATGAAAAAACAACTGATTATTTCAATAGTGTGTCACTACAACATATGATTAGTGAGGAAAAAAGAAAGAGGATCCATAGGTGACTTGATTTAATCTAGCACATACGCTAGATCAATGTAGCATTTGTGATTTTATGCTATCAAGGTGCAAGACACAGTTCATCTTAAATGCCTTGGAAAGTGTTGATCAAATGACGTCAAGATTGACGTGGCAGATGAAATGCAAAATTTATTCAAAACAAATTCTTAAATGTGTTATACCCCATTTCAGCTGCCATTGTCAGTTGGGAGTTGGGACCAACTTTTAGCACTCTACATTTTCCTTGAGTCAAATGTCTAACTATTATAATGCCCATATGTTTAGAATTTCAATGCCATTTGATATAATGCAAGGTCTATTATTTGTTCACGAGTTACAATTTCCTCTCGTAAATGATGTGCATGCTGATTTCCATGCTCCCAATTGATTGTCAATATTCCAAGGAATGATTTGCTTGTACTAGACTACTAGTCCCATTTTACTGATTCATTTTTTTTTATTCAACTATCTTTGAACTCCAGAAAATGTTGAAAATCAAGGATCTTTGTAAAAAGAAGAAAGGATGGAAAAAGAAGTCCTGGCCTGCAACAGCGGAGGAAGTGCAGTTGTTATTTGGACTCATTGACATCAAAGTCACATCAAGGGCACTGAGGATGGTTAGGATCAGCAAGGAACAGTTAGTTTGGTGTGAAGAGAAGATGAGCAAATTAGATGTATCAGAAAGCAAGCTGAAGAGAGATGGGTCCCCAATCTTGTTCCCTTGTTAAATAACAAGGGCCTTAATTAGCTTTAAGCCATCCAGGTATGGAGAATTTGTTGTTATCTCAGAACATATATATAATACAAGTATATACAGATATAGATTATATGTACAAGATATGTATTTCATTTGGGTTATTTGCTGGTGCTGCAATAGATACCAAAGAACCAAAATCTGATCATGGGAATCAGTAAATTTTGTGGGATGTTCTGTTTTTTCTCATCCCTGAAAAAAAAACCTTGTTTCTGACATTGTGGTTGTTTGATTGATCTGCTAGAAAAGCAATGTTTGCATTTATTTGACAAAAATAAAAGGGTGGGATCTGTCTATACTGGGCTAAGTCTTTTCCTCTTTTTTTATGGGATGATCTTGTCACCATATAGATTATGATAGCAAAAAATCAGAATGTGTGAAAAGTGGGTTGAAATTTTAACCGTGTTACAAATTCAACTTTTGATTGGTTATAAGTTTTTAATTTTTATTTTATTTTCTCCGAACATGGGTGAGGAAATCATCCAAAAAAAAAATGTTTTGTCATTACATCATCTCTATGTCATACCCCTGTTCAAAAAGTAAAATGATCCTTACCTAGTATAAAATTTGCTTTCCCTATTTGTAAATTATCAATTATGGACCTGTCGCCTTTTTAGGGTTCAAAAAACCAAATTAACTTAGAAAAAAAATAAAAACGCTTAGAGCTAGCCTTCCCCCTGAAACCAACCTCTTCCATTCTTCTTGCTTGACCCCTCCATTAAAGCTCAAGGAAAGGGAGTATTAGAAAGAGAGGAAGAAGAAAAGAGAAAGAGAAGAAGGCACAAAAGACATCATCTAGAGTCATCACAAAAAGAGGGAGAAAGCCAACTAGAAATCTTGGTTTGTTTTTCCTTTAAAATAATATTCAATGTGTTTTCTTGAAGAGATCTAATCTCAATACATCATGCGTTTTCTTGTGGAAGAATATATGTTCGATTTTTAATTTCAGACCTATCCATGTTAGAGATTTACATGTATACGTATATTTGTGTCCATCACTATGTTTATTTTGATTTGATTCAATCATGTTATATTCGTTGCTTGAAAAAGATGAAAACGTAAAGAAAATAAAATAGTTTAAAGAAAACCTTTGCCTTATGGCATGCCTAGTGTTACCCCATGATGGGTCCCCGCGGAAGACGGCCAATGCGACCATAGCACTCGTAGTAGCCGATAAAAGAAAATAAACAAGAGTGAGGTTGCTGTCTAAAAGTAACGCTTACTGTTGTGAATAGTGTTGCTGTCAAGTGTGATATTCTTATTGTTATAAATAGTATTGCTGTCAAGTGTGCCGTTTTACTGTTCATGAATGTGTTGCTGTTCATTTTTGGAGGTATGTGATACATGATGTATTTTGCCACATTTTCCATCTATGAGTATGAACCATGGTTAATGTGACCTAAGTAACCAGAGCGTGGGTCGGAGCGGGAACGAAAGTGGAAGCGGGAGCGTCGAAGCGGCCGATTAGAAAATATTCTTAGTTCTAAAATACCTTCGGAGCGGGAGCGTCGGAGCGTAGTTCGGAGCGGGAGCGTCGGAGCGTAGTTCGGAGCGGGAGCGTGAGGTTCCGGAGCGGGAGCGTCACCCCTATATCAAGGTTTCGGTTACTAAGAATGTGACTATATACATATGTGTAACACATCAATAATGGGTCTTAACAATTTGTAGTCATAGATTTAACTATTATAAGCTTTATTTTGTACTATTACATATGTTAGAAAAGCGTGACAGTAGGTAGTATTGGTGTTATAAGCCAAGTATTGCTAGATAGTCTTGTGTTTAACGACATGTTATGCAAGGTTTTGTTAGTACATCTTGGTTGATAGAGTTTAAGGTTTATTGGGTTCAAGTGCGAACATACAGCAAATACATTTCATGCATACAAGTTTAATAGGCAAGGTGAGTGAGTGAAACCCTAGAGATTATGGTGGTTACGGTGTAAGTAAATCTCTGCACAATAAATCTAACTTATTTGGTTCATTTACTGAGTTTTACTCATTGTTCTTTACTCTCCGCAGATTTGGAAACCTACAATTGCGTTAGAAGTAGAACGTGAGAGTTCGAAAGGATCGACTTGGAATAATACACATTACTCGAGAGTTTTAGTAGGTAATTGCATTTTGAGAGAACTATTAAATATATTCTAAAATGGGGGTGGGATGATTCGTCATTTACAATTTCTATCTTTATTTGTGAACTTGAACTATGGTTTGTTTCATGCTAGTTGTGAAGTTATTTATTGATTAAAGTAAGGACCTTTTTGTGTTCTTGGAATTGGAATAATTTGAAAATTTTCAAACATTTATAGATGTTCTGGTTATACCTCAAACCTAGGTTTTCAAAAAAAAAAATGTGGACTTGGGTTTAGTATTGAAGTCCTACTGACATAACATATTTCTCATAAAATTTTAAATGGATTTTGAACTCTCGATGCCCAATTGATCAAGGACCTAAAGTCGAACCTTGTGTGCTGAAATTGACTAGACCTTGCACATGACCTAGGTTCTTCTCATTTTTTGTGTCAAACAGTAGAGATTTGATCATAGGTTAAAAGAAGAAAGTTGTAACCCTTTATGTCTAGTTTCATATGGCATTTATCTCATGGAGTTCGGATCTGTGGTTTTGGAGTAATGATCTGATCATTGAACCTAATGCAAATCACGTTAGCATACTGGTTTTGAGTCATTGGCTTCTAATGTGCATACTTTAACTCCAATAAATTCTTGATTAAATTTTGTGACAAATAAGGATATCTTAGGGCCCGTTTGGTTCGCGATTGGAAAACATGTTTTCAAAAATTAATTTACACCTAAACTAATATGCATTTTGTACTACATCCAAAACTGTTTTAGGATTTACAATAAAATCATATATGATTTTACAAAACAAAAAAATGTTGTTTTCTTTGTTTTCAATGAAATCATTTAGGATTTTATAGTAAAGTCAAAAAAATAGTTTTAGATGTGATACAAAATGTAGTTAACTTAGGTGTAAATTAGTTTTTGAAAACAAGTTTTCTAATCGCGAACCAAACGGGCCCTTAATTTTTTGAAATAAAACTAAGTCTTGATGTGTTCTGACTTACGGATTGACCTATGAAAATTTCACAAAATCAGAACTTGGAAAGATGTTCGTTTTTCGTAAAGAATTTTGAAAACCTTGAAATTTAGAAATAAATTGTCCTTATTCTGACCAAGACGACTCAGGGTGACTGAGTCAAGAATGATTAACAAGACGTTTAATAATAACGACTCACGAGTTCAATACTCTCTCTCTCTCTCTCTCACGTGGGTTATGTTAGTATTTTCATTACTCATTTTCTTTCCCTCCTAACGAGCTGGGCCTTGGGCTTGGGTGACCGGGTCGAGTTACGAGTCCAAGGGCGGGTCGTTGCAGAGTTGTTGCTAGGTTTGGAATGCAAGATTTTAAATCAGTAAGTTTACCTATGGAGGCACACTTCAAGTTGTCAGTGAAGATGGCTCCAAGCACCAAAGATGAAGAGGAGTACATGCCTCATGTTCCGCTTAGAAGGGTACGACCAGGCCTATACATGACCTAAACTATGTTTGTACACAAGCCAAACAAGTTATTTAACCGCTCATCAAGTTTATGTAGGTTTCTTGCATGTTATATGTGTCCACATGTATTCATCATCATGAAAGTATTCCACCAAGAGTTTATTCTTTGCTTATAAATACATATTCTCTAATAATATGCATGTCATTCATCATGATAACCATTAAACAAGTACCTATTATCATAAGGAACTAAAAAATAAGCACATTCAGGGTCAAAAGTCAGTTGGTATCGATACTAGCCCCATCTGTCGACCAAAGTTATGCAGGTATCAATACCCTCTGAATGGGTATCGATACCCTCTGGGTTTCTTTGCGATTTCAGGGTTTGTTCTTCATAGAAACTCCGTGAAAACTTGGTTTTCTTACCTGCAAATGTTACAGAGTTATATATTCATCAAATATACATAGCTGTTGCATTGACAGTCGAGGTTGTTATTGGAGTCTACTTCCTCTGAATGCCGGTCCTCGCTTTACTGTCAAGAATCCTCCTGTTTCTGGTTGATTATTTTTGAAATATCGAAATGTATATTTCTTGCTATTTGAACCGTATTCTCATATTCATAAGCGTGTTTGGACCTCACCTTGAATCAGAAAAGGAAGAGGATATATATATACAGAGATGGTTTCCTGGACCAGTAAGTTTAGGCTTCGGGCTCTGGTTATATGTATTTCCTCAAGTTTGTTGCACTTCTTGGTCATGAAGAAAATGTTCAGAGGTCCTTATTTGTGTGTATGAAAAAACTAAGGGCGTGTTTGTTTTTGCTGACTCGGACATCTGAAATCTGACTCAGATCTGATTCGGGTCGAGTCAGATTTCAGACCGTTTGTTTTTTATTTTTTGAAAATCTGATTTACTAGCTGATTCAAATAAACATCTGACTCAGAGGTGATTAAGATGTCTCCCANTCCGGTGTTCGCTTGTGGAGTTTACATGAAGATGATTCAATGGCTGATTTTTGGTAAAGATGTTCTTCACCATGTAGGTCATCTTCAATAATAATCAGCTCATTTTACAACAAGGATTATGGGAGTTTGAAGTTTTTGAATAATATAATTTTTTTTGGGTGGTTCCTCAAAATATTTGGGGGATGGACAAGTTAAATGGGCTTTTAGCCTACAATGTTGCATCCAAATTATTATTCATTTTTACTAGGGGTGGTGTGGGGCAAACTAACTTAACACCAACTTTCTCTCTTCACCCTATTAAAATTAAATAGTACACCCCACTCCTACCAACATCACCATCATCTTCATCTTCACCAATCCTCCACCGCTGGCCACTTCTTCTTCTTCTTCTTTCTCCACCATTGATGCACTCTGAATTTTTATCTGTTCTTCTGTCACTTCAGGAAGAGTTGAGATCGTTGAGCCTTTTGCAAAATTGTTTATAACCGAGCTACCCCATGATTTTTGTTATATATTGCAGGTTGGAACACAGAATGGATCAATCGCTTCATCCATCTCAGTTACTAATTGTTTTTTTAGGGTTGGGGTATTTTCCGGGGTTGAGTAGAAAAATATTAACTCATTTTCAGATGATCATCCCCTTAGTAAAACTAAATCCATCCTCCTAACTAACTTAAATAATCTAGTCCACCCTCCAATCTTGTCTATCCCCTCAACATTTTGAGAAACTCCTTTAACAACCCCATTTTTTTTTATTGGGCAAAAGATTATATCGATGCGCCTTTTTAAATGCACTTTGGCCTTGAGATGGATGCTCTGGAAAACTTAACAAATCTAAACAATTATTTTTTATTGGGCAAAAGATTACATTTTTTTGAGGGAACGGAAATTTATTAATCATATAAGATAGAGGTTTTGTCAGCCAGTAATGCACTAACAATACGAGAGGGAGGGGACCCCTGGGCAAAAATTACATCGATGCGCCTTTTAATTTTTGTTTTTCGGTGAGAATTATATAATCTCACCGTAGATAACATCATAACAAAAAATCAGCCCTTAGATCATCTCAATGCAGGCCCCATAAATAGGTGTAAAAAGGGTGTAAGAAAAGAAAATAATAAAAGAGTTACTTATCAAAATGGTTTAAAATCCAATAGACAAAGTCAAATACAACCCTACTTAAATCTGCTACAAACACCTCCAATTAGAATCATTCAATCTGAATGGTTAAAACTTTCTATATATACTAAACTAAGATCAGTTGATTGCAAACCGAAACAGAAACTAATCAAAAACAGAATTCAGTACTTGGAGAATCGTGATTATTCTGAAATTTGAAAACAAGTACAGTAAAAGCTGATCAGAGAAATAACCCACAAATAAAATATTCCAGTGATGAGGGTAAATGGAAAGAACAAAAGACTACTCCCCAATCCATACTTTCCCTTGAACATACAAAAGTGAACCACACAATTAGTTTTATACTCCAATTCTGTAAAATCTGCAATGCATATAGATCCTTTGAACTCCACACAATAATCTTCTCACAACTCCATGAGTTCCAATAGAGAGTTCCATTACAAAAGATGGAATATTATCTGACCAAAAAAAAAAAAAAAACAAACAAAGCAGAGCATTGAAAGACGGCAAAGAGTAGACGGACTACTTTTGAAGGTAAGGGTTTGAGCTATCCATTTAATTAACTACATAACAAGAAGAGAGGATGAAGGTAGTTCACTATTTGCTTTTTAATGAAATGAGGGCTGACTGCTGAAATAAGCTCTGAAACGTCTCATTTCAGCATTCAACAGTGTTTGTTTTTTATTTTTAAGTTGCTGAAATAGTTGCTGAAATCTCACATATGTCTGATATCTTCATCTAAATTTTCAGCGTAAAAGTACTAAAATGGCACTAACTTGCTGAAATGATTATGGATTACGATTATACCCTCACCAACTCTGGAAATGACAATACCCCGTCTTCTTCTACAACGTTGGGAGTCCTCTGTGATCATATCTAATTGTTGTTGTGTGTCACATGGACAACCATAATTAACTCATGAATCTGTTAATTCAAAAATTCTGATTTGTGGGTAAGAAATCTTTTTAAAAATTAACTCATGGATCTGAGGAAGCATTAATCGATGCTCAACTTCCTTATTTTTTAACAATCCAATCCAATTAGCTTTGTAGGATAGCATATTAGCATCATTTTGTTCTGGAATGCATAGCATTTTGTATCAGTAAAGGAACAATTGAATAATGTACCCACATCACTAGGTAATAAAACAACTTTCTTCAATTACCGCCATAAAAAACAAATAAAAAAGAAAGATAGCTAGGTTGCTTCTAATATGTACTATCATTCTTTTTGGGATGTTGCGATCTCAATCCAATTCAAGAAGTTTGAGTGTTGAATATATTCAATTTTAATTTTTGTAAAATCCATGAGAGAAAGATGAATAATATTGCACATAAACACTTATAAAAATGTAAAAATGCTGTGCCACATTCAACTTATTAAAGTTGTAAAACAAACACTTTTTAGTTTCAGTGCACTCAGTTTCAGTTCAGTCAGTTTCAGTGCACTCAGTTTCAGTTCTTTGCGGTATGTTTTTTTTATTGTCACTAATATCACTCTGGTGAATTCAACCATACAAAACAATAATGAAGAGTTTGACGTACAGAAGGTTTTTAAAAATTTAATCAACAGTCAAATACAACCTACTTAATCAAACAAAAAAAAAAAGTGATTGCAAAGTAAAACAGAAACTAATTACAAATAGAATTCGGTTCTTGGTTCTTCTTCTATATTTCGGTTACTTGAAAATGTGTATCCACCAGGTGTTATTGTTTTTTGCTTCAAATCTCGTCGTAAAGGAGGATAAAAGCATACTCTATGATGTGCTAGCAGTGGCGGAGCCACATAGCAGTTGGGTGGGGCACGTGCCCCACCCAAAAGTTTTGAAATTCATATGTAATAGCTTGGATGGAGGATTCCAAGGTAGGGATTCAGTGGGGACCAGGGATTCATGTTTTCCTGGTCTGTTTGGCTGCCAAGAATCCCTGAAAACTTATTTTCCAGGGAAACATGTTTTCCAGCAAATCTCTGTTTTGGAGTCCCACCTCCCCCCTTAGAATTTGCTGGAATTCTAAACTAAGGATTCACTATGTATGCACCCAACTCAATGTAGATTACACCCCATAAAATTAAAACAACAAAATAGAGATTTTTCTTGGATTTTAAATGGTAACCAAACAAACCAAAGGATTCAAGCTTCCAAGGATTCATGAATCCATGGATTCTTATATGGTTGCCAAACAAACTAAAGGATTCATGTTTCTAGGGATTCATGTTTCCAAGGACTCATATTTCCTAGTGAAACATGAATTCTGCATCCAAACTCACTATAAATTCTTTTAAGTACCCCAGTATAATTTATTCAACATATTTAAGTTTTATGCTTAGTTTTGTTCAACATATTTAACTAAACCTAATTTTTTTAATAGTAATTTTGGATTAAGGCTGCATATGACATATCATGATATATTCTTTATTTTTTGTTTACTTATTCTTACACTTTGGTTTACATTAGTTTGTGGTCGCACATGAATATGACTCAAGTGCTGATTTTTTGTGGGGATGATGATCTCCCTACCATGGAGATCTTCCTCACAAAAACTCACTTCTTTCTGAAATTTGTAACCTCTTATAAAGTTGGGTAAAATTAAATTTTAACGACAATATGGATGATTTAAGAAACTTAAAATTTGAATCAACTTTTGATAGTGATGAAATATTTAAAATGACATGATATTTTGTGAAGATAATCTACATGGTGATGGGATCATCCTAACAAAAATATAACACTTGGAACATATCTATGTGAGCCCACAAACTACTATAAACAAAGTGTAATAATAAGTAAATAACACAAGTAAATCGCATAATACATGCCGAAGTTTCAAATTACTGATTTTTCACTTCACTCCAAGTGCCCCACCCAGAAAAAATTTCTGGCTCTGCCTCTGTGTGCTAGCTCCTTCCTGCACGAAGGTTCGTAAAGAAAGAAAATTCTCAACCTTAAAGTTCACATACAAATTCGAACCCGAAAAACCATCACATTGTCCCTTGATCAGATTCTTGTTGTGCAGAATATTGTTGATACTTAAGCATCCCCAGTCGTCTAACCAGCACAGTAAAAGCTGATCATCACAGAAGCCCACAAACCAAATTTTCCAGTGAGTAGGAGCAAAAAGGAAAGAAAAAAATAAGACTCCTCAATCCATTCTTGCTTCATCTTATCCTTCAATATACGAAACCCAACCCCACAATAATTAGTTCCACATTTAGATATTGTAAAATGTGCAATGCACAAAGATCCTTTGATCTCCAGAAAATAAAAATCTAAACCTTTTTGAAATGGGTGTTGAATGACTTCAAACTTGTCGTCGTGCAGGTCGAACTAGACTATCTCCTCAGAAATCAAATTAAGGGTTCCAATAGAGAGTGATCCATTATTACAAAAGATGGGTACTTCATATTGCTCAGCAGGTCAAGATTGACGAGTCACAGAGCATCTAATCTCTCTCCATGAATTAGTTCCCACTGAAAATACCAAGCAGTTATCAAAATCATCAATAACAAAATTAAAGAGGAGACGGGGATTCGTTTGGGATGGAAGAAAGTGAGAGGAGTGGAAGTGTGGATTATGGATTGAGTTGTACCAGAGCTTACAAACGCAACTAAATCTGATTAGAGACTTTAACAGGAAGATTGTAGAGTATATCAAGAATTACAACATGAGGAATATCAATATGTGGAGTACTTAATTAGTTAATTTCAGCAGAGTCTCTTTTGCTTCTAGGCAATATGTTAGATATCTATAAGCTAATAAAACCATATAGAGTTTTAAGAATGACTGCTTTAGCACGCGCTAAACATAAAAATATGAATAAACTAGCCTCATATCCCGTGCAAGGCACATGGACTTCTTTTAAAGATAATTAGAAAATTTAGTTTTTTTAGAATTTGAATTTATGTTTATAATGTAGGTTTTTTTAACCCACACCTAAGAGAGAGGATTTTGTTAACCTAATAATAGATAATAGATTAGGCCATATGTTTATAATGTAGGTTTTCTTAACTCACACTTAAGAAAGAGAGTTTTGTTAACCCAAGACTTCTCTTATAATATATTAGAATAGATGTTAGATTATCAAGAACTAATTAGAAAGACCTTATAGTTGTGGCAACTGAAATAATTAATCCAACTATAATTTTGCTCAAACCCCTAATTTTGGCTACCAAATATCAAACTCTATAATAATTTCATAAGACTAGTGATATCCCCCCATCCTCATACACACTGGGGGATATCCTAGGTCTTTTTTTTAAGTCCTCCCATTTATAATCAAATATGTATAAATTCTTTTATTTCCACCCCACAAACTAAAATTCACCCTACCATTTTTATCTTCCCCACCACCACCGCCACCGCCAATACCACGCCACCACCATTATCACCACCACCAATACACCACACCACGCCACCACCATTATGTGGAGATAATCCTATAACCTTTTTTTATTTTTTTGTGATTTTTTTTTAAAAAAAATGCGAAGGAAGTCGCAAGTTTTGCTATATATTTCAGACCTTTACGGCCTACAACGAAAGATTATTTCGGTTCCCACGGTCTGAAACTAAATCATTATCACGGTTTCTATAATCCGAAATATATATGTATATTCGGTTTCCATGGTCCAAACCCATTTAGAAAATTAGTCTGAAAAAAAGCTTCGTCTGACTATTTTAAATGGGTTTCGGACTATGTAAACCAAAACTTACATTAAGTTTCCATTATGATAGTCCGAAACATATAAGAAGTTTCCATTCTCATAGTCCGAAAACTTGAAGAAGTTTCCGTTTTCATAGTCCGAAACCTATAAAAGCTTTTCCTGACTAGTTTTTTAAATTAGTTTCGGACTACGAAAACTGCAAATCAGCTTCGTTCCAAGACTGTGCAGTCCGAAACCTCAGTCTGATGGTCATTTCGATTTTCACACAAAAAAAAGAACCAAAGAGAGATCGGGTGAGAGAAAAAGAGGGAGAGAAATAGAGATCGAGTGTCAGAAAGAAATAAGAGAGATCGAGAATGATCTGAGATTGAGACAGATCTCTCTCGATCTCTTCTCTTTTTCTCTCATTCGATCTCTTCCTCTTCCTCTCCCTCTCCTTCTTCCTCTTCCTCTCTTTCTCTCTCTTTTCCCTCTCTCTCTCTTGGATGCGGTGGTGGCCGACGAGATTGTGGCACGGTGGTGGTGGCGTGGTGGAAAAGATGGGAGAAATTTTAATTATTTTTTAAGAATTAAAATTTTTAATTATTTATTAAAAATAATTTTTATTAAAAAAAGATGCTAGGGTATCCTCTAGTTTATTGAGGAGATGCCCCTAAGTGCATTTTAACAAAATGGGGGGCATCCTCTAGTGTAGGATATCCCCCAGTATGTTTAAGGATGGGGGATATCACTAGTCTTTCATAATAGCGAAATTCCCGTGGGCTATATCTTTAATAGATTCTCCCATCCTTAAATAGTACTTGATTGAAGATTATGACCTAAACGTTTCCTTTTTAGTAGTTTTTTTCAAAATTTTAAAAATATTTTGAAGTTTTTATCTTGGAAAACTACTACTTTTACAAGTCTCTATTCTTCTTGTCATTTTTGTGCTTTCATCCAATTTAAGAGTTGAGTCCTAGTCATCACTAAAAGCGAGTAAATTTTTTTCTAATATTTGTATTTTTTTATTATTCTATTTTATTTTGATCAATATATCTTTATTTTAAAAAAATTATGTAAATTTGATGGTTTGTTTGGATGAGGAATTTTAAGTAGGGATTTTATGGGGACCACCAAGGATTTAGTGGAAAACTAGTTAGAAATCATGTTATAAATCTAATTAGTTTTCCACTAATTTTCTAGTCTCCACAAAATCCCTACTTAGGCTTTGCTTGGTACACCGAGAATTTTCGCAAATGCGAAAATTCACGATTCTTGTAAGTGCTAATTAAAATTCTATAAATTAGAAAAAAATTAGATTATTTATTTTGTAAGCCCATTGCAAATTTTACTAAATATTTGCTATTAGATGCCCTCATCAATCACCTACAAATACATGATGAACCGTGAATTTTCGCATTTGCAAATATTTACGGTGTATCAAACTGGACTATAAAATCTTCTATCCAAATAAACCATAAATTAGATGAATTAAGACTTCACGAGAATACCATAAGTGAGAAAATTTAAACCCAAGACCTGGTGCCCATTAGTATATAATAATAATTAAATTTTGGTTCATCTAGATCTAAGTTTTTCACCCCATGGAATGAGGGAAAGTTGGAACCAAGATAATAATGTGTTTACACCTAATTGGGTTATAATTAATCATGTTCCCATTCAAACCCCTAACTCGACTTAAAGCTGCTAAATTTGCTTTTCATTAAAAGAAGGGGAAGAAAAATAAGAGCCGGGCTCTGAAAGTGAAAAACCATGAGAGGGTATTTTGGTCATCTAAGTAAAATATTCATGTGAAAAATGAAGGGTGGGTACATTTTGGTAGTTTGGAATAACTTGAGGGGCATATAATGAAGCTTCGTTACCGAGGCATCGGACCAAAGGAAGCTTTAACGGAATTAGATTCCACTTTTGCTTTTTAGCCGAACTACCTTTTTTGCTTTTAAATTTACAATTTTCTTCCATAATTTTTAATTCTTTATTTATCACCAAAATTACTATAATTTCCTCACTTTTAATTTGATTTACACTTTTGTCCTTTATTTAGTTAATGTGATGTAAAAGATCAAATGACCCATGATTACCCGTTGGTCTATGGCTCACATGGACATAATCTTAGTTGTGCTTCGTATCAAACGAATTTTTGTGAAAATTTACAGCCAAAATTCTAGAATATTTACTTCGATTGTAGTTGCATAAGTAAAATAATTATACAAAATTATAGTGGTCTCCACATGAATTTGGTGAAATAGAGATGAATATTTGTAGTCATAAAAATGGTTGCACTTATTCACCTCCTATATCATCAAATTCATGTGGAACACTACTATAAATTGGTGTAATAATTGCGCCTGTATAACCAAAACTAATGCAAATGCACTAGAAATTTGAATGTGAATTTTTCACAAAAAATTATGGGATATCAAACACAACTCTAGGTTGATTTTTTAGTGAGAATGTTCTCCTCATCATAGATCAACATATCCAGGAATCTACCCATTCAATACCTTTATCCCAATAAAAGTTGATTAAAAATCAATTCTCTACCCAAAAAATGCTTAAAATTTGTAGTTTATTAAGAGCTGATTTGAAGGGACAAAAGTTTTCAGAATGGGCTAATTTCCTAAGTATGGTGATCTACATGGTGAGAAAAATATCCTCACCTAAAATCAACCATTAAATCATCTCCATGGAGGACCCATATTAGTGAGTACATATATTTCTGCAAAACATTTTACCCCTTCCGCCCAACATTTTACAAAATAGTACACTAGAATCAGTCGGGCGATTAATCCCTTGAACCAGAGTCAAACAATCATGATCGTTGATCATATAGAATACAATTGATCAGATGGTTCTAAACTTATGATCACCATTGAGATTGGCATCTAATTGGAGTTCCATGGACCGTAAATGTTATTTGAGTAATGCTAAAGGGACCCATGTTTGACCACATGGTTGACCCCAATATGAGGTGGCGAGATCTTAGAGCATAAAGAAGCATTAGTCTTGTATTTTTATCATTGGGACCTTGTCTAAGATCTCGTCACCTTATATTGGGTCAACCATGGGCATTACTCATGTTGTTTCACACATTTGGATACTTAAGGGCATTTTCGTCATTTAGTAAAGACATTGAAGCAAAGAAATGGCATTTATGAAATTTGGTTGAATAGTAGGGGTAACCCTCTCGACAGTATTCTACGTTCTCTACTAATTGCTCCTTTTTTAAACTCTTTTTTGTTCTTCCGCCTAAGATTTTGACCGTTGCTTTTCCTCCCAACGTCTCTCTCTTCTTTCTCTCTCTTCACATCATCTTCTTCTTGCCCACCCTAATCAGGTCAGTATTTCCTTCTTTTATTCAGTCTAATTGATTCCAGGGACCATTTGTGAAATGGGCTTCCCTTTGATTTTCTCAATCAAGGTCACTTGAGCTTCCTCTGCTTTTGATACTCATTTTTTCTGTGATTTCAGCAGGTTTTCAACACTAGTTTCTTGTCAAAATATGATTTTGAAACTGGGTTTTTTTTATCGATATTTTGAAACTGATTTTTGGTTTTTATATCTAATCTGATCCAAAAAAAAGCCTTGAAAATCTTCATTCTTTACCTGTTTGAGGTTTTAGCAGGTTTTAAACAGTAATTTCTTGTAAAAATATAATTTTGAAACTGGGTTTTGGTTTTTATGTCTAATCTGATCCAAAAACAAGCCTTGAATGTTCATTATTCACCTTTTAGAGGTTTTAGAAGCAGATGTCCTCACAAAATTTGATCTTTTTTTGGGTTTTTTTTTTAAAAAAAAAATCTGTTTATACAAACATTCCCTTAAACTTTATTTTGATTTTTCATACAAGATTGAATCTTTTTTATAATAGGTTTTGGAATTTCAGTTTATCGAATCAGACCTTGAATTTTCATTTTTAAGTACTTCTACACTTTTCAAAATACTAGGTTTACTCGTAGAAGAATTAATTCTGAATTTCTTATTTGCTTAAGTATGAATCTTCATTATAATTTATTTTAAACATGATTTCATCATAAAATTTTAATTCTGAGATTTTTTTTTCTTTCATTTTTCTTTGCTTTTCTTGGATGTTCTAGAGGTCGATTTCATCAAAAAAAATTAATTTTTTTTTTTGGAAAGGGTGTAGATTTCTAATTTTTTCGTTTTTGTTATCTGATTTGAATTCCTTTATAATTTTTCAGTTTTTTTTTTCAACTTGTGAGTTTTTTCTTTAATTTGGTGGGCTTTTATATGTTTATTTTCTTTAATTTTTTTTCATGAATTTCTGCTCTTGGACCTGAACTTTTATAACTGTTTTTACTTTGTACTCTCTTTGTTGGTTCTCATTTTAGAAAACCAAACCAGGCTTATTCACATCTTCCAGGCTCTTTTTTAGTTGCCTTTTGATGAAATAAATCTTTTTTGTTCTTCAAGTTTTTGTGAATTCTGAAATTCTTGAGGTGGGTTTGGATTCAATTTTTTTAGGGAATTCAAGTTTTTATTTTTAGGGGAATTGAATTGAAGGCTCAAAAGATTCTCCAATACTTTCTTGTTGGTTCTAGTTTAAATTGTTTTTCTTAATTCTTCCCTGTGACTTGAGAATAAAGAAAGGAACCCAAACTTTACAAATTTACTTCTTTTGTAGTTTAGTTATAGTCAATGTATATTAGATGTTGGCCTTAATATCTAAGAGAACACTTTTCAAGAAAAAAAAAAAATTCTAAGTACACACCTTCTTTCTGTTTCTTGCTCTTCACATGTTTAAGAGTACTATATTCATGAGTTTAATGCTTTATTCTGTTGAACAGATTCACAAAACCCTTATGAATGTGGTGAGCAATACATGCTTTTGGAATTGTGATTTCTGTTTTGATTCAAGCCTTAAGACCTCTTAGATCATAGAGAAGAAAAAGATTAAGAGAGATGGGATGTTCGACTTCGAAGCTGGATGATGAAGAAGCTGTGCAGCTTTGTAAAGATAGGAAGAAATTTATCCAACAGGCTGTCGAACAGAGAATTCGGTTTGCTTCTGGTCACAATGCCTACATTCAGTCCTTGAAAAGAGTTTCTGCCGCACTTCGTAATTACGTCGAGGGAGACGAGCCCCGTGAATTCTTCTTGGATTCATTTACGACTCCACCATTCACTCCCTTAAAGAAAACAAGCCCTGGTATCATCTCAATGCCTACAAAATCCTTCTCAAAAAGAGAAATTCAGTCTGAAACTAACTCTACTTTCAAAGTTAGTTACCTTAGATCAGGTGGAAATCCAGCAGTTTCTGTAGAGGAGAGGCCTCAATCACCAGAAACTGTGAGAGTTGAATCTTATTCTCCAATGCATCATTTCGGAATCGACGGGTTCTTTGCAATGCAATCTTCACCTATGAACTCATCTTCATTCTTCTCTTCATCTCCTAATAACAGGCCTAGTTTTCCACCTCCATCACCTCAGACTTCACAATGGGACTTTTTTTGGAACCCATTTACATCTTTAGATACATATGGGTACCCAACACGGGACAGCCTAGATCGTTCCGTCATGGATGATGAGATAACAGGACTTAGGCAAGTTCGCGAAGAAGAAGGTATTCCAGATTTAGAAGAAGAAGGAGCTGAAGAAGAAGAAAAAGAAGAGGAAGAAGAAAAGATAGAAATGAGAGGAGAAAGAATTAAGATTGATCTGAATGATTGTATTAGAGAAACAGTTATCATAGAAGATGATACAGAAACTGACACTGAAACTGATACTGATCATGAAGTTAAAGGACTAACATCTCAATTCACCGAGAGCGTCGAAGTAGCAGAAGCACAAAATGCAGTAAAAGTTGAAATTGGAAACCAACAAACAGCGGTGGTGGGTAAACCAGAAACTAATGAAGAAACACCGGGTTTTACTGTTTATGTAAATAGAAGACCAACTAGTATGGCAGAGGTAATCAAGGATATTGAAACTCAGTTCATGATAGTTTGCAATTCAGCGAGTGAACTCTCGATGATGTTGGAGGCTAGCAAAGCTCAGTACTCATCAACTTCTAATGAAATTACAGGTAATTTAAATCTAACAGAGTTAGCTTTTGAATTTCCTGATCAGTTTTTGTTTAATACTCTTTGTATGAATTTCTGCCTTACTAGTAGTATATATACATTCTAACAACCAGGTAAGGGCTACTTTTGTCGTGTTTGTCGATTATTCAGCAAAATAAAACAAAAGAGAACAGTAAATGCTAGAACATAGAGTATTACTGCACAAGGCAGAGAATCACTATCTGAAGAACTTCGGATTACAGATCTCCTTGTACACCTCCTCTTCCTCCAGAAAAACAGAAACTCCATCGTACCCAAATTCAAGTCATAAAGAGTATAAATAGAATAAGAAACTTCAATGAATTAGGATACCCGCGCAAGGAAAGTTATGACAACACCCTTATACTGAATAAGACATCTAACACAACAATGTATAAGGTGTTTTGGTATCAATTCTTATATTATCCATTTGTGTTGGTGTAGCTATGAAAATGTTGAATCCGGTAGCATTGATTCGTTCGGCCTCATCCCGTTCATCATCTTCAAGATTCTTCCATAATTCATCGAGTTCACGGGAAGACGGTTGCGATAGTAGTAGTGAATTCTCTGAGGAGTCCTGTATGATATCAGGGAGTCATCAGTCAACATTAGACAGATTATATGCTTGGGAGAAGAAGCTCTATGGAGAAGTCAAGGTACATTCATTCTTCTCACTCAGTTCTTACAAAACAGATAATTTTTAGCATTCAAAGAGTTAGTAGTTGATCAATCAATTTGATTTTGTTTTGTGTTTTTGCCTATGAAACAGTCTGGAGAACGTATAAGAATTGCATACGAGAAGAAATGTATGCAACTAAGGAACCAAGATGTGAAGGGAGAAGACCCTTCTGTAGTTGATAAAACGAGAGCGGCGATAAGAGATCTTCATACCCAAATCAAAGTCTCTATACACTCAGTGGAAGCTGTATCAAAAAGGATTGAAACTCTGAGGGATGAAGAGTTGCAGCCACAGCTTTTGGAATTGGTACAAGGGTATGTTTTCAATCTGTCTGCTTTTACAAGTATATATATATATATAACAACAGTTTTTGTTTGATTCAAAAATAGAGAAACATAGCATCATTCCGAGAATGGTTTCAAGTCATGAAGACGCTTTTCGACTCGATGATCACGCCGATTTTCTGTTTATTAGTGAAGAAAAATCCACTTTTAATTAAAAAAAAAAAAAAAAAAAAAACAGTATCATTTTATCACATCTCACATGAATTACAGCATAAGATGGTTTTGGATCAGGGTCAGGTGGATGTTGATCAAAATAATATCAAATATCAACGGAAAAAAATAGTTTTGGGTCTGGGTCGGTTTGATATAGATCAAGAATAACATTGAACATTTTGAACTTATCTATCTGAATCCGAATTCGCTGATCCAACACAAACCATTTCTATACTGCAACTGATATTCAAAATGAATCTGCTTTGTTTATCAAGATCTGCTAAGTATCAGTTCTAATTAAACGGGTAAGAGACAGGAATCGAATTCAGACCAATTTTGTGATAAACTAACTCTTGTACAACAAATGACAGGTTAGCAAGGATGTGGAAAGTAATGGCAGAATGTCACCAGGCACAGAAACGAACAGTTGATGACGCCAAGCTATTGTTAGCTGGTACACCATCGAAGCTTGCTTCACGTAAGCACACCGACATATTTCCTACTGAACCACACCGACTTGCTCAATCGGCTGCAAATCTTGAGACAGAGCTCCGGAACTGGAGAGCTAGTTTTGAGTCATGGATCGCTGCTCAACGATCCTATGTTCATGCCTTAACTGGGTGGCTACTTCGATGTATCCAGTGTGATAGCGATACGTCAAAATTACCATTCTCTCCTCGTCGTTCAAGTGGTGCCCCACCAATATTTGGAATTTGCATCCAATGGTCAAGATTCCTCGATGCTATACATGAAGTCCCTGTGATAGATGGAATAGATTTTTTTGCAGCAGGGATGGGATCATTGTATACACACCAGTTAAGGGAGGATTCGAGACGGACTCCAGTGGGATCAAAACGGTATGGTGGGACTCCGGTGGGATCAAAACGGTTTGGTGGTGTTGGGTTCTCACCTGATTCCGGCAAGAATATGGAAATTATGGAAGTAGGGGGAGAAGTAGAGGAGGTGATGACTGCAGAGAAGACAGCAGAAGTAGCCATTAAGGTGTTATGTGCTGGTATGTCTGTTGCTATTAGTTCTCTATCAGAGTTTGCTATTGGCTCAGCGGACGGGTACGCTGAGCTGGTTAACCAATGGGAGAACGCCAACCGGACGCAGCAAGGGACAGGAAAGATTGGGGTGTAATTCTGTTCTTCTTATGGACTAAAATATCAATGACTGCAAATGTAATTAAGTTAAATTAAAATTAAGTTAACTGGTGATTACAGTACTAGTTTGCACCCTTTTACAGTTCAATACAGCAAGAACACTGAAATTGATTAAAAGAAAAAAGAAAAATCACTGATCAACCCAATGCAGATGGTGGAGCTCTGATTAACAAACCAGAAATGTAGTCTATAGCTGCCTCAAAAGTCAAAATATACTGTATACAAAACCAATTGAAACGGGGAAATTTTACTTGAACTCCACTTTTTTTGTTTTAACTCCCAACTTATTCTTACACTCTATTTACACCTCAACTGTGGGGCTCCAATGGAGGGTTGATTTTTTTTTTTTTTAAGGATGATCCCCACCGTGTTTCCATCCTGATCAAGATACAACACGTTCAAAATTTTACTTCTAATTGTGTTTATTTATTACTCGAGCTACCAGGAGATATGGCTATAGAAAGAGCATCAAGAGATTGGAATCATCCAGCTAAACCAAAATAATTGGGATAAGGTTTTGATAACAGGATGACAATCTATTTGTCGATTGTCATATACTTAATTTAACACCGAGATCGATCATGAATCCAGGGTCTGCCCAAGGAATATTGCCAACTAATTCACAAATTGATTTGAAAGTAAATGATTATTCCAAAAATTTTAACATGTAAAGGGCTGGAGATGAAAGAAAATGTCAGCCTTCATAACTCATGAGACCCAGCTTGGAAACAGAAGAAACAAGAAATTCAAAACAGGAAAAATCCCGCCTGGTGGCACCTTACTCAGGTAATCAAGGAAAAAAAAATTCTGTTAATTCATCATGAAGATAACTTGGTGGAAGATTGTTCGCTCTTAGTCGTCATAACTCATATCATCATCAGCATCATCAATCTCGGCATCGCCAACATCAGGACCAAAGAGAGAGAGGAAGACGAGAACTGCAACTGCCTGAGTAGCAAGGAAGTATTTGGCTCGTCTTCTGAAGGTTTTCTCTTCCTCTGTCTTCTCCTTCTTGGGTTTACTTTTGGGCCTTGCACCTGGCAATAAATATTGAAGTTTATAGCCAGGCAAGAAAATTAACAAATAAAAAATGCAGACTATTTGAAGAAAATGGTAAACAAGTAAATTACTGTGAATAGATTATAGGTACACAAAAAATAGGAATTGAATGGAAGATATTACTGGGAGTCGTTGTTAGTCTTTTTCTTCTTTGATTGGTAAAACCAATTTATTAGAAAGAATGGGCTAAAGATACACTGGGAAGGGAGGAGAAAAGAAGCTCCTTGCAACCAACAAGGAGAACCAGCTAAACGCCAAAGGCATCAAAACCTCTACAGAATTATATCAACATACCCTCCAATAGAACGTGAAGTCCTCGAAATTAGAACCAACAAATAAAGGAGGCATTGTTGGTCATCTCTCATTTTTGTAGGTTTTCCTGTTTAAATAGCTAAGGGTGTACTCTAACTTGAAGAACTTAATCAAGGTGGTATTTCAGTTGAGTACTCATCTGAATAGATAATTTGATCAATTAATTATAGAGTCGAAGCAATAAATATCTTACTCCAATTCGATTGGGTTCCTCTTCTTGGTGTCGATGATGATGAAGGGTCAAAAGGAGACTTAGGCATGGATGAAGAAGATGATGAACCCGCTTCCAAGAACTTGGTTTTAAGATTTTCAGAATACCTCACAAGATTGCTATGCTCCAAGAGCTTGCTTCGCAACAAAGATGATTCCTACAAGCACACATGCATATAGAGGATAATACATCAACTTCAAGCGTATGGAAAAATTAAAGTGCTTGAACAAATCCAGTCCATCAGGATAACTAATAGAACAATAAGCAATTAAGCTCAGTCATACTCTTACGAATAGTGTTATGATAACCGGAAACATATTAACTGAAAATGCAGAACCATGTTGAAAGGTCCGGCATGGTTTTCCGCACAGGTATGTAGAGCCTACATGGAGATTATTCAAGGTTTACTTGTGGATAGGACTTGGGAGGATTCCTATCTGTGGATATTACTCTCACAAAAATAAAAACTTCAAATGTTTATGCTCCTTGAAAGTTGATTAATGTCGAAATTTCTAAATTGTCACTTGGACCAACCGGAAACTTACAAAATTTGTCCTGGTCTGTGTTCGCGTGTCATGCTAGGGACACAGGTCTGTGGGACCCATCTTGAGATGATTCATTGTCTAAAATGTGGTTAGAAGATGATCAAACGGTGTGGACATCATCCTCACAAAAGTTGGGTCATTCAAACATTTATGGCCTAATGAACTATTTGATGCTTCCTATTAGTACTGCCTCTTTGCACTCCTGCTGGTGCAGGTTCACTTAAAATGGTGTTGTTGAGCACTTACCAAGTAACCAGTATTAATTTTCACATATGATGAAGCTCATCCTAGTAAAATACCAGTCAGTCTGACAGTCCTAAACTCATCAAAAATTGATTTACGGTTAGGGCTAATGTACTTTTCACATGTTTTGTAATACAAGAATTGATTGATTTGTATGGTATTATCATCATGATGAGTTCAGGATAACTACTGTATGGTCTGGATGCACAAATCAGAAGGGAGTAGTCAATAGTAGCTTCCTATTTGTACTTCAAATAATTTCCGATAATCCAGATGTATTAGATATTGTTTGATCCATGATAATCTTTACAACCAAAGTTTATTGCACACTGAAAATAAAAAAATAAAAACATGAACAAAACAAATTCTTCAAAATCAACTGAATGTGAAAATGATCATCACGGTTAGATGGTTACCATTGAAGTGAAAATTAAGAATCCATTATTGCATTATTCTATCTGTATATCTAAGGAGATTTTGATTTTTTTTTGATAAGCACGAAATTTATTGAAGCGGCTAATTTATCTATCTAAGATAATTGCAACTCTTTTACTCAGAAGTTTAGAACCTCCTTATTAGGGTACGACAACTAATTACAAGTTATACTTGCTCTGTTTGAGAAGCAGCAGCTGCTTACCAAGACTTCAACCTTTATTCAGAATTATCTGAAGCATGCAACCAAGGCAGAATAAAGAGATTTAAAATTCTTGAAAGACTGCTTATGTCATTTAATCCCTCAGCATACTGATTGGAAAAAAGTAAAAAAAAAAGAAACAGAAACAGAAACGAAAAAAGAAAAGAAATCTAGTGTAAGGGAGGCACACAGACATTCCCTCAGAAGCTGTGGCATCCGCATGATACTTACAAGTTAAGACAAATGTGCCAAACTATATTTATGTCTTTTCTGAAGAAGGAGAAAAAAGGAAAAGAAAAACAGAGTTTGCTACTTGCTCCTTTTTTACATGCTAAGATAACTAATAACCAGGGGATGGTAAAAAAAAAAAAAAGAAGAAGTCATCTTTAACCAGGCACAGTATCAAAGATATGACCACATAAAGTCATACTTGACATCAACGTTCCGAATTCCATTAATCTATTTGGAGCTTGGTGACCAAAATAGAATTGCATGCTCCAAAGTAAAATCAATCTCCAACTTGTGAAAATATAGATTTAAGCTGAATTTCAAGAAGAAGAAAAAACTGCAAGTACAAAATACAATCCAAGAAAAAAATAATCCAGTAAGTTCAAAATTATTCACAGAATAGCTTCCTCCTGTTCGTATTACATTAACAGACATACAATCCACATCACGGACACATTTCTAATGAACCTCTAGATATCCCACAGTTAATTCCACGACTATATGATGTAGGTATAGCCATAAAATATGATATCGCCATAAAATAAAAGTAGAACTCACTGGTAAAGCTTGAAGGGTAAAAAGTGCATGCCCAAGGAAAATTGCATCCAAACTTGTCGGCCTGTAAGCATACAATGAAACGGGCCATCAACGACATATACGCATTAATAAGTTTTTATTTGTTTAATTGTTCGCAGTAATGAACTTTCTAAAAATTAAATTTTGCATAATAGGAAACAATCCACAATGGAGCATACTTGTCACCTGTTTTCAAAGAAAAAGGTCTGCTCCCCTAACCTTGTTGATAACGCTTCATATGCAATGCTTGCCCTCCTATATATCTGTCCACATATAATAGTTTGATCTCTTTATTAAGAAGCCTTTTTTTATGCCTTCAATATGTACATTTTCAGGAAAAGTACAGCAGCAAAATCCAAAAACCAAAAGAGAAAAAAAGGAAAGGAAGAGTAGAATATTTATATAGACATCAGCAAAGTTAATACAGAAAAAGTAATGGGGTGGATGGGACCTCAGTTTCTCTTCTCTCAGTGTTGACTTTTGTTATCCCTAGCAGCTGCTTTGCTGTATGACTTTGCTTAAATTGGAGAATCTTTCCAATCGGCCATGGGAGATCAGAGAAAAATATTTTATTTGTGGAACTTCTATCCGATCCCACCCAGAGCTCATACATGACAGCATCTGCGAGCCATGAGCTAATCATCGCCTTCATCGATAACCATTCTGGGATAGTGTGACTTGGGAGTCCGGAGTCTAAATCAACAATCCCATCCTCTTTTAAACTTTCAATAACCCCACCCTTCTCGTTGTTGTAGGCCACATAATCTCCACTTTCAACATACGGTATTTGATCTAACAAGACTAAAAGTCAGCATCATGTGATGATAAAGATAAGAAGCAATATCTGCACTGCAGCAACAGAAAATGCATGTGATCTTGAGAAAGGTTGTTTAAGCAGAACCTATGTAACAACGACACTTCACTTTCGTGGATTTTTGACTTGCGACACTCCGACACTCATGTCCGGCACTTGTGGACATTTCAAAAGTTCAAAGGGTACTTGCACATAATAATGTTAGATGTTGTGTATCTATCTTGTGTGCACTTTCACATAATCGTGTTAGAATGTATTACATAGTTCTATGTTAATCTCTTTTGTGTATTATGTAACAATGGTGGTCCTAAAAGTACAAATTATAACTAAAAATAAAGCATATAATAACTGACAAATGAATAAGATGTATACGTACGGCCGTGTCCACGTATTGGGTGTTTTTAAGTCACCGTGTCGGATATCAAAACCCGTACCAGTATCATCGTTACATAGAATGGAACATAACAAATAGACTATGGGGCATCGAATTTTTACGTTAGACATAGGCTTCATCAGCTGTACTTGTACCCACAGAAGAATTCTGGGCAGCTAACCTGTCCTCGTTCCTTTGTTTATTTTGAACACTTTAAAATTACGTGCCCACTAACTTACTGAACTATATAAAAAGTTAAGAAGAAAATTAAGCGATCTTGGTCGAATAGATGAAGTGATAGCATATCAAATTACCATCATTTTCTTATCCTAATATAGCAGCAGTCAACCGAAATCCTAATTTTCAGTTTAACTCTAGCTTAAGCTATATCTTCAGTTAAAATGTATATCTTGCCTTACTGCCTCCTTCCACATATTATAGACCTTTCGCCATTTTACAACTTCCAACTAAGTACCAACACTATCCTCCTCACCGGTGCCATATTCAGTTCTTTCTGTAAATGCCCAAATCATACACACTGACTTTCTTGTCTTTTATCTCCTACTATGGTTATTCCTAGATTCTCCCAAAGTTTTTCCCTTTCAGGCATGTACACCGAAACCCCAATAAAAAATAAAAATAAAAAGCTTCAGTTCAGTTCAATTAACATTTTAATCAATGAAACAAAACCAATCTAGAAGTAGACCTCCAAAGTGTGATTTAGTTATCAAGTGATATTTCCACTTTCACCTATCAAATTAACTTCTAAAAACCCTAATTACAGGTTCATTTCCCTTAGAATTAATTCTCTTCTCCATTCAAAGATGTTCTATAGTGTTACAAATATTTGAATGTTCATTTCATTTATATTCATCTAGAATTTTGATTTCCAGCATGAGTTTGAGATGTTATTGGTTTCAAGAATTCAAATATTTGAGCATGCACCTACTATACTGAAAATAAGATTTCAAATCTGATCTACTCAATAGAAAATGTAGAATTTTTTACCTGAATCAGGATGAATTGAATTGAAACGAACATCAAATGGAACGTCTGCAAATCTGAGATAAATATAAACTGGTAAACATGAAGGGCAAGCAGTTGGAAGACCAAAACACGCCTTTCTTGCAACAAGAACAAGCCCTTTTTCTTTCTCTTCATCCATTTATAACACCAGAAACTGAGAAAAGTTCGTTTGTACGTTCTTTGTGTTTTTTTATGAACAAAGAAGAGAATTTAAAAACTAGGGTTTCTAAGACACTGTAAAAAATGGAAATTTGTGAATGTTTGGAGAATTTGCAGAAGAGAGGAGAGAGAGAAGAGATGGGTTCTGCGTTTGGGTTTAGGACTTTAGGTTTACAACACCGACCGGACCGGTTTTCTATTCGGTTGGAATCTTGTTATGCACGAACGTTTGTAAGAGCGCCCTGACTTTCGAGGAACGCACCTACAGAGAATTAATTTTACAAGTGGTGCCCCTAGTAGTTTCCATGGGTCCGAGGCGATCGGTTGCACCATCAACCCGACAAATTACATTAGTTGCCTTTGTTTTTTATTAAAAAAAAAAAAATGATTGTTGTTCTAAGAACTTCTTAGATTTGTTGGTTTACTTGACCATGGATGAGACATCAAATTCTGAATTTCACAAATTTAGGTATGCAATACTAATTTAGACTGCATGTTGGTTAACTTATTGCATCATTTCGCTGATAGAAAATCAAAATAAGTAGAAACTAACTTTATATATATATATATATATATAT
>MVGT01000213.1:19689-64486 GCA_002174775.1 Macleaya cordata | reverse complement strand
CCACCACCAGCACCATCGTCAATCTCACCATTCCACCACCATCATCTCAATACTACCACCACCTGCCACTTGACCATCACCACCCCACCCCCATCATGGCATCACCAGCATCCTTATTGGCATTGCACCTTATAACCGCGACCACCACACCCTAATTCATATAGAATGTTTTTTTTTTCTCCCTTAAAAATTCATCTTTAATAGTTAAACAGGGTTCAGACATGCTGCATTGTGGAACCGTAACGAGCATGTTTATGCCCCTTTTCCACTACTGCAAATATTCTCCAAGTTTATTTTATTAGTAACACTCGTCTTACAATTGCCAATGAAATCTTATGGAGATCATCTAAAGTTTGATTTTTTGTGTCGATGATTTTTTCATCATTTAGATCAATATAAAATCACGGTTTATCTCCAATTGGACCCACCTAATTATTATATTATATATTTTACTTACTTTATTTTTATACTTCGCTTATAATTGTCTATGGGTTCCACATTGGGACAGTCTAATGATCTATTTTTAGTGAGGATGATATCCTCATCATGTAAATCACAATCAATCCTTGAATAATCTCTATTGATATGCTTACAAACCCAACATAAAGAACAAATTCAAAGTAAGGAGCATATGCAACATGCAACGCCTCATTTATCTTTAATATTATAAGGAGTTCCAACCATGAACAATACAATTGGAGCGAGCCCCCTAAGCCGTTGAAAATGGCTAAAGGTGGGGAGAGAAAGAGAGAGGAATGGAGGGAGATGGCGATGTTTAAAAGGGCTGGGCATTGCTATGTACAACTGCCAAGCCGTATTAACGTCTTCACACCTTTTTAACAATTTTGGATATGTCCCGTACCGTTTTTATTTATTTACACTTGTTAGTGGGGTTGCATAGAAGTGATCGAAAAGCTATTTTTTTTAGCAATGATCTCTTCATCGTTTAGATCATCACATCAACCTATGGATTTTCTCAAGTGGGCCACCTAATATTCACTTTTATTCTTACAATCTACTTACATATGAGTGAGTACTACATGTGAATGGGTTAACCAAATCGCATAATTTACCAAATAACATGCCACAAAAAGTGAGTTTATAAAAGGGTTTACGCCACATAATTTACCAACTCACTTATGGATAACACATGTAGGAGAGAAAAGTAAATTTATTTGAGGACAACCAACTCGTATGCGCGTAGTGCGTGTGTGGGGTCAACTAAAAACCGTAATTACCTGTAGCTAGATTCCCAAACGGCTCCCAAAATGGACCAAATCTAAGGATTCAATGCCAGGTAAGCAGACAAGAAAAGAGAGCTCCAAATACCGGGGCAGCCAGCCGTCTAGGGCACCAAACGCCACACTCTCCAAAACTCCAAACAACTCTGAGCCTTCAGTTCAACTCTTCTCGCCACCTTTCCACCGTGAAACCGTCCCACGTATCTTGTGGGGCCCACACAACGAGCGTAGTAAAAGCCGAAAATAAAAATCAATCCAACGGTCATTATCTTGTCACGTCAGAATCTCTCGCTTTACCTGTCTACACACGTCTTATGCTGCTCCTACCAAAGGAGAACCAATAGGATTTTTACGAAAGAATTACTTTTTTACCCCTATTTTCGCACCACCCTAATTTTATGGTTTATTACGGAATTTTTTATTTAATTCGAGGGTATTTTAGTAATTTAAGTTCCTCAACGAAAGCGTTAGCCCCCTGAAGAGATTCTCCCCACCCAACTTTGACTTACTTTTTGAACTGAGTGATGATTGGGTATAGTAGGACCCATCGAATTAAGTAGAATCCCATGGTCCACCACTGTAGATCTTATAACTCACCAATCTGAAAATACATTTTATAGATGCGTACTCTATAGTGTGTGTCTAGTTGATTCCCGTTTAGTTATTAAACTACCCAGAATCAGAACCTATTAATAGATCAGTTCAATTTTTCGATACTTAAGTGTGGAATGAAAATTAAGATAATCAATTTTGATTGCAATCAGTTCGCTCATATTTTGATTCTTATTTTTAATTTTTACATGTAAAAAATGTTAAAAAAAAATAAAGACAATGAAAATATATATACAGTATTTACAATTTCACATTCTTATTTTTTCGACCTTTTGATCCCACGAGATATCAAAGTATCCAAAATCGAAATCTGTTATAAGATCGACCGTTTTGGTTCCCAACTATTCCTTTATGGTTACAAAAGATTTGGAATTATAACTAAAAAAAATATTATGGTTCGATTCGTTTCTCGGATAAACAGACAACCAATGACACCCCTAGATCATTGCATCAATCAATCGACTGAGAGCGAGCTCCACTTAAAAAACATTTCTAAGCCATGGGTTATAAGACTAGATGAGATTTGATTAACAAGTTGTCTTAATCAACAATCTCAAAAAGAGTTTGACCAATCCAACGGTGGATAATAGCTTGATAATTTTGAGATTATCTTGGTGCCATAATTTCGTCCAACACCTTGATTTTGCCTCATTATTGAAAAGTTGCCATTAGTTCACAAACACGTCAAGTTAATACAATAAGTACAACAAACTTTTATATTTCCCATTTTACCCCTACAAAACAAATATTTTAGTAAGGGGATTAGACTTTTGGTCTTCATAACAGTCAAGGGTGTTATAGTCATTTCATTTTTCACCAATTAGAACTATAACTTTTAATTCTATAAGCTCCGAAAAAACCTTACTGTGCTGAGATGGTTTTAACAAGTCTTTGGGCGAAGAAAAGAAGAGCCTCCCTCTCTCTCTCTACTTTCTCTCTCTAGCTCTTCTTCTAGCTTTGTCTTCAACTAAACTAGGGTTTCTGTGTTGTTGATAGAGATAATTGGTAAGAATCTTTAAATCTTTTCCTTCATTTTCACTGTATAAGGTTAAGGGTTTTAGACACTTTGTTATTTGTTTAAATTCATGCAATTTCATGGTGTTTTAGGGTTTTGGTTGAATTTTGAAGCTTTTGATTGGTTTGATTATCGTTTTTTTGTGTTTTGTATTTTAGTTAATGTCATTTTATAGGGTCTTCAACTGTTTCTTTGCTTGAATTGATCATTTTTGTTGTGTTTATGACTGTGATTAAGGTTTTGAGAAAGCAGCTATGTATGTGAAGGTTAAATTTTTTGTTTTTATGGATGATTAGAGAGATAGAGATTAAGTTGTTTGATTGATGGTTTCAGAGGATGTTCTACTAGAATGCAGCTCCTGTTTGAGGAGTTCACAGAGGAAAAAGAATTCATTTTTTGAGGTTTTATTGTTTTGAGAATTTCCATAGTGCCATGTGGAACAGCAAGACCAAAAACATCCAAAACCTAATTTTTGATATGAAGGGAGAAGATCAAATTCAAAATATTGAGTAGTTTTTAAGCATGGAATCAGTGTGAGAACTGTGTTATTACTTGAAATGAACTTCTCAGTAAGAATATGAATAGAATGAAAATTAGATATTCTGTGGAGATGATGGGAAAGATTATCTCAGTAACCATAAAACATTAGTTCTATTATTTGTCTAACTAGAAAAAGATGAAATTTTTATATTTAATTACTATGGAAGAACTATTTTACTTGCGCTATAGCCAATTTGACCATGACATGCAAAATTTCTTGACACCAACTATACCCAACCAACTTAATGATAGAGCTGGAGGTAATACTTTGTTGAAAATACTAACTGTTACTGTGAGATTTTCTCTGATTCCAGAGGTCCTGTACCATATGAAAAAGATCAAAAGTTAGGTTGGTGAAATGGTGATTCTCAGAGGGTGTTATGATCGAAGCTCCAAAGATAATTAGGGTTTACAAGTGATATCTTCTTTCAGATTGGATGTAGGACGTAATTTTGGTGAGTGTTGTAAAAAAATACATAATTTGAAGAAGTTGAATGTATTGTTAAAACAATGCAAAATGCCTTAAGTGTTACAAAAAAAGAGCCAACAACCATACTGGCAGCACTCATGATTTATTATATCACAAAAAACAACTATTTTTAGTAGCATATGCTACATGCAAGATAGAAAAAGCGTATTGCATGCAAACATCCAAAATGGTTGTAAGTTGAGAACTCTTGATTTCGTGTTCATTTTCTAAACAATATCCCAAAAGCAAGCAAATGTGGAGAAATGAGACTAAAATGCTTTGAAACACTTGGGTCTTTTCTTTTTTTGTTTTTTTGTTTTAATATTTCCGTGGCTTCATCTCATGAAAAATGCACCGCGGAATATACACATGCACAACAACACTTCTTTCAGCGATACGCTGGATAATTGAACTTCGACCTCCAGAGAATTTCACCTGTGATACAAAGTTTGAGTGCAGAAAATTAAATTAAAAGAAAGCAAAGAAAGTAAGAAAAGAGAGAAGAAGAGATGAAGGAGAAAGGGGAGGAGAGTAAAGCCCTAATAACTAGGGCATTCTCCTCTCCCATTTATAAAATAGCTTATGTGGGCCCTACTCAAATATGAATGAGGAAAGCCCAAATACAAAACAAATATGGCCAATTGTGCCCTCAACTTATAAGATAATTAAGCAGATTAAAAGGTAATAAACATGCTATCATTTCAAATATGAATAGAAGATTTTATCAAATGACTGCAAGTAAATTTTTATTCACGAAGTTTAAAAATTTAAAATGAATTAAGTTTGGCGAATTTAATATTGTGAAAAAGTTAACCATCTTCTTTTAGGCCATCTTAACTATCGAAAGTGATTAGTAGGAGTGTTTTGGTGAAAGTACAACTTTGGAAAAATCCATTCTTAATTCTGTTATGACTCAGCTTATTGTGCACCATTCCCTTCATCTGGAACATTTGCATGTGCGTTGGTCACAAATCTCCTGTCAGTAACTATGTAGTATGTATTAATTGCCTGAGTAACCTGGTTTTGTTAATAGAGTGTTTTGTTGTTGTAACAGAGAAAAACAATGTGACCTTTTATGATCAATGTGCCAGATATTCAATTATTCAGTGCTATGTTGCCAGATTTTAGGTCATGAAGCATTGAAGCTACAAAAGCAGTATCTCATTGCTCACTTGTTCTTGAGTAGATGACCATTTTCTTATGATGCTGGTTGCCTTTGGCTTGTTTGTTTACTGTCTGTTAATAATTTAATTGATATACACTCTCCATATTTCAGTTTGTTTCTTGAATTAACTGGCTGTAGTTTAGTATGTGATTTGATGGATGGCATAATAGATGACATTCTGGAGATGCTTTTCAGGAGAATGTGCAAATTGTATTTTTAGTAGAAAAGGGCATTTATCTTTCTTCAACTAATATGGCTACTGAGAGTCCTATGAGATTGGTGGAAACCACTGGACCTACAAAGTGGCCGAAATCTGAGGAGGCTTCCTTTGCATCATCGTCACATAATATGGCTGCTGAGGAGTTAGGAATGCTTCTGAAGGGACATAAAATTCAAGGAAATGGGAGGGAGGTGGTCCCTAACCGAAGCGGAAGTGCACCACCAAGCATGGAGGGTTCATTTGCAGCTATCGGGAACCTTATAGCGCAGCAGAATTCCAATCTGGATGCAAGCTTGGCAAACTTGAACAACGCTAGTGAACACTTTGAATCTGAGGAACAATTTCGCGCTGATCCGGCCTATTTGGCATACTACTTCTCCAATGTCAATTTGAATCCAAGACTTCCTCCACCTCTGGTCTCGCGGGAGAATCGACGTCTGGTACGCCATATTGGTGGTTATGGCAATAATTGGAGATTGACTTCTTTAGATGACAGCAGCAATGGATCCTTGCATTTATCTCGAGGTACCCTTTCTACTCATAAGGAGGA
This sequence comes from Macleaya cordata, assembly GCA_002174775.1. Lineage (NCBI taxonomy): Eukaryota > Viridiplantae > Streptophyta > Magnoliopsida > Ranunculales > Papaveraceae > Macleaya > Macleaya cordata. Next base: position 58,674 of record MVGT01000213.1, on the reverse strand, counting down.
ACCTGAGGATGACAGGTCACCTCCATCTGGTGATTGGGCGGAAAGGAGTAATGTGTTTTTCTCGGGAGAGTTTGCAACTTCTTTGGCAGGACGCCACAAAAGCCTGGTAGATCTGATACAGGTATGGAACTTAATCTCAATCTAGTTCATACCGTATTGCTGCTGTTGATTATGGGTTTTGATATTGGTACTTCTGTCCACGTTCATCTATAGTTCATATCTTATATCATGTTTAACATTTTGCAGGAAGACTTTCCCCGCACACCGTCTCCTGTATATAATCAGTCTCGCTCTTCAAGTCACGTCGCAACAGACGAACCAGTTGATCCCGACAGCCATGCCAACTCTTTGGTTGATCCTTCTATCGACACTTCAAAGTTACCAGAGTTGAATGTGACCTCTGTCGGCATTGTTGCAGGGACACCTGCTTTAGGTGTAACTGGAGTGGGATCAATACCAAATAGTGATCCTGCTTCTGTTCCAAGCTCATCATCTTCTGACAGAACTGGAAGCTCACAGCCTGGTCGAAAAGGGAAATCGAGCAGTGTAGATACCCATTTGGAAGATGATAGGTTAATTAGTGGTCTGACTGATTCAGATGTTACCTCTGTTGATTCTGAAATAAAGGGTTTTAACATATCCAACCTACCAAATGCTGACGATCACAAAAATCAGCTAAAGTGGCAGCACTCTCAACAGAATAATTTGCACCAACGACATATGCATCCACATCAAAGTGCTGCTACCTATCAAGTTCAAGGGATGCAGTCTCGAATAGTAAATCAAGGTTTGAATGGTCCGTACAATGGTGCAGATCAGATCTATCATGGTCAGAACAAGTTATCTTCTGTTGAGGTACAGCCAATATTCCAGCCTTCTGGGGTCAGCCCTCCCCTGTATGCGACAGCAACAGCTTACATGGCTTCAGCAAGTCCATTTTATCCTAATTTGCAACCGTCAGGCTTGTTCGCTCCACCTTACAGCTTAGGTGGCTATGCTATGAATACTGCAGTTCTGCCTCCATTTATAGCTGGATACCCTCCTCATAGTGCTATTCCTATGGCTTTTGACACTACTGGTGGTCCAAGTTTTAATGCTCGAACAACTGGTGTCCCAACTGGGGGAAGCATTGCACCTGGAGTCGATTTGCAACATCCATACAAGTTTTATGGACAGCTTGGGTTAACGGTGCCACCTTCTTTTACTGATCCTCTTTATATGCACTACATTCAGCATCCTCCCGAGGATGCATACAGTGCGTCAGATCAGTTTGATCCATTGGTATCTAGGGGTGGTCTTATTGGGAGTCATTCACAGAAAGGGGCTCCCATGGCTGCATATACAGCTGATCAGCAGACCCTATATCAAAGAAATGGAGGTTTAAGCATTCAAAACCCAAGAAAAGGTGGGGTTGCCAGCCCAAGTTATTATGGAAGCCCTCCAAGCATGGGTGTCCTGATGCAATTCCCAACCTCACCTCTTGCAAGTCCTGTAATGCCAGGCTCTCCCGTGGGTAGGATGAGTCCTGCAGGAAGGAGAAATGACATGAGGTTTTCACCAGGTTCCAGTAAAAATGCAGGTGTATATTCTGGTTGGCCAGGACATAGAGGAACTGACAAGTTTGATGACCCCAAAACATACTCTTATCTTGAAGAGTTGAAATCCAGTAAAGCACGGAAATTTGAGCTCTCTGATATTGCTGGACGTATTGTCGAGTTCAGGCAAGCTTCTATTTCTTTTTGTTTCTATTGAAATAACATGATTGGAGTACTATACCTCATACAGGAAAATAATTCTTCGTGCATGTTTGGCTGCAGTGCTGATCAACATGGAAGTCGGTTTATTCAGCAGAAGTTGGAAAACTGTGGTAATGAAGAGAAGGCATCTGTTTTTAAAGAAGTTCTCCCCCATGCTTCTAAACTAATGACTGATGTGTTTGGAAATTATGTTATTCAAAAGGTATGATTTTGAAAAATTGTGGCTTTTTTTTAACTTTGTTATGCACTCTGTTGGCACTCTTATTACATTTCGGTTAGATTAGGTATTCATTCTCTTACTGGACTTTTTCATTCTCTTTATTATGGCATCATATCGGTTATATAGTTCAAACTTCTACCTATGCAGTTTTTTGAGCATGGGAGTTCTGAGCAGAGAAAGGAGCTTGCAAATCAACTTGTAGGTCATATTTTGCCTTTAAGTCTTCAGATGTACGGCTGTCGGGTAATCCAGAAGGTATGTGAACTTATTCTGTTGGACAGAATATATTTAATGTGATTTTAGTGACAGGTATGAAAGCATCATCCATTAATCTATTGGTTGTTATAGAAAACGATTTCTAAAAGAGGGCTATTGTATTCAATCTTCAAAGCTACTTGGTTCTGCTGTGATATTAAGAATCAGATGCTGTAATATTTATGCGCATTCTGAGGATCCATTTACTGTTTTTTTGAAGTACATTGCTGTATGGATGCTTGAATAGAATTCTTCACCGAAGATCAGGGTTTTATGTATTTTAATTATGTTCTGGAATAGGTAGCCTTTAAGATACAAAACTACGGAAAACTCTCCATTTAATTAAAATCCTTATCCTGTGCTGGATTTTTTTGGTTCAGGCACTTGAGGTTATTGAGCTTGATCAGAAAACACAGCTTGTCCATGAGCTTGATGGACATGTTTTAAGATGTGTGCGTGATCAAAATGGAAACCATGTGATACAGAAGTGTATCGAGTGTGTTCCTACAGAAAAGATTGGATTTATAATTTCTGCTTTTCGTAATCAAGTTGCAACACTTTCTACACATCCTTATGGTTGCCGCGTTATACAGGTAAAAATGAAATGACTTTCAGAACTACATTACTTTTTCTTTTATTTCATCCCATCCTCATGGAGCTGCTTTGCCTTTTTGCTTTTGGTTTAGAGAGTTCTGGAGTATTGTACAGATGAGCTTCAAAGTCAGTGTATAGTGGATGAGATCTTGGAATCTGCTTGTGCTCTAGCACAAGACCAGTATGGAAATTATGTCACCCAGGTTGGTGTTGTTTCCCCCTTTCTATCCTATAGTATTTACTTCTTTCATTAGTGACTCTTTTGTATAGACTTATGCTTAGTAAAGTAATTCAGATAAAAAAAAAAGGTGAAGTTGTTCCAAACGTGAGATTTAGAATATTGAGCCTTAACTTTCAATCTTAAATTCCAAGGCTGTTGGTGCTTTGACTTATATCTGCAATATATGGTGCAGCAACTATCCATCTGGATAGAGACAGATATACTATATTTTTATTTGAGTCCGGATCGGCTTACAGCCTTAAATATACAGGCTCTTGTGGGGCCCACGTGAGGTCAATCTAATGGCTGAGATTTTGTAGAGATGTTCTCCTCACCATGTAGATCAACTTCACCAAAAATCAGTTTATTCTAAAACTTCGAACCCCATCAAACATTGACTCTTTTTCTCATCGTTCATTTTTCACCGTTAATTTTTAAATAACTTCTAATCAATTTTTGATGGGGTTAGAAGTTTTAGAATAAACTGATTTTTGGTGAAGTTGATCTACATGGTGAGGAGAACATCTCTACAAAATCTCAGCCCTTAGATCGATCTCATGTGGGCCCCACAAGAGCCTGTACACACAGCCTGTATATTTAAGGCTGTAAGCCAATCCGGACTCTTTTTATTTTGCTTGCTCATTTTTCACATTTGTGCTCATGTCCCTTTCAAGCACGATTCCTTAAATTATCCAGTTATACTTACTAAAGTGTGGTAATTGGCGGAGGTGCTTTTTACTAAATATAGAAGATTATCCATCGTCCTTTTTTTGCTTTTGATAAGTATATCCATTAACTTATTTAACGAGAGATTTGATTAATGCAGGTGAATTAACTTCAATCATGATCCAACTTCTAAAAATAGAATAGGAAAATAATACATGAAATGCTGTAGAGTCTGGAATCTTTTTCGCTTGCTTTCTTTAAAGGATTGTTGAATGATCATGTATAATTTCATATTGCATTAAAACACGTTTTTATTCAATCCTCAATCGAATGTTATTGCCTGTCAGGCAATTTCCTACCGCCCTTTCATAGAATCTCAATTTACTCTCTCATCTCAACTTGCCATTTTGTGTTTATCCATCACTATGGACATAACAACTCTAGTGTACCAAATCTTCATTTCTGCTCTGTTCTTTGAAACTGACATAGCCTGTACGTGCCTACTTTTATCCATTTGTAGTTGAAGATTCATCCTCTTGTGGTCCTTCAATCGAAGGGAATCATTGAGTTTTTGTCATTGGTCAAATGATTGTTCTTGTTAATTGTTAACCTCCTTCCGACAACTAATAAAGAATTTTTTTGGTAAGAAGGAAATATTCAGGAAAAGCATACCGTACTTTAGAAAAAGCGTCACTCTCTTTAATACTCGGCACTCACTTGAGTATGGCTGTAATAAATATTTAACAACCCAAAATCCTCATTTGATTTAGAATATCATTGTTGCATTCTCTTCTTCCTCTCTTTGCTCTTCCTGGGGGCCAGCATATGCCTAAGCAATTTTAGAATGTAGAAAATGAAGAGTTTGTTACGTCGAGACTTCACTTAAAAATACATATTTATAAGGTGTTCATGCTAAAGTTTGGTTCCTTGAATTCAGTGGAATCTCCTATACCAAAGTCCCTATAGATGTGTACTGTGATGAGGTAAATTTTGTATCGGTTGATCTTTTTGGTCCATACTTCTTCCAGCTCAATAATGAAATTGCTCTTCGTATTCTGCTTTTCTATTCCTACCATCCTTTCCATGCAGATTTTGTTTTGTTGATGCTGAATCTTGAAATTGATTCTTTGCTTGCAGCATGTTTTGGAGAGAGGAAAGCCCCATGAAAGAGCTGAGATTATTACCAAATTAGCAGGCCAAATTGTACAAATGAGCCAGCATAAATTTGCTTCTAATGTTGTTGAGAAATGTTTGGAGTATGGTAATACTGCTGAACGAGAACTGTTGATAGAGGAGATTGTTGGACAGACTGAGGGAAATGATAATTTATTGGTAAGCCAAAGCATTGATAAATATCTAAATGGAATCTCTATAACTCATAATCCTCATCATCCCTAGAACATCATGATTCACGTTGCAAGCCCATAGAGCAAACATCTCCAATAAGCCTTATATGTTAAAGAACTTTGAATGAGTTCATTTTCTGCACTGCTTTTGCACTTGGATTAATCTTAGCTCAAAAGCAGGTGTGTATTGGTAGGTCACGATTGATGAAATAACTGGAGGTTCTTGTCCAGTAAAGCGTTCTTTTTGTCCTGTTTTCAAGTTTCTTGTTGACACGTTCTTTGAGAATTTGTTGGGTACCACTATCTCCTGAAAATGATGGGGAGTGGCCTATATCTTTGATCTTTCTTTTTTTCCCTCTCAATTTATAGGCTACCTTTTTAGGATCCTGAAAATGGCAAATCATGGGAAACTACCATTCTGTCGAAAACAGATGAAAGTAATGGAGTTCATCCCAACCAGACTTGAATTCAAAACCCGAACTGAAATCGGTTACTGCAAATGATTCCAAGGTTGATGATGATGAATGCCGCAAGAGAGCTCAGACAAATTTAGCTGTTTTTCTGCTATACAATGTGAGCAAGAAGTACATATCTTCAGTAGAAGTCCTCTTTGCTCTTCATTTAACCATGTTACTGATGTGCCTTTTGTTTTCTCCCCCTACCCTATTTTGCTATTCAACCACTTCTTGTAAATATCTAACTGGATGCAATTAGGCTACCATATATCAAGAAACAAGTGCTTATTTTGCCCAACATTGGTATTGAAAAATCATTAGCCATTAGGTTTTCAAGCTGGAGCCTTAATTGTGCTTGAACATTTAATCCTTATATATGTTTGATTAAGCTCTCGGAGCCAATTTGCAGCTTTTGCAAATTTCAATGAGTGATTCATTTCAAGCGTGTAGTTCATACCTGTTCAAAAGAGTACTGAGTTCGGACAAATATACTTGGGACTTTTTGGTAGCTAACATAGTATGTTGCAGTTTTGGAGTTGTATTGTGCTTTTGAGTTGATCATCTTTCTTTCTGGTTTTTTGTCCTAGATAATGATGAAAGACCAATTTGCAAATTATGTGGTCCAGAAGATTCTTGAAACATGTACTGATAAACAACGAGACATATTACTCAGTCGTATAAGAGTTCATCTTCATGCTTTGAAGAAATACACTTATGGGAAACACATTGTTCTCCGGTTTGAACAAATGTCCGGCGAAGGTGCGCATCTCTCTTTCCTAATATCATGCATCTACATTTTAAAGTAGTTATTAGTCTTCGTATTTTGTTTTCTATCTATTTATCAATGTTTGGCTGGCTATACATGGAAGTTTGCCGACCTTATGGGTCGTCAACTTTGTTTCATTGCATATGAAATGTGAATAATATGGTGTTAAGTAGTTTACTGGATGCGTTTAAACTTTAAATGGTGTACCTATCTGCTTCTTTTTTTTTTGTTATTTTTTTGTTTTGTTTTTTTAATTTTTTTCTGGTCATTTTGTTTTATTTATATTTGTAAGTATGCGATAATTAGTTGAATAAGTTTTGATGTACTATAATAATTGGTCACTGGATGTACCACCAGAAATGTAGCAGAAAGCATGAAAAATGAAGTGAACTCTTCTGCTTATGTTAGTGTTAATCTTGTTTGGGTTTTAATCTTATTTTACTTTATTTATTTTTGACATTATTCTACAAAAAACCCAAAAAGCTGAGAAAACCCTCAGTGTATCCACAGATAAAATCTCAAAAAATAAATGTGTATCCAATATGAATGAACAATGCACTGAAAAGCTTGGATCTTTAATATCCCTTTAAACAACTCTGATTAGTACACCTCCAAAGATGCGACTGTTCTCTCATTATAAACTTTAATGTGCTGCAAATGATAGTACTCCCCATTTCATCCTACCTGAATGAGGGAAAGCACGAGAGGATCCACCTTCGAACAACTCAGGAGCATCTTTGGCATTAGCAAACGTGTGCAGAAAAGGTCAAAGGCGGATTGTCTAATGAGATCAAGCTTCGGAGCTCCACTGATTCTGCACCGTTTGAGCATCATACATATTTTTGGCATATAAAATTCTAGTATCTAGATGCACCTTCACTACGAGATGTTGAATTTACTGGTTTTCTGATTATAATGGTTACTATCTGAAGGATACCTATCTTCTCAAAAACAAAACAAAAAATTTGAAGGATTCGAAGAGCATCCCACTAAAATTGTTTTGATTGCCAACTCCATCATTATATGGGAGTGACTGGAATTGCAGGTCTGGCACTTGCACAAAAGAAAAGGCCAGTGTCCTACGGTCTAATGTCCATTATGTTGTATCAGATGTCTTGTTCTACTTTTATAAGGTGTTCTATGAGGGTATCTCTGGCATTTTGCTCTTAGATAGGGAGTTTTAATTCGTTAGGGTTACACCTTTTATACCCTGTCATGTTGTTGGTACGAGGGAGGTTGAAGGTATGGAGAAGGGGAAATGGTGTACAGGAACTTGTAACCCTAATTTCTCTGATAGTGAAACTGGTGAGAAATCACTGACGGACATAGGCTTTGTCTTTCTGGGATTGTCAGCTCTTCTTTTCAATAATTTGTTTTTCCTTTCTTGCTTTTTGCTGCTTTCTTAACAAATTAACAATTGTGCCTTCTGACATGCAGAAATTCAAGCTCTGGAAACATGAGCCATGGACGAAAGTCGCATGCCTGATAATATTGCGACTAAAACACAACACAACAATATATACCCTTGCACCTTTCTGACATTTGGAAGGCGAAAATGTGCCAGGAACTCTCAGAGTTCAATCCTTTTTTTCTGGGACAGGCTATCAAAAGCCTAGAAGTATTTGTGGCACAATTAGGAGGGGTTCATCCTGTAAGTAGTAGCTCCTTTGATACTGTAAAAAAAAAATTAGTTAATATATATATGTATCATATTTGACTGTATGTAATGTACTGCTGATTGTAAAGGAGGTTTCAGTGATGATGATGATGATGATGTAGATGGTATCATAGTTAATGCGAGGGGTCTGAATAATGATCCTCCTTTGGGTTGCTGTAAAATTTTAAGTTACAGGGTTTGTTTGTGAATGTGTGCCTTTTGAAACAAAGTAATTTAACTGTGTTTTGGAGGGAATTTTGCAGAGAGTGAGTGAGTGAGTGATCTTTTGGTTTGTTTGCTTTTTGAGTGTTTTTTTTGTTTTTTTTTTTTTTTTTTGAGAATCTGAATCTGACTCATGTGAGTTTTACCTTGTATTGTGCTGGATATTCAAGCTTTGGCATTTTAAAATAAACTTAAATGTATTGCACGTCGATCTTCATATTAAATTCAGCTGAGCTGAATACTCACTTTAAAGAGGTATTCAAAGTTCAAACAGGTCATATTCAAGGATTTTGTGATTTGAACAGTGTTTAAACACCTGTTTGTGGAGCCCACATGAATACAATTCAAGAATTGAAATTTTGTGAGGTTGTTCTCTTCTCTTCACCACGTACAATATCCTTACAAAACAATAGTCTATTTTAAAACTTCTAATTTTATCAAAAGTTGGATTTTTTTTTTCTCACTGGTAATTTTTAATCAACTTCGTAATATTAACTTTTGATGGGGTTATAAGTTTTATAATGAGCTGATTTTTTGTTAAAATGTTGTATGGTGAGGAGTACAGTCTCATAAAATATCAGCTCTTGAAGTGTATCCATGTAGGCTCTACAAGGCGGTGTTTAAACTTTAAACACCGGATCTGGTGTTCACATAGCACCGTCCCATATTCAATCCTATTCAAATTAGTAGTGTAAAACTCACACCAGTAAGATTCAGATTTCAGATGCGAAAAACCATATTTATTTGTTTGTTGAGCTGTGTTAGGCTGACTGGTCTCTGTCGAAGGTGGTGGAGTTTGGTTTCTCGTTACTAAAAACAGTTTCTGTTTCAAAACAGGGGATACTACAATCCAATGTAACGCTTCTGGTGAATCATTTTTGGATGCTTGATTTCTATACAATCCTAAAAGCAACACATTTTAAGAAAACGAAAAGTTCATGTGCTCTCTATGAAATTTTGTATCTGAATGCTCTCAGAAACCTTATTTTAACATCTTCTAAACGTGTTTTTGAATTGAAACCTTAATGATATTTTACCCCAAGTAGCCTGAGCGGAGCACCCCAATTAAAAATGTTCAAAGTTCTGAAGCGCCTGTATCTATCTTTTTTTTCTATATTAAAACCCTACTTATTCTTACCCATCAACAGAGCCCAAATGGAAATGGTTCTTGGAAGGATGCTTCATGTAGATTGTGCTTACAAATATTCACATTATTCTAGGGTTGGTTAAAAAACTAATGGAAAACGGATGATTCAGCAAAGTAAAAAAATTGAAATGAACAAAAATAGTATAGTAAAATAACAATAGATATCTTTACTATGTTAATGAGTATTCAAAATGGTGGTTAAAAATGAACCACTATTTAAGTCGTCCATCATTGCATTACAGCCATTGGAGGACAAGTGGACTGGATATTTCAACCCATGTTCCACTTTTAACAGACTAGGGAATCATATTCCAACTCTAATAATAACTGAACTACTATACTAAATCCAATCCAAAGCCAACCCCTCAAGTACTCAGAACCTAATAAAACGTTTTAAGTATAACCACTGTCAATCCATAATTCATAACAAATTAAGGATTAACAATAATAATCTTTCAAATAAGCAGGCTTCTTTCTCACTCTTCTGGACTGTCGTCGTTCAATTAATGGCTGATTCGGTGGGGTAATTGGCTCACATAAAGATGACCTAAAGGGTTATGTTGGTGAGAATGATGACTTGGTGATCTACATCGTGAGGAAAATGACCTAACAAAAAATTAGTCCATTGTAAAACTTATAATCCTATCATCAAGTGATTATAAATCAACGGTACACAAGATGTTTAAAATTTATTTATTTTTAGCGGGAGTGGAGGTCTTAGAACATACCGAGTTTTTAATATGATGATTTACATAGTGGGAAGGACATCCTCACAAAAAACTAGACCTTGGACATTCTCTTTCATAGGGAGGGTCAAACTAGGGTTACAGGAAACTAGAGTTATTCAATCCCTTCTCAATCTATATATATATATATACTAGCATAACCCGTGCTTTCGGCACGATCCATAATTCGTTGCGCATTTTAGTCGTCTAAATCGTGCATGCGGCACATGTCGACATGCGTAATCAGCAATGATAACCCAGATTTGTTAGAGGACAAATCTTAGTCGTTCTTTATCTCAAGACCGCTTTGTTTTATTATATAGATATAAGATATATAACACATTCGTAATCCAACTATTAAACATGAGAGGGGTTGTTATAACTTATACCCCACCTTATTGCACCCCATCGGAGCCTCACATTTTGGGGGCCCACATCAAGATGATTAATGGGATAGTTTTTAAAGAGAATGTTCTCTTTACTATTTATATCATCATATCTATAAACTAACCTTCGAAATCACTTTTTTAGTGCCTCCCCACTTGTATTACATACCATAAATTGGCAGAAATATCCCAAATCTTATATAATTGTAAGACCTAGGTTTAAGACCGAGCCCCTTATATAATAGTAAAGTTAAATGGCTTTTTATGTTTATATTTCAGGAAAAAATGCAAAGCCTATGCTAAGTGTTGGCATTTTCCCGCCTGCAAAAACAGTTCCTGAATCCATTTTGCCTATTTTTTCAAGCCACTTAACTAACTTTATCCATCAACTAATTGACATTTTAAAGATCACAAAAATCACTTTCACATGTTACTTTGTTAGCCATCTTAAATGTAATGTAAATTATATATGCAGATACACAGGCTGCCCACTATTATCTAATAAAACAAATACCAAGCCAGTATAGCAATTCAAGTTACAATACTTTTTTCTTTTTTCCTTTCCTATCTGTATATCTGGGCAAGAAAGACACTGTTAAGTTTTTCCAAGCAAGGGCCATATATGATAAATGTGAAAAAATACAAAAATAAAATAAAATATGTCCTCTAATTTATCACTTGTTTCACTAAATTTAGCTGCATATCTGGGCCTCTCTCACCAAATTTTGAGAACTCTTCAGGCAATGGCACATTTAGCTCTGAACAAACCAACTCAATTATATTTGCAGTCACAGCCCCAAGTGCCATCTTGTTGAGGGTAACAGCAATAGCAAAATTGTGTTTTATGTCGCAAAATCCTGTTGATCCACCAATACCTGAATGCCCGAAACTGGTTACCGATCCATCTTTCAAGCTGAACCTCCTAAACCCTAGCCCGAACTTCCCGTTAGGTAAAACCATATTCCCATAATCTCCCACACCCAAGAATGCATCATGAACTTTTGGGTTACTGAATATTCTGTCAACTTTATTAGTAGTTTTATGATCACCATTGGCAGTTTCCCTGCTACTACTACTACTACTAGTACTAATACCATCATTAGTTTGACTGTTGCTAATATTCTTAGAATCTGTACTGTGGCTATGAGTTGGGTCTGTTATCTTAGTCATGTTTTTTGAAAATATTACCTCCTTGATCTTGCAGACTTTCTTTTTTGGCTTCTGCAATGAAGGGAATTTGGGTATATGTGTGTGGCTACCAAGTGATGGCTTGAAAGAAGCTGCATGTGGTGGTGGGACCCTGCCACCATCGGCAAGAGTGGCATAATAACGTGCCAATGCTCGGGCTGAGCAATGCCCATTGGCTGCAGGTATGATGGCACGGCGAATGTTGAGTGTGTTGAATAACATGGGAAGTGCAGTCACAATCTCAGAGATGTTGTCTAGCTGGAAGGTGGAGGGCAGTTCAGGTCGATTGCCCATCTTTGGGAGGGATTTGAGTTCTTCCATATCTATTGTGAGAGTTGCTAGTCGAGATTCCACACCTGAGAAAACCATCGAAGGATGTTATTAATATGCAAAGATAGCAAGTGAAGGGTCCTAATGAACTCAAAATCCAATAATAATGAGGAACTAAAACGCGTAAGAAAACAAAATCATGTTTCATTATTAAATTATCTTAGTCTAAAAGCAGCAAGGAAGATAAGATTGTGGAGCTTGCCTGGAGGAATGCCAATATATAGCTCCCCTTCGATGTTGAGTGGGTGGATAATTGCTTCTTCCAGAACCTCCTGAAATTTCTTCCCAGATGCATGCTGTACAGTTGAAATCCGTTATTAGACATAGCTGTGTATAGTAGGGAAAAAGACGAAAAGGGACAAGATAATAAAGACAATAACACGCTGATATGAGAAGGAAAAAGGTCACTAAGTCAGTTAAGAAATTGAACGTCTTTAGGTGTATGGGATGCTATAACCCACTCACAATTAAACCCCTTCTATAGAATTTTTTTTCATCTTCCTACTAACAAGTGGTCCAAAAAAATGACCTACAGAATGGGTTCAAACTGACCATTCAATTGATTGTGTCCATGAGATTGACAACCTGAATCTTTCAGATGGGTTGCGATGATGATCCTGGACTGCCCATATCTTCTATAAAATGATTTCCAAAACTACACCAGTTTCATGTATTAACCACGAAGCTGATTCACAATCAAACAACCCATACTACTGTATATATATACTTATAAGGTAGAGCTGAAATAATACCTCAATAATTCCACCACAGAGCCAGCCAAAGGACAAATAGTGATAAAGCTGCTCTTTGCCAGGTTCAGTCTCAGGAATCGACATAGCAATACGATTCAAGCACTCATTCCAGTCAGATATTAATAAAGGATTCTCTTTCATAATGCCAGCCATTGCGTTGTGCAGACCAGAAGTGTGGTTGAGCACATGATGAACCTAAACAAAAGCACAGGAACAGGGGAAAAAAATGATCTTCCGATATTTGGTTGGTACTGAAGTAAACCTTACAAGGGATTTGATGCAAAAACAAACCTTTATAAAGTCTTTTCTGTTTGTTCCAAATTCTGGCCAAATATTTGCAACATTTTCTTCAAGCTTCACCTTTCTGCAAAATAAAAACCTTCGAAACAGTTATTCCTAGCTTCAATAAATGAAAACTGAAGGATGTTCAGGGGTTCAGGACTGAGGTTCCAAATTCTGGCCAAAGATTTGTTATCATGTTCAGGATTTCATGGTAACAATCCTATTATTGTTGTTATTTGATTTGTTAATCTTCAGTAGCTGTTATTCTCTTCAACAAGCACGGTAGTATATATCTACTTGAGTAATTTAATGCTTGATCAACTATTCTCTTTAGAGTTGGTAGTATTTCTAATTTCAAAATTAAGTCTTTTCCTGCTTTCTGCCTTCAGCTCAGGCTCGGAGGAAAATAAAATAGCTTGTGTAACAAGAACAAAAGACACAGATTCTTCCTAAAAAATAATGTCAAATTAGTATATGTAGCAATATCAAAATTGTGCAAAATCAATTGCCACGTCTGAGATTGGCGAGTGCCTGTACTTTTGTGTGAGAGGTCAAGTGTTTGTAATCAAAGACCAAAAACGTGAAATTGTGTACAAATAAAAAATTGTAACATACCCATTGTCAACCAAAGAATGTAACAATCCTGCTGTGATCCCTTTTGTTACGGAGAAAACTGGAAATAGGCTATCAGGCAGAACAGGGCGAGGATCATATCTTCCAAGCATGCCAGCAGCAGTATCTATAATAACTTTCCCATCTTTGTAGGCACAGACCTAAAGAAGACAAATTATCATTGANATAATAATAATAATAATAATAATAATAATAATAATAATAATAATAATAATAATAATAATAATAATAATAATAATAATAATAATAATAATAATAATAATAATAATAATAATAATAATAATAATAATAATAATAATAATAATAATAATAATAATAATAATAATAATAATAATAATAATAATAATAATAATAATAATAATAATAATAATAATAATAATAATAATAATAATAATAATAATAATAATAATAATAATAATAATAATAATAATAATAATAATAATAATAATAATAATAATAATAATAATAATAATAATAATAATAATAATAATAATAATAATAATAATAATAATAATAATAATAATAATAATAATAATAATAATAATAATAATAATAATAATAATAATAATAATAATAATAATAATAATAATAATAATAATAATAATAATAATAATAATAATAATAATAATAATAATAATAATAATAATAATAATAATAATAATAATAATAATAATAATAATAATAATAATAATAATAATAATAATAATAATAATAATAATAATAATAATAATAATAATAATAATAATAATAATAATAATAATAATAATAATAATAATAATAATAATAATAATAATAATAATAATAATAATAATAATAATAATAATAATAATAATAATAATAATAATAATAATAATAATAATAATAATAATAATAATAATAATAATAATAATAATAATAATAATAATAATAATAATAATAATAATAATAATAATAATAATAATAATAATAATAATAATAATAATAATAATAATAATAATAATAATAATAATAATAATAATAATAATAATAATAATAATAATAATAATAATAATAATAAGATCCATTGAAGATAGAATTACTGGTCATAGAACGAAGGATGTGGACATACAGGATTAAAGTGTGACACTTCCTTCTTGCTAAGTTTCATCTTTTCTTGGACGACCTTCATACTCTTGGTTCTTTGGTCTGTCAAAGTTTTGACGTTTTGCTTAAACGGAAAAAGAAAATAATCAGTATAAAATCTGACTTACGGAAGTTAAGTAGACAATTAGAGGATCGATGCATGTGTACTTACAAGGGCTTCACTTGCTGGTGTCGAAGCGCGGAAGAATACATTCGTTACCTCCATAGCCTGCTCTGGTAGGTCCACCCGCAACTTTAGTCCCATCTCCGCAAAAGCAGACAAAAGTGCTACAAGGTCCCCCTGTGATAGAAACCATACAAAAATTCATCACCAACAAGTTTGTTGCTTTGAAGAAATCATGGAATCAGCGAGACAAAAACCACCAGATGGTCTGTATATTTGAATAAGGACGTAAGTTACTTGCAAAGTAAAACAATAAAACTTTTGAATAATCCGGCCATGACCGCCAGTCGAGCCTCCAAACAATTTTTATGGTTTTCGCCCATTTCGTGTATTTTTTGGTGTTCGTGGTGATATTCGTGTTTGTGTTGGACTCTACGGGTCCAAGGAAGCTACTGTGTACGTGTGTGGGCCCCAGTGATGTTTTGGAAACTTCAGTTAGACGGTTTCCTGTTTCCATAGAATTAGGGTTTCTAGGTAATTCTGTTATAACTCCAATACTTGTAGAGGTCTATAAATATACCTTAGTATGGTCTGTTTTATGTGGTTCTGCGTATTCTGTGCTGAGAGTTGTACTACAAATCTCTGATTATAGTGGATTTGTGCGGTTTGAGAGGTTTTCCCGATTTTGGGTTTTTCCTCTGAAGTATTGTGTGTGCGGATTTCTCTTCTTTCATGTTCTTATTTTTCATTTGTTATCATACTTGTGAGGGTTAGGGTTCCTAACATGGATGAAACAACTGAAAATCACTAGACATCAAACTCTTGACAGGCGAGCCCCAAAAATTTCTCTTTCAGACAGATGTAGATATGAGCAACAGACTTGCATGAGGCATCCATCATGAAAAATCAAAGACCATTTTTTTCCATTTAGTTTAGTATATAATTTATCTTCTCAATGATTTTTGAAACATGGTTGCGAACCAAAAGAAACTATTGATGATGAAGGGGAATATCTAGCAACTTCAGTCCTCATGTTACTGTTTGATGAGGGAAAGCAGGTGTTATGATGCAGACTTCACTTTAGAGATGAGGATCAGACTCATTTGGTTAGCTAAACCAGAGTTCTTCCAATTTCTGCAGGTGATGGACAAGAGCCTGTGGATGTGGCTCGGATTCGTTTCTGAACAAACACAGCAGCTAAGGAGGATGGTCTCAAATGAGGTGAAGTCCCAAAAAGCAGATAAGTAAGAAAAAGAAATGTGAGGATTAGACAAGTTGAAGACAGAGAAGAATAAGATAGTTCACAGAGGAGACATGAAAAATAGTCAACTCAGACTCTACTAAATAAAGAAACTCAATATTATGACAGGGGTATATAACTAAATGGCACTCTGGTGTCAGTTTTGTGTAGCAAATCAATCTCTTCAGTATGTTGAGATCTATTTAGTTTTAAAAGTCTATTGTTCAGAGAAAACCACCATGGAATCAATCACTAGCACAATGCACAATTTACTGTAAATACCTAATAATCGCAATCACCAGTAACTTGATTTTACAAAAATCCAAAAATCCACTTGTGCAAAGAATAGCTAGCAGTCTATTTCCTATATTATTCAGAAATTTAAATGAACAAAAATTTCACGGAAGAAGAAGTTGAAATGCTCCCATGAAATCACACAATACCAGAGTATCCACTCATGAAGGCTCACAAAAAAAAAAGGTTGCTCGACTTCCATAATTAAAATCCCCCTTCACAAACAAAATTTTCCTTTTCAGCTAGAATTGTTTTAAAAATTGCAAAAGCGATTTACAAACCTCAGCACATGCCAGAAACATCTTTGCTAGTGCTTGTTTCATAGAGGTTGACACTGACTTTGTAAGTCCGAAGTCAAGCAAAATTGGGCGATGTGGGGGTTCCTTGCTCACAAGAAAATTCCCTGCATGAGAGAGGTAGAGGCACAATAAAGCATTATTGTTGTAATTTGTAAACAACCCACCTCTGCCACATTTCAAATGAATTACAATTAAACTAATATTGCATTAACAGTAAGTTATTTAATTCGTTGCCCAGGATACCTGGATGAGGATCACCATTGAAAAATCCATCAACATAAATTTGGTGGGAATATGCCCTGGTGATTTCTTCAAGGAGCTTTTGTTTGTCAACACCAAGAGCATTCAATGATTCTTGGTCATTCAGACGAACTCCATCCATATATTCTAAAATGAGGACCTTTTCGGATGACTGCCATAGATAGAACCAAAGTTATATATAAAAAGACAAATACAAGTGGAAAAGGAAAGGTGATAGTCTCCATTTTACAAAAGAAGAAACCTAATTATCTATCAGGTACAACTTCTTGTCAGATATGCATGTGGATTACTGGGTGAAGAGAGGTTTGAACCCAGCTCTGTGGTGTGTCAACTTAAAGATGGGATCATTTAGGGAATGTCAGGATAGCTCCAGTAGGAGATACAAAAAATAATGGAAAATTGACCAAAATGGTTGAGGAATATACTGCAAAGACCAATAACAGCACAAATGAGGTTTGCTTGGGAGCAGGTTAGGCCAGGCCTTTGGACTCGAATTGGGCAATCTAACCGCTGGGCTGAGCTGAGTAAAAAACTTTACAAAAAATATTCGCTTATTGCCAGCTCTATTTTTGTCTAAACATGGTGAAATTGAAGCAACCAAGGTGCTGCTTCGAGAGTAATACCTGAATAACTTCTGGAATCAAGACATCCACAACATTCTCAGGAATGATACTATCACGGTTGCTTTTGTAATTTAGGTTCTTTGAAACAGTTCTCGTGTTTTCTACAGGTATACAGATAAAACAACACAAAATAATCAAAATCAAGGGTCAAAAAATTCTATTACATGCGCGTCGAATGGTATAACGTAAAACATTATTGTGCCAATAACATATTAAACACAAAAGAAATAATCCTTCAATTATATCCTAAATACTTTGAAATCATTTTCAACATTTTTTTTGAAGTAAAATCATTTTCGACATTTACTCTATCAAGGGGTATTCTTACCAGCTTCATGATCAAAGTCAAGTTCTTTAGGTGCTTCTTTGCACCACTCATCAATCATCGGGTTGAAATCATATTGTGGTTCTGCCCATGCGATCCAGTCAACTATTGACTTTGCATTCTTTAAGTCCTGTAAGGGAATAGTATGCTCAACAATCATAAAACAACTGCTGCTCGTACTTCATCTGAATCAAGTTAAAAGTTAGAGCATCCATAACCTCTAGTATGACTGTCTTGATGCCCTCGTGTTGAACTTTAACAACCACCTTCCTCCCATCATTTAGAGTTGCACGATGAACTTGTGCTATCTGCATTTTAGATTAGAAATGTATCAAGAGGAAGATTTTTCAGAAACCACATATTTAAGCCGTTCCAATGGTGAAATAGTATGATATCTACATCAGATTATTAATCAGAATGATATCTTTTGAGGATTACCTGGGTTACAGAAACTATAGATTCCACATTTTCAAAGTGCATCTGTGTCATACATGTGGATCAAATGTAGAGAGCTGGGTGTCACTAAGTGGGCAGTACAATGAGATCTCTGAGGCTATATATTAACTTGATTTGACCATCTCATCTGATCTATAGACCTTCTCCCTTTTCCAACAAAATCTTTATTTTGTTGAGCTTATTTTGAGAAGATACTTTCCTCTCGTTTTTTGTTCATGCCAAGAACGTGCTTTGATTACTAGGATGATCTGATATTGAAGCTCTATTTGAACTAGGATCTCGTCCAACTGGGATCTATCTAACATATGTTCTGATCTCTCTGCATGTACCACATGTCAATGGCACATGTTGGTCTACACAGAGGTAGACAAATAGAAATTCTGCTCAACACTCCTAAGGTTTAAATCATTCTCAAATTTAATCTTGGGATCTTACCGATGCCGTTGCAAGAGGTGTTTCGAAAAATTCTGAGAAGAGATCACCCACAGATTTTCCCAGCTCTTTCTGTATAGTCCGGCGAACCTGTACAAACAGCAACTGGCAGTTAAAAGGACTAATGGTATGAAATATCAGTTCACGTCACAAAGACAAAACCAAGTTTTTGTAGTTCCTGCAAAAGGATACTTAGAACTACATAACAATAAGGTGAGAACTCGAACTTTGGAAGGTCCTCCGCAGAGGAGATAATTCTATACAAGATTTCAGAAAGTAGACCTTTTAATTCCTTTTTCTTTTCCTTTTTTCAGTATCGAAGGTAGACCTTTTTAGTTCTTCATAATAATTATCTTTTTCTTTAAGCAATTAGATTTTGAAATATAAATAAAAAAGAAGCTCAATTAGATTGTGAATGTTAGAAGATTAAATCGTGTAATTTAGGGTTTTACGTTTCTGTAGCTAGCGATTAGGATTTCGTTGTTGTAACAGTACACTTAATAAATATATATAAGGGACAGAGAGGCTACACAATTGGTATCTCTCTACCCCCTCATTCTCTTCCTCTTTTCTTCTTTATCTTCTTCTTCTTCTTCTTCTCTTTCAACTGTGAAATATAAATAAAAAAGAAGCTAAGGTCACTTCTAAGGTGAGAAAAGCATCAACATTCAAATAAATTTCTGTCACTTTCTGACAGAACCACGTAAGGGCTTCCATCACAAACATAAGAAGGGAAACCTGGTCAATGGGAAACAACACAAAGTCTAGAAGGCTATGCATAAACAATCCGTAGAATACAGAGAATAAGACCATCCAATTTCTTTATTGTTCCATCCTGAGATGCATACTGTTGAGAAATTCCAAACCAGTATTATCATTCAATGTTAATTTGACAAATAACTCATAGAAAGCTAGTCCTCAGCATAGAGATCATCGTTAATTGGCTATTAGATAACAATCCAAAACTCGCCTTCCTCTCATGACAGCCCTTTAACAAGAGGATTTTTGGGAGAAAAGAGCTGCACTTGAAGAGCAGCATGGTTCCATCTAGCTGTGATAAAATCACTTAAATGCTTGAGCTTCTACTTAAGTAGTTTGCTCAACAGGACACGTTGCCTAATCTAAACCATATCTTAGTTTTTGGGAGACTGGACAGAAACTTTTGCTGAACTTAAAATACCCAGTACCCGGTGCCCTTAAGGTTCTAGCAGTACCTTAACGAAACTGTTGCTGAGCTTTCAAATACCCACATGGAAGATAGTGTACCGCACGATTATTTGAACATAATTGAGGATTGAAAACACATCCAGCTGAAGGTATAAATCACCAGATATGCATTCTCTGCTTTATTCATTGATAATCAAGAATATCAATCACAATAACATGCTTATATATCTTGAAAGCCATCAGGAATCACCTCTTTCAATGGGCGTGGAGGAAGAGAATCCTGCAACTGCTTGAGGAGAACAACATAGGCCTCAGGAAGCACATCAGCACGTGTTGATAAGTACTGACCCAGTTTTACCCACAACCCTTCCAACTCTACTATCAAATTGAGAACACGCCTAGCATTGCGCTCATGAGTTCTTTCCCATAGAGCAGCTCTTTTAGTTTTGCTAATCCATTTCTCTCTCTGCTGCAATGCCTTGAGTAACAAAGAAAACAGTCATTCGATTCTCTTCAACGGAAGTAGAAAACAGACAATCCTCAGTGGAAGTGAGAAGCAATCAAGAAAGAAAACTGACCTTATAGTCCAGGTAAATTATCACTGCAACCGTGAACACTTTCATGCGCCTTCTGTATATGTTTCCCCATCCCATCAGTGGTTGTAAGGTAACAAAGAGCGACAAGAAGAACGTAAGTTTGTTGGTATTGGCTACAAACTCTTCAGTAATAGATCTTCAATTTCCGCTCTCCCTGGGTTCAAACCAATATGACCATGGTCAGTTATTTTATTAAACCAGGTCAACTAAATCAAATAATGTAATCATGGAGTGCTTATTTGTGTATCCGTCTGTGTTAGAGGTGAAGTCCTAATAAATAATAAGTACTCGATATTGTATAGAAAGAGAGGAGACAAAATGAGGAAAAGAAGTTCTAAAACAAAAGAGTGAACTCCTTGGGCGATCTAAGAAGTAACATGAAAAATAAGAGGGAACAACAAGATGAAATAATTCCATACTAATCCCAAACTTGTCCGAAAACAGGCTTACAAAGGGAGGGTGCCTAAGAGTTCATATATACCCATGACAAATCCCAAACTTGTCAGATGTGGGACATTTAGGATTCTAACATACCACCAAGCTCTGCCGCCGACGTCCTTGGTGGCTTTCACTCTAGGTAGCTTTCATTTTAGTGGCAGGTAGATACCAAATGATGCAAACCCATGGGTAGAACTCACCCCTTGAAACAGGCTTACAAGGGGGAGGGTGCCCAAGAGTTCATACCCATGACGAATCCCATACTTGTCTGATGCGGGACATTCAAGACCTTAACAAAGTTCGTGTAGAATTATGAAATTGAGTAGATTATTTTTTACACAATGAATCAAGAAGGCTAAGCAAGCACGGTAATGGTCAGTGGTCAGTAGGCAAATGTCTGTGTTGAAACCCAGAGTTACAGTATCAACACCACAGAAATTACATACATAGCAAGTTAATGTTGTCATTGGTCCCCTTGAATTTTAAGCCAGACCCAATTCTCAGAGAGGTTTAGACTATAAGTGTTGCAGTCATGCAGTGTAATAACCTAGTTTCACCAATTTCTTTCTTTCTAATAAAAACAAAAACAAATAGAAAACAGACAGCACCCTTATCCAAAGTTGATGTTTTTAATTTCCTGTAATCAATCAATTCTAGCTCCAATATTTCAAGTAACTCTATATCCACTGAAACAAAATCAGACCAAAAACATGAATCCTAAAAACTCCAACAAATTCTAACCCTTACAAATTCGAAAATTTTCCGATTTCCACACCAAGAACTCTAATTCCTCTCTTCCGAAAAAAAGAAAAAAAAAGGAACTCTAATTCCTCCAAATATACAACTCATTTTCCAAAGAATCAATCCATTGTCCACACAAATACAATTGAAACACTAAAAACTGCCCAAAATTCACCAATTTATAAATATAAAATGATCAATTAAATCTCAATTACCCAAAAAAAAAAAAAACTCTAAACAATAAACACAAATCGAACTCGAATTTTCAAAATGAAACCTAAATTTGGAAAAAACGAAGACGAAATTTAACCTGAAAAATCGATCGGAATGTTCTAACTGGGCGTAGGAATTGAAGAACTGGTTGAGGTGAGAGTGAAATCAATCGAATTGAATTGAATCCTCTCTCTCTCTCTTCTTTCTCTCTCTAAAATCTCTGCGATCTTTTGAGTTATAAACGATGCCAACAATACAAGAGCATTTCGCTTGAGTACGCGGTAAGGAATCTGACCGTTGGATTAAATGAAAAGTGAAATCAAGACCGTTGATTGTTTGAAAGGCGCGGCTTAAAGGTAGCCAATTGAATTTTTTTTTTGTTCGTCATCATCTAATTACTATTGTCACCAAAACGATACATGCAAAACGTGACTTCTAATATTAAAAAAAAATCCCTTCCTACCAAAAAAAAAATTCCCATTTCAAATATGCTTACTTTTATGTGTTACCTCTTTATTTGTACTTATAATTATGCAATAATTTTATTATAAATTCCGCCTCATTGGTCGCTTTTTTTTTTCTCTTTTTTTGCTCACTCTTTATATTTCTAAAGGCGAAAAATACTTTAAAGTATATTTTTACTTAATACCCTCAACATTTGAAAAACAAATTAAAATATATGAGTCAATCTCAAGATAATGGGACGCTAAATTTTAACAAAAAAAAATCTAGACCTTTGAATTCAACTATCAACGGTTGTAAATTTATTAATAAATGAATCCATTGGTGTAATAAACGAAGGGATACATTAGCTGATTTACAACAGTTGGATGGTTGAAATCAAAAGTCTATTATTTTTTTTTGTTAAAAGGTTTTGTTAAAATTTGGCGGATCTCAACCCCATAGTCACCCTTACATGGGTAAGAACATGAAGATTTTACAATTAGACGCTCAAAAGTGTAACATGAAAAAAGTGTTCGTTCCCTTTTCAAATTATTTAAATCACTTGAGGATAGTAAAAGAAAAGAAAGAAAAAAAACAACATATAAATGACTCCGATTCAATTCATCCCTATAAATAATCCAGAGTTGATTTGCTCTTGATGTGCATGGTAACACTTGAAGGAGGCATATTTAAGATTTTGATTTGAATGTGTTTGTAGAGATGCTAATACACTGGAGGAGAAATCAATGTGGAACCTATTCGGAGAAGAGTGGCATTGCTCATTTTCAAATTGGCGAAATATTATTTTCTTCCTCGTTAAAAATTATATAGTCAAATTTCTATTTGGACATGAGGGGCATTACTCCTTTTTAAATTGATGAAATATTATTTTTTTCCTCTTAAATTGATGAAATATTATTTTTTTCCTCAATTAAAAATTGTATAGTCAAAATTGTGGAGCCGACTACATAATTTTAACAGTTAGATGATGAGATGGTATTTTACCACCTTGAAAAGTGGGTGTAGCCTTAGACTTGACCACGGGTTTAGGTCAACCTTGTTAAGATTGGAGAGTCAAAAATGTTTAATCCTAACTATTTTTTAAGTGGGTCAATTTTTTCAATCTTAATTCTTAATTATTTTGATGAACAAGACAATGAATCAGAGTCGAATATAATTTTGATAGGGTTGACGGATTAGAAATGCTGAATTCTAACTCTGAATCGTTTAGTCACGGATTGAGATAGGGTAGAATTGAAACTGAGTCAGGGTTAGGGTCGACCCGCGGGTCCGATTAGGTCTAGTAGCACTTATCCAATGCCAACTTTGATTTTGCATTGACCAAAAGTAAACTCGTGTTTCTATCAGAAAAAGAAGCCCTTGGTTACTTTTTGGAGACCAAAGTTGGCAATGGGCGACACGTGTCTATACTGGAAGATGGCATTCATCAGTGGCCGTCCATGTATTGGGTACTGTTCTAGAGTGCAATTCAAGAGAGGGAAATGTTTGGGGGGACCAGTTGTGCCTTTGGCTTTTAACTTTTTCAAAAGCTTGAACTGGCTCCAAACAAAACAAATACCACTTTTGTTTTTTTTTTTTGGTCGATACAAATACCACTTTTGTTCTTTTACTTTTGTTAGTTTCTCAATCTTGTACAAATTAGGGTTTGATGAATGGTGTGTTTGGATAAGAATTTCATGTTATTGGATTCATAGTAGATCACCACTTATTAACGTGGTTGAAAGAATGAATTTTCATAGTCTAGATCTTGATATCAAATTTCGATTCATCTTTAAATAAATTTTAGACAACCAAACGGCTCAGAGGAATTAAAACCCAAACAAATCCCCATAACCTATGATCCCTCTGCATCCAAACATACCATAATTTTCAACCTGACTTGTAAAAGCATTAATAATGATTTCATGTTAAATTTTTTGTGGATATGATAAATTTAGCTAAGATATGGTTTAGATTTAAAACAAAGAATAAAGAAAAGTACTAGTTCTTGTTCAAAAGTCTCCTCCATAGGTCCCATCAAATTGATACAAGAAATTTCTTTGTTGAATTAGAAGTCAAGTCTCATTGGATGACCTAATTTAACCACCTAATTAATAAATGAATTTTCTTCTTCTAGAATGACTGAAAGGTATTAGAAGATCAATTTTGTAAAAGTTGGCACTTATTTTGATCACTATTGTGATTCTCCTACACAAGTTGATTTTGGTTTCAAAGTGGTCCATTACATGAGGTCCACTACTTAACAATGAAGGTAGTAGACTTTGACTCATACTTTTATCATTTTGTGTGATATAGACTTGGTTCTATATAGTTCTCCCAAGAATATAGAAAAGTAGTCACAGGCCTTAGGGCAATGAGATGGCTTATGTGGGGGTGTCTAGGGTTTAAGACCTGTAAGAGTTTTTTTTGCTCCAAATAAGGTTGTCAAAATGAGTACCTGTTTATTCAAGAGTAGAATTGAACAGAATTGGAACCAATTTTCAGTTTTGATTCCATAAATTTTAGAACTGCTAGGAAGAAGAATCGAAACCACTAGGAATCAGAAGCCTTTATTCGAATGTGGTTACTCTGATATTCGATGGGAACTAGAACCAATCTAATAGGAACCGGAACCGGTTTACAAAATTGCCTTTTCTATTGTTCTACTATTTATAACATTTTTTTACGTGTAAGCATTAAATAGAAAGAAATAGGAACCTAAATACCCAAGAACCAACCAAAAACAAAACCAATTATCCCATTTTAATTTCACGTATTTAAGTACCAAAATCAAAATCGACAAAAACAGAAATAAGATATTATTAACAGAAGACTTTTGGTGGTAATGTTTTCTGCATCGTTAAAAAAAGTAAAACTGTCTGCTAATATGCTTATATATTTAGATTAATTTTTTTTAACCAATTGTAAATCGATTGTTTTATAAGTTGGAGTTTCAATTTCGATTGAAGTCATTACTTCAAAATGTCATAAACAATGCCAATTTTTTCTTCAGCTTTTTCCATTTAACCCTTTTTGGGTGTTTCTTTTTTATTTTTGGCTCTCATTAATTTGCTTGTCATCTCAATATAAACCCACTCCGATTGCAATTGGTTTCTACTTTTGGTTACAATTGGCCTCCAAACCCGTTCAAACTTCACGCTCCCGCTCCGAACTACACTCCGACACTCCCGCTCCGAAGGTATTTTAGAACTAAAAACATTTTTTAATCGGCCGCTCTGACGCTCCTGCTCCCACTTTCATTCCCGCTTCGACCGGCGCTGTGGTTACTTAGATTAGAACCACCCTGAGAATCGAAACCGTATGTATATGACAAGTTTGTGTGTATTTAGGTATAAAAAAAATCTTAATCTGGACCAATTTAATTCAAATCTTTTTCACATCCTACTTTTTATTGTATTGCCCAGGAATCAGTGTCAATAACCACTAGGAACTAGAATCAAAATTCCCAACACCTGATTGGAACCAGAACCAATTCTATCAGTTCCAACTTCCAACACCTATTAACCTATAAGAGAACCAGAGCCAGAGCTCCAACAAAACCAACTCATGCTCCTAATTTGAAAAACTAATGAGGCCTCAAACCTATTTTACCAAATCCACTTTCTGGAGAGAGATTCAAATGAAAAACAAAGAAGACCTTGCTAGCAATTGAAGCTAAGATTACATAAAATGATGGTACTAATCAAAGAGAGAATCCCATATCCTCTTTCTCTTCCTTCTTCTCCTTAGCTGCAAGTTCTTCAGTGGCTGCTGCTCCACTGGAACTTGCCGCTGCAGCAGCACCTCCCTCCCACACCACCTTCAAAGAAAGCACTACCACCACCACTTCCACAGAAAGCACCACCACCACTACCCATGATCACCTGAAATAACCCAATGTTAAAATTTTCACATCAACAAGAAAACCAAAGAGATTGAAACGGTAAAACAAACACAAAACAAAATAAAATTGATAACAGCTATGGTGGGGTTTTGATGCAACCAGAAAAATACTTGATTTCTATTATCCAAACATTTTTTTTTTGTTTTTTTCTGATAAAAATTCTATTTCCCATGTCTTCTTTGCAGAACATGGTTTTCTTTTTTCTTTTTCTTTGTTTCTCACATGAAGGTATGAAGAAAATATTTACCACCGAAATGACATTCCACACAAATATTTGCATACCAAACAAGGGATAAATAGTTGGGCTGATGATGATAGAATTGCAGTGGAGGCCAGTCTTAGACAGCATATCTCTATCACTTTATATCCCACACATCTATCCCTAGAGCTGAGTAGTACACACTGTTGCTGCCAAATCCACAACAGTGTTCAAACTTCACACACCAGGTTTATGAACTTGAATTGAAGAGAATGCAGTTACAAGATTCTGTTTACCCCTTGAAATGCAGTAGTCTTTCCACGTATGAACATTTTATATTGCCTGTGTCATAGAAGAGCACACCTTTAGAGTCAATTTTGAAATACAATGTCATGTGGAAAGTGCTCATTACTACCACCATCATTCCACTTATCAAAACATACCAGCGATGAATCTTACATGAAGCAACAGGAAGGAGGCAATCATCAAACTTGTTCACCACCAGAATCTTAGAAATTCCTTTTTTCAGGAAAATTATGGTTGTCAAAGCTGTTAAGAAGGGTAGCTTTGTCATGACCCCATAGCCTGCACACAGGTTGAGAAAAAGAAACACTGAGAGGAGCCACAGTTAACCATTTGGAGCACATAAACAATGAAACAAAAGGCACAAAGCAGAATTTGGTAAGAGCAGTATCCCATGTTGAGAGAAGAGTGTGTCAGTTTGAGTATAGATTGTATCTAAACATATAACAAATCAACATATCAATGCTAGAACCTAGAAATTACAAACATCATACAACGGAACATAAAGGTTGCAGCAGAGCTGTTTCTATACCCGTTTCAAACTTGGTACCCCAAATAGCAATTTGATTGCTAAGTTTGCTTGTAGCTGCACCATACACAAAGTTGTCAAAAATCACTATATTATCACAAGCAAAGAAATACTCGTACCAAAAATTAAAGAAAAAAGAAAATAAGAGATATTTGTGCAGATAAATCATGAAACCTCAATCTCCATTATCGCTTGTTTTTTAAAACAATGAACTATATCCAGATCACCCAGCAAATGTCGCATTAGATATAACTATCTAACCAATCAAGTCCTCCAAATAAGTTCTGGTGGCTTCATTGGAACCCAATTCTGATTTAGAAAGCAGTACTTCCCATGCCCTAGCCCCAGGAGCAACACTGGTTTCGACCATTTGTTCCAGTAGCTGTAGCGCTTCACTAACAAGGCCCTGTTTGCATAACTCAGAGATCATCTCATCGAAAGTCGAGGACCGAGGAATCAAATCCTTCCCCAACATCTCCTCCAACAATCCACAAGCTTCAACCACTTCACCATTACTGATCAACCCATCAATCAAAATCCTATAAGTATGTACATTTCCTTCAATACCCTTCATTCCCATCTTCCTCAAAACCTCTCTCCCTCTCTTCACTTCCCCAACTTTACAAACCGCCCCAACTAGTGTATTATAAGTAACCACATCAGGCTTGCAACCCAATTCTTCCATACAGCCAAGCATCTTAAAACCCTCTTCGATTTTGTTCTGCTTACACAAACCATTTAAATAAACATTGTAAGTATAAATATTAGGAACTACACCCAATACAAGCATTTCATCGAACAATTTCTCTGCCTTGTGAAAATCCCCAGCAGAAATTATCCCATCTAAAACCCTAGTATAACAAACAACATCTGGCTTCATTCCATCAGATTTCATTTTGTTCAACATACCCAAAGCATCTTTCCCTCTCCCATCTTTAACCAGAATTCTAATCACATTTGTGTAATCCTCTCCATTAGGAACGAAACCCACTTTCCGAATCACTTCCAAGAAACTTAAAACCGAAGAAAGATCATTGTTTTCGCAAATTGCCGAGAGTATTTCAGAATACAATTCTGAATCAGGATCACACCCATAATGAGACATCATATTTAAGAGCTCAATTGCATAACCAATTTTCTTAAGCTTACAAAGAGCTATAATTAGTATCCGAAAACTCGATTCCTCTAATCGAATGTTCATAGATTGAGTCTTCAATAAAACTTGGTGAACCATTTGAAGACCTTCTTTTGTTTTACAGAGTACTGAAAGCAATGCATTAAGAGAGTAGATAGAAGGTGTGCACCTGAAATTAGGGATTCTAAAGAACAAATCAATTGCATCCTGAAGCTTATTTGCATCTCCATAGATACGGATGAGATTGATGAACATTCGTTCCGGTGGGCCAAATTTCTCGATTTTTTCTAACCGGTCAAGAACAGGAGGGAGTTGATCAAATTGGGAATTTAGGGTTAGGGTTTTGATGATGAAGGAATAGGCAGAAGGGGTTGGATCGCAACTGTAAATGTTGAAGGAGTTTACGAGAACAGAGAGAAGATTATTAGTTTTTTCTTCAGAGCTATTATTTTGTGTTTGTGGTTCTGCTGCTGCTTTTTTTAGGGTTTTCATGGCTTGTTCTTCGTTG
Source organism: Macleaya cordata (assembly GCA_002174775.1). NCBI lineage: Eukaryota > Viridiplantae > Streptophyta > Magnoliopsida > Ranunculales > Papaveraceae > Macleaya > Macleaya cordata. The sequence continues at coordinate 29,741 of MVGT01000213.1, read as the reverse complement.
AAGTTTTCTTGCCATTTTGCTTTGAAAGGTAATAGAGGCCATTTTCTTCTTCTTCTCGAAAGATTACCACCTGTGTTGCTCAGTGAAAACGAACTGAATAATACCATTTTCTTTAATTTTAATCTCTCCTTCGCTCCGTTGGAAAACAAATACCCTGTTTTCTTATCTTAACAGAGAACCCTCTCTCTCTCTCTCTACTCTACAGTCTTAGAAACCCAAGTAACATTCACTCTCTAACAGTAAGCAAACTAACTAGAAAGAGAGAGATGATTCACACTGAATCAAAGTTTGCAATTTTGCATCGATATCCGTCGAGAAACATGCCGGAAAATGCCATTTACGTTGAATTGAAGCAAGTCAGAATAAAATGTAGACTGTTAATGCAAAGGTTGTGTGGCTTTTCTTTTTTTTTTTTTTCTTTTTTCACTCTGTCCAATTCTCATTTTTCTCTGAACAGAGAGGGGTGATAAAGCCTACGTTATAAATTTTATCAGGGCAAACACTGGTAAACCTCAAACCCAACGAAATTTGAGGTTAGTGGGCACCCTTAAACCGCAAACCCTTCATTTGATCCGGTAATTTGATAGAGGTAAGAGTACCCACACCTCCCCAATTAGCCTTACCAACATATTATACCTCAAACCCACATTATTTGTTGGGGGCTTGAGGTAGGCCACAACAATAAATTTCATTAGACTCAGAATTTTGAGAGGTTAACACTATTTAAATTTTAATCATGAAATCTCAAAAATTAATTTTTAAAAGTTATTTGAAAGAGTTATAATTTTAAAAGGAGATTTTCAAATCTGATGATGTGGAGAACATTGCAATAACCCATCAGGGTTACAAAATTTTTTGTAGAAAAAGTAAAAATCTAAATAACCATAACGCAGAAAACAAAAGTGAGAGCAAGAGCGTCAATACGGCCAATTAAAAAATATTCTTAGTTCTAAAATACCTTCAAAGCAGAAACGTAGTTCAGAGGAAAAGCACCAGATTCTAAAGCAAAAGCCTCACCTCTATACCAAGATTTCGGTTAAAATTATAGAAATTTATCATTGAGTCTAATTTTTCCCGACATGAATTTTGCATTTGCTTACGTAAAAAATGGGGTGTGCAAAATTGCAACTCCCAGACATTAAAATTCGCAAGCCACTAGTTTTTAGTGGATCTGCAAATCAGAGTTACCAAAACCCTTTTGAGTTTTAATTATCTGCATTTTTCTCAAAACAATTATCTTCACGACATTTACAAGGCGGAGAACATCAAATATGGTTCAGGAGCCTGGGATGCTGGGTGCGAGTTTTTAACAAAAGATGCTAACAGAAAATCCAATCCCTCAACTCCAATCAATCCCAAATTAAAAACTTTCAAGACTGGAAAAATCGAGGGTCATATTTTTTTTGACACATTTTGTCAAAACATCACATAGTCACATCCCAAGATTCCAGACCATCAATTGTGTATAAATTTTCTTCACACCTGCATTTGTAGTAAAAGACATAGCATAATGTTTCAACAAGGATGATACTTAAAAGCTGCAGAATAGAGCAAGATAACATAAAGCATATCTTCAAACCCAATCAACTCATAATACTAATTTGCAAAAACCTATTTACCATCCACTCAAAAGAGATTCAAATGAAAACAAGTAGACCTTGCTAGTAACTGAAGCTATATAAAATGATGCACTAATCAAAGAGAGAGAATCCCATATCATCATCACTCTCCTCCTTCTCTTCCTTCTTCTCCTCAGCTGCAGGTGCTTCAGCAGCTGCAGCTCCACCGGAACTTGCTGCTGCTGCAGCACCTCCACTAACGAAAGAACCACCACCACCACCACCACCACCAATGATCACCTGAAAGAACACAATGTCAAAACTCAAATCAACAAGAGAAACAAAAGATCAACACAAATAAAATGAAAGCAGAAAAGAATAAAACAAAAATTTGATAACAGCATTGGTAGGATTTGATCAATGTTTCAGGGACAAAAAGAAAAATTGAACAGCATTTACAGAAAAAATTATGATCTGCATAAACATGGTCATGGGAGAAGATTAAACTTTGAATGGGGTCAAGTGGCAACTGTGATTTATCTTTACGGCCGCAAAGCGGCGACCAATACCAGTAAAACCTTGATTTCTATTATTCCAACATGTTTCTATACACACATTTTTTCTACATGCAAAAATTTCAAGAAAATTTGCATACAATTTTGGTCAACTAAGGAAATATTTGTATAAAAAACTTCTTACAACGTTTGCCCCCCACCATAAATGACATTCCCCATCTATGTTATACAAATCTATGGCCACAGCTGAGTAACACAGAATATGTAACTTAGGCCCTGCTTGGTATGCAGGGAAAATTTGCAGAATGCAAATTACCACAGCTGTGGTATTGGTAGTTTGCATGGACTAACAGGGCAATAGGTATCCTAACTAGCAGAGGAATACCATACCAAGCAGCTGATTTATCAATTTGACAGGGAATAATTGCAGATGCGAATTTCCCCTGCATACCAAACAGAGCCTAAATGAAAAACCTAAGTCAAACTCACAAAACATCTCCAAGGATACAAACAAGTTTGTTGTAAGTGTATCTCTATGTTTTCAGGATCCTCACACGACCTAGGGTGACTCGGGTCATTATCTTAGATAATGTGGACAACATTAATTCAACAATTCTGTAGTTCATTGGAAATTTAACTTGAGAATCCAAAAAAGAAATATTGAAATAAAATACATCCATGTCTTTCTAACTACTCCACACAAACACAACCCATTTAAACATGTATCCAGCTCAATACAGAAACTGGATTTCTAATGCAACAAAAAGCTGATTAATTCAATGTTATAACTTATAACGGAATATCTTAACACAAAACCCTTACAACTACTTCTCATTTTTTGGCACAAAGATGATCCAAACACACCCTAATCCTTTTGATTTAAGAAATAAATCCATGGAAGACTTAACCTGCATTAAAGGTGTTCAATAACAAAGACTGCATATCCAGAGTTCTACCATTAAAATTAGGGCTTCCTAGAGTACAAATACAAAATCATATCTTACGCACAATATGCATTCTATTTAGCACGACGCAGAGACTCAAATATTTCTAATTAACAAGTGACAGAGAGAAATCAGATCAAACCCCTGATCTAGCAAAGTAAGAAATAAACAGCAGGATATATATAGAGGATCTAGTGATTCTGACCTGGAAAACAGCGGAAGATGGAGTGATCATAGAGAAAGAAGACGAAACTCCACCAGAAGAATCGCAAGAAAGAGCTTCGTTAACCAATCTCCTCTGCAATTCATAGGTCGATTCAGCTGAAGCTTCGACGTCACCGGAGAGCTGCTTTGCAGTCCATTTGCCGCCGGAGCTTTTGCACACAAACGTAAAAACTCCCATTTTCTCACTCTAAGCGTAACTTCGGCAAACCCTAAAAAACCCTAACCTTATGTTACAAGTCAGAGACAGAGGGGCCTTTTCGATCTCTCTTCAACGTTTTATATACAGATGCAAACCCTAACCCTAGAGAACAACCCAATAGTGCGCGTAATTTACTAATGTTGATAGGTTATTGACGCACTACTTTTGGCTATAGGCAGCCAATGTGTGTCAACCACATTTTTGAAGGCTGCCCTTTTATGATTACCTGTCGCCCGTCCCTAGTGAAAATTCGCCTGCCTCTAACAGTTGTCTTTTGATTCTAAATCATCCTTGGGGTTTGTACCAATTGGGGCATAGGCAGCTCAAGGGGTAGGCCTCTTAACAGTTGTCTATTTTTGGAAATCATTAATTGAAAAAATAAGTCAACAATATTTTTATTTATTTTTTAAATATTGTATTACGAATACGCAAAATTTACATATATGAACTATGATTTTTATTTAGTTTAAATTGCGAATTGAAAAATTAGATTTCTTATTGCAAATTCAAATTTGCAAACAGAAATTGTTATTTTTATTGAGTTCAAATTTCAAATTGCAAAATTAGATTTCTTATTGCAAATTTAAAAAGTGCATTTTTAAATTTAGATTTACATATCATTCGAAAAAAAGACTTTCTTTTTTGAAAAAAATATAGTAGTGACTGATCTAATTTTGAAGATCTCGACGAACACTTTCGAAAAATATAAATTTTATCAAAATCTGATTTGTGGTTTAAAAGATATATCATTTTAAAGTTTTAAAATAAAAAATAACAAATTTTCTCTCTCCAACTCTACCTTTATAAATAAAGGAAGAAGGGTAAAATTAGTAATACGTAAAAGTAAAAGATGCACACGTGGGTATTTTTTTAGAAACAACTTTATCTAAGGCCCTACTTAAAAGGTTGATTTGTAAACTGACGCCCTCTATGCAAGGCCCCAAAAATGTGACCTATAAACTGACATCCCTATTTCCACAAATTCAAAAGAATTAGGAGATGATGCAGTACTAATGCAAGAAAAAACATTCAATATTAAATATCAACATGCCCATATTAGAAATTTCGCATAAGGCCTCAAATGTTATTGAGGTGGCTCTGCGGTTGGGTAGGGTCGAGTCAGGTCGAGAACGGATGGCTTTAGTAAAAAAATGGTACATTACTAATTGCTCGGGCGACCCGATTAATCAATCCAAAATCAAACGTATGATATAGGGACTTACAATATCGACAACGATTCTTTGGATTAGAGGAATCAACATCTTCTTTTACTTTCGTTTGTATACTGGGATTATCTGGGTTTCTTGAGAAACAAGTTCTCGATGGTTTATGTTCTATGAAAAATATTTTTTAGACCGACGGAAATCTTGATGGTATATATCAGGCATCTGACGTAGACATAGCACTTAGGACCTACCCGTCCTTCCCTCCAAAAATGATTTGGATGATTTTTTCTGACATTTGGGCATAGTCCCCTACACGCCACCTATAAATCGACATATCATTGTGATTTTCGTCGGTCCAAAAGACTCACTCTTCTTATTTAGTTGGGTTTGGGGGATTATTCTTGGTTTTGCTTCTAAGGAAAGAGAAATGGTGGTTTGGGTATTGGAGAGTTGTTCATAACGTTGCAGCAAAAATAGTAGGATGTATTAGTAAGAAGTGATAATAATAATAATTGACAAGGTAAGGTTCACATATTTTTTTCCTTTTTTTGTAATTTTGGGATTTATGTGCTTGTTTGTAGATAAAAATAATTTTAATGAAGATTTTTTTCTATTATATAGCTAGAATACTTAAATATTAGTCAGTGTTATGAAGCAGGTGGTGGCTATGCGTGGTTGTCCACTGCTCCACCTATTGCATATGATGTATAGGTGTTGGTTTTCGCCTCAATCCCTATCTCTCCTCCTTTCCTATATATATAGGTTTGGTTTGTTGATATGAGTTAGAGAATATATAAGTTGTAACAGTTTGCTCCGTACTATTAATAAGAGATATCCACTTCTATTTAATACTCTTGTACTTGTAGTTATACTTTATACGTAGAAATTATAACACGTTATCAGCACGAGTCTCTGCCAATCTACTACTACAAGAACGAGTCCTTGAGAATTCGCGATCAACCCAAAGTTCTTGATCCACATAAGTTCTTGATTACTCCACAAAATCAAAAAGGTATAATTATTGTATTTGTTTTTCGATTATGTCGAATCTAACAAAGCTGGAATTTGAAGCTTTAGATATTTTCGTAGACAATTATCTATCCTGGCTTCTTGATGTTGAGATCTATCTCCAATCTAAAGACCTCGGAGATACAATAATAAATGGTAACAGCGCGACCCCGTAGAGTCACGCATCTGCTTTGCTTTTCCTCCGTCATCATCTTGGTTCTACTTTGAAATCTGAATATCTAACTATTAGAGATCCTTTGATCCTTTGGAATGATCTATATGATAGGTTTGGCTACCTGAAGTTGGTCACCCTCCCCAATGCTCAATACAGCTGGCTCAACCTGCATTTGTAGGACTTTAAATCTGTGATGGAATATAATTCTGCTTTGTTCAAAATTACCTCACAGCTGAAATTGTGTGGTGTGACCGTCACAAATGAGCAAATGTTAGAGAAGACTTCTACGTCATTTTATGCCTCAAATGTGCTCCTGCAGCAGCAATATCGAGAGCGTCGTTTTAAGAGATATTATGAATTAATCTTTTGTCTTCTCGTAGCGGAACAACATAATGAGTTGTTGTTGAGAAACCATGCATCACAACCTACTAGTTCTGCATCACTGCCTGAAGCAAATGCAACATCCTCTTCTGGACGTAAAAATAGGCATGGTAAGCGTGGTCGAAATCACAATAGAGGTGGTCACGGTAATTCCAGACAAGCTCCATACCACCAGAAGTGGAAAAATACGGATAATAATAAATCGAACCCCCAGCAGTAGGACGATACAAAATCACACTACCAGAAGTGGGATGATATAGAATCGAATCCCCAAAAGAGGAACGATTCTGAAACGAGGCAGCGAGGTTTGCCGAATAAACCTCGTAAAACTTATGAAGAAGTCTGCCATCGTTGTGGTATGCTTTGTATAAGTCTTCGCTCAGAAAGCTAGAAGCTAATGCTGAGATGAACTTTAGTTACAACAGTGATCCATTGGTAAATACCCACCTGGAATTACCTGATGCCTTCTATGATCTTGAAGGCGGTGATTTGGATCAACTCTTTGGTGATTCCTAGTTTGCATTGCATCATCTTTTATAGGATTTTAGCTGGGTTATAGTGGTAGATCGTGTTCTTGAAAATTCATGGCATGCTTGCATGTTTTTCTCTTGTTGTATCTGTATTTTGCACACAGTTCATGTTGTCTTGATTTAGTCTTGACCTGTGTGACATCTGTGTGATCGTTTCTGTATGTATCTCGATTATCATAAATAATTTTGATCACTTGCTCTTGATCTTATGCACTGTTGGTTTTATTGAATATCTGTCTTTTAGACCGTGAAAGCTTGAGTTTCTTACTTCATATTTTTCATTCAAATTCCATCAGAGCAAGTGGGTGTCTTGCGATTGATTGAATGTGTGTGGTTTGATCCTAGTTTGTCTATTCATTACTTCATTCGAACTATTTTGAATCAAACTAGTATGGACGAACTATCATAGCACTTGTGCTATTTTGGTAATGTATTTTTGTTACTATACACCTCAAGAGTGAGTTCTTGTAAAAGATTTTGAACTCGGTGTACCACCTAAAGAGTAAGCTCTCGTAAAAGATTTTGAGCTTGGTGGCTTGATAGTTCGTAGTGTGACCACATGAAGAGTTACGCTATCCTGAGAGCACTCTAATAATAATATCTTCAATAAGCTCTCGGGTAGTCTTGATGAATCTTGATACATGTTATTAGTTTATTTTTATTAAAAAATACACATCAAGGTAAAATCCTAACATGTTGGTCTTGGTCTAAGTGTAACGTGTATTTGATTCGTCCTTTATACTAGTGTGGTTTGGAATAGCGAAGATAGAGTATAATCATCTTTCAAAGATCTCTTCACATTTTGTGACATCATCACATGCGCACACACTCATCTCATTGTTTTGATGGATAGTGTGTTCAATCCAACTTGAGTTTTCTCTGTTTATACTTGGATATCCTTTTGAAAACCAAGTGTTTATGAAGCCCTCATGATCTCGTGTAAAATTCTTATCATGATGATTGTTCTGCATCAATTGGATCATGTTGTGTGTTCATTACTTGGTTGGGATTAAATCTAGACAAGTGCATTCACGTGTAGAGCACTTTTGTGAATTAGGTTTTATCGAATTGTGTGTCCATTTTGAAATTTTTTGGGTAATTCGATTTAGGGGGAGTTTGTTGGGAAAAAAAGAGGTGTTTTTAAAAATCTTTGAAAATTTTCTTAGCTAGTATCGATACCAATCTTCATGGGTATCGATACTGGGGTCGCATGTTGGTACACAGGTGTTTTACCCAGCCAGTATCGATACTAACATAGAGTGGTATCGATACTTGGCTCGCTTGATTTCTTTCCAGAAGTCAGTATCGATACCACTTTGCGCGGTGTCGATGCCCACTATTTTGGGCATAATTTTTGCCTCAATTTTTGCGCACTGGCCCTAGCTTTTAAAGTCTAATATCGATTCAAAGCTTATTTTTTTCCATCCCTAGGATTTTGAGAGAGAGAGGTCTTTCAAGGTTTTTCTTCAAGATCTTCATCTTCTTCCTTGTTTTTGGGCGATTTCTTCTGATCTACTCCAAATTTCTCCATGGCTAAGTGTATTGGGACTGAATATATTAGACGGTCTAAAGAATAAGTTAGAATTAAGATGGATAGATTGGGCTTAAAGTGAAGTTAAAGTAGAATGGGCCAACATATATTTTTTAAGTTAGAGACTTAAAATAATTAAATAATAGTGGTCCCACTCACTTAAATAAAATAAGGTTACCTTCACCCTCTCCTTCTTCTTCACAAAGTCAGGAACCACACCTAGGGTTTTGTTACAAACCCTCAACCTGAACACTGAACAACAATAGAGATCATGACAAACGATTGTACTCGACCCCTTTTCTTCCGCTTCTCCTTCTTTCTGCCGAAAGATCCCTAACCTACGATTTCCCTTTGTTGTTGAAGGTCTGACCAGCAAGTTTCTCTTTTTCTAACGATAAAATAAGGCCCTCACTCAATCTGCACTCGACCCAGCCAACAAATCTTTTTCTCTAGAATATCTGCAACATCTGATCTTGACCTACAACTTCTGATCGAACCAAGAGCTTTTTTTTTCGTGTTGTTGATCGAAATCAGCAACAATTTTTTTTCTTTTTTCTTGGATAGATTAGATCTCCCCTATTTCACCTTTGGCAAATCCATCGATGAATGCTAAGTTTAATCTTCCCCACGATCACCGTCAGTAGGTTTTGTTTCTTGCTTTGTAATATGCTACCGAGCCAGGCGAATCCTCGCTCTGATACCAATTGACGGAGCGGAAAAAACGATAAAATTCTAGTTTATCGCCTAGAATTGAAGAACACCATAATAACTCTCAAGTACTGAGAAAACTCAATTATCATTAATCAAAACTGTATCGAATCTTTTAATAAATTGTCTACTACATCTCCTTATATAATAATAAGGGTTTCCTAAACTGAATAGAATTGTAATTAAAAAGAAACTTCTAATCTAACAAGGAAACTGCTAAATAATAAAATAAAAATACCCAAATAATAAAATTACTAGCTAAAATTTAAAAACTACTAAATTCCTAATTATGCTAAAATTTAAGATGAACCCACGAAATCTGTCCTGCATCAGTTTTTCCCATTTAACTACTAAAGATGTCAAGATAACATTAAATCTGTTAGCTGAGTGACTTGAGTCATTAATATCCCAGGTTAGTCAAGGCTAATTTTTTTTTTATATGTTAATACTGTAGAAAATATGAATATGCTAATTTGTCAAATTTTCATGCAAGAGAGTTTTGGTGTTTGTGCCTTGGAGGAAGCTAACAAAGATGGATTGCATGGAATGGTAAGAACTGCATTCATCATACATCCACTGTATACAATCCAAAATGGTATTTTCTATCCCCCTTAATCAAGACGAAGGGATACTAGACCTCATACATTGTCACTTCATGACTAGCCTTTTAGATGGGGACCCCACAAGCTGGGGGTTATATAAGGGGGCTATATAACCTAACCCTATATCTAATTCTTCAATCAGTTAATACCATTATGCATTACACAAGCTCCCTCAGCTGAAAACCTTAAGAAAATCAACAAAATAGAAGAAACATAGATATAACATGAGGATATAGAAGTTTACCTCTAAAATTGTGTAAATAGGTACTGTTGTCTCTCCATCAATGACAAGGCTTCTAAGAAGTGAACTATGCCATCTACCGTATGCCAAGAATATGTGTTCAGAGGTGGAGGAAAACTGTAGTCACAAAATCAAATACACGTTACACATAGGTGGTTAGATTGTTAAGAGTGTTTCCCACACTATTTGATCTTGATAAAATGTGTTTTAAATGATATTTCTAATCTGGACAGTGTTGGTTTCGAAACCAAGAAGTTTGGTTTCGAAA
>MVGT01003741.1:8714-20713 GCA_002174775.1 Macleaya cordata | reverse complement strand
TTTTTTTTTTTTTTTGATAACAAAAACAAAATATATAGAACTAGGCAAGAGCCTCCATTACAGAAGGAGTATCATTGTTTAAGCAATCAAAAAGATAAGAGGGAGCTTGACCTAACCAAGTATCATCAGTTACACAAATTCTAGCCTTTTTAGCAAGAATATCGGCAGCTTTATTAGCACACCTATTAACAAAAATATACACAACTGTTTGGATGGATGTTTCCAACACCTTGACTTCATCTAACAAATTTTTTGTCCTCCAACCCAAATCAGTATGGCCACCATTGATGTACTTAGTGATAACTTGTGAGTCACCTTCAAAAACAACCTGCTGGAGATTTAGCATTCTCGCCCATTGCATAGCCCTCAACAAGGCTAGTGCTTCAGATTCTTCAGCTGAGTTTGCTCGATCAGAGAGTGATCGAGCACCTGTGCAACAACCTGTATGATCCCGAAATAGAAAGCCAAGACCCACAAGCCTGTTAGAAGAAGAAAAAGATGCATCATAGTTCATTTTCACATAATTGAAAGAGGGGGGCAACCAATGAGAGATATTCAGATTATTGTTGCCAGTACTTGTAACACCATTTTGGTTTATGATAGCTGTCCTAAGATTCTTAAGGTAAGGAAGGATGGACTTAGCCACATCTCTAGGATTAGCCTCAAAGTTTTCAAAGATCACCTTACATCTTACCTTCCAAATAGTCCAGCAAATGGTGGCACAAATGACAGGCCAATCTTCATTTGTCTTAGGCATGGCACCTAATGAAAACCAAGATTGAATCCATAATTGAACAGTAGGACTGGTATGAACACTTAAATGAGTAGCATGTGTAAAGGAGAACCAAACAGCCCTGGTGAATGGGCATTCCATAAACAAATGACACACAGTTTCAGAGTGCTGGACACACAGGGGACAAGTGGATTCTACATTTGGAAGAATTCTACTCAGATAGGCATTCACAGGAAGAATGGCATTATAACATTTCCATACAAAAAGCTGAATGCGAGGCAAAGTGTTTAAGGTCCAAATTTTATTCCAAATTGTGTTATCAGTGGATGACTGAACAGATTGAGAGTTGTTAGTGAGTTTGTGGTGTAGGGATCTAACAGAATAGATCCCAGTTTTAGTAAGACCCCACCTAATCCTATCAGTACCACCTAACCTGGGTCTAATTGTCAAGATTTTATCACAAGTGTCTGAAGAGAACAAACTATGGATGGATCCTAGGATCCAAGTGTTAGTTTGTGGGTTCAGCAATTGGGAGACATTATCAACAAGAGAGGAGTCAACCCCCTCGATGGGTACAGGAGGCCCGTCAAGACCTGGAATCCAAGAATCCTTCCAAATTTTGATGTGTGAGCCACACCCAACATCCCAGATAATATTTTTGTGGATTTGTTTTAATCCTTGCTTTAGGCAATTCCAAATCCAAGACCCATGCTTGGAGACGGATTCAGAGAGAGGAGAAGAGTTGGGGAAATATTTTGCTTTAACAATCCTAGCCCACAGGGCATCGGGGTTTTGAATCAAACGCCACCCAATCCTGCCAAGATTTGCAAGATTAGCCCACTTGGGGTTGTGGAAACCCAACCCTCCACAAGATTTCGGTCGGCACATGAATGCCCAGGCCTTGATATATAACCCTTTCTTGCCATTGACTTTGCCCCACCAAAAATCACGCTGGATGTTATTAATCTTAGTAGAGATAGAGGCCGGAAACAGAAAGCAAGCAGATTGAAAAGTTTGGGAAGCAGCTAACACAGATTTTGTAAGAGTAGTCCTACCTGCTTGAGATAAGAGCTTCCCTTTCCAACCTTGGATACGCCCTTCCAAGGAGGAAATGATGTTGTCAAAGCTTTTCTATTTAGATTTATCAATGAAAAGCGGTGCCCCAAGGTATTTATCCTTGATGTTAATGTTTTTAACTTTCAAAATTCTTGAGATCATCTTGCAGTGTTTATTAGGAAGATTAGGGCTGAAAAAGATTCCTGATTTTTGAAAATTTATCATTTGGCCAGACGCTTTACTGAAGGAATCAAGAAGGTCAACCAGGTTGCGAGCTTCAACAAGATTAGCTCTAGCAAACAAGAGACAATCATCTGCGAAAAGCAGATGGGAGATTGGAGGGCTTCTACGGGTAACCTTAATACCATGGAAATCCAAGTTTGTCTCTGCATTGAGAAGCATTTTAGAGAAAGCTTCCATACAGATAATGAAGAGGTAAGGAGAGAGGGGGTCTCCTTGTCGAAGCCCCCTAGAGGGGAGATGAGGGGAAGACGGAGACCCATTTATCATGATGGAGGTCTCAGTAGTGCTAATACATTGGTGTATAAGCTGGCACCAGTGGGGAGAGAACCCTAGCTTTTTTAGGATAGCTGTGAGGAAGGACCATTCTACTCTATCAAAAGCTTTGGACATATCAAGTTTTAGACCCATTAAACCTGATTTACCTTTCTTTTTTCTCATAGTGTGTATGAGCTCATGGGCAAGGATTATATTATCTGTAATTTGCCGATTGGGAATAAAGGCAGATTGGAATGGGGAGATAATCTTGTCAAGAAAGGGTCTCAGCCTAACAGCGAGAACTTTTGAAATGATTTTGTAAGTAATGTTGCACAAGCTAATAGGTCTAAAATCCGACGCCCGTTGAGGACATGCAATCTTGGGAATCAAAACCATGTGGGTCTGATTTAGCTCTTTCAGAAGATTACCAGAGTCAAAGAAATGTTGGACCATTAAGATTAGGTCTGGGCCCATAATGTCCCATTGTTCTTGGAAAAAATAAGGAGGGAAACCATCTGGCCCTGGGGCTTTTGAAGGACCCATAGCCATAAGAGCAGATTTAACTTCCTCCGAAGAGGGGATGCTACCAAGAGTGACATTGTCAGCCTCACTTATACAAGGAGAGATGAGAGCTAAGATGTCAAAATCAAGGTTGGGATGGGTGGTGGTGGAAACCTCAGCAAAATGTTGTGATAGGGTTGCTTCCAATTCCTGCTTGTCACTAACCCAGACCCCAAGGTGATTAAAGATGCCAGTAATATTATTCCGCCTCTGTCTTTGGTTAGCGATAGCATGGAAATACTTAGTGTTTCTGTCATTCAGCTTGACCCAAAAATCCCGAGATTTCTGTTTCATGAGAGATTCCTCATGTGAGTAGAGCTGCTCAAGGCGAGCAGTGTGCGATTGAATAGCCTCAGCCATCCCCAAAGAGGGGTTGGTGCAATTAAGCCTAGAAATGTGTCCAAGTTCAGCTTTAATGTTTTTTTGGATATTTCCAAAGACATCTCCATTCCAGATTTTAACTTTATCTCTAACATGCTTAAGTTTGGACACAACCCTAAAGGCAGGGGACCCGATCATAGGAGATAACCAAGAGTGTTCGATGGTATCCACACAGGATTGTTCGGAGAGCCAAGTGTTGAAGAATCGAAAAGGTCTGGGGTAGAAAGGTTTTTTGGGGTGGGTGGTCAATAAAATAGGGGCATGATCCGACCCGATAGGGGGGAGGTGAAAGACTTTTGAGAGAGGAAAAAGAGCACTCCACTCTGGGTTAGCAAGGGCTCTATCCAATCGTTCACGAATGTTCCCCCATCCTTGACGTTGATTATTCCAAGTGAAAGGGGGCCCAGAAAACCCTAGGTCCATGAGGCCAGCAGTGTCAACAATATTAAGAATATCTCTCACCTCACTTACCTGGAAGCCATTACCACCCACTTTTTCATTATGATTAAAAATGACGTTGAGATCACCTAAAAGAACCCAAGGTAGGGTAATCTCTTCTCCTATTTCCTTGATGAAATTCCAGATCGGAAGCCTGTCTGCTTTGACCGGCGGACCATAAAATGCAGTAAGAAGCCACTCTAATTTGTTACAGCTCTCAGAAATAATAACATTAATCATGTGTCTATTGTGGTGAACAACCTCAACCTTCAACCCATCTTTCCAGGCAAAACCGATGCCTCCAGATTTCCCAATAGGAGGAACTGTGAGCCAGTGAGAGAACTTACAACGTCGAAAATAACGGCTCATGGCTTGATCTTTTGCCTTGGTTTCAGACAAAAAAATGATATCTAGTTGTTCAGTTGAAGCCAGAGTAGTTAAGTGATTATTTGTCAAGGGTTTGTTTAACCCTTGGCAATTCCAAGATAGGATGCGCAAAATATTAGAATTATAGAGACAAATAATGAGCACACAGGAGAACTCAATATCCAGAGCAGTATAGAAGAGCGAAGAAACAGTAAGATCACAATAATATAGAGAAATAACAAGATATTATTTCAAACTAACCTTTGTGCTACACAGATCTGGAGTTGTTGGGGTTGGGTGCAGGGATAGCGCGGTAGTACATGGTGCTGCTCCAGAGATAAGGTTCCGCCCCTCATTAGCGAACCTTTGAACGGTAGAGCCCATTCCTAGACTCATGGGTGGATTGGGGTTGGGAAAGATCACGTTCACCTGTTCTTTCTCCTTGACACAGGGAGATGGGTAAGGGATGTCAGTCAGCCCCATGGTAATGTTGAAGGAAGGAGTAACAGGAAGGAGAGGAACCTCCAGCCAACCGTCATCGGATATTGCGTTATCACGACATATTCCTTGAAAGATAAAATCCCCAATTGATTCTGAAGTCGGGCAGTGATCAGCCGAGAGAGAAGGCAAACAAGGCTTACCGGGCTTAGGGCAACCATTCTTGTGAATCTTTGCTGGGCTAGCAGTATATTTCTTTTTGCATTGGGCCTTTTGCTTGGGCCGAGGAGAAACAGTGGACATACGCTGGGCCTTACACGGACCAGGCCCATCTTCAGAAAATGACCGATCTTCCAAGTTACCGATCATGTAACTCAGTCGGCGAGTTGATTTAGAGATGAATCGTCCTTGAGGCGTTCTTGATCGTTTACCGAGAACAGAGTTGGAATCGACACTGTCGGCCTCCTGCTGTTGAGTGGAGTTCTTTGTTGATTCAGGTGGTGCTAATGCCGTCACAGGAACATGAATCGATGGGGCAGTGGTTGCAGAAGAGGAACCGATTTGAAATGTGGATGAGCCAACCAACAGAGAAAGTGATTTACCTTTTGGATCGAGGGATAAGTCATTCAACTTAGGGGAAAGGTTGTCACTGTCCAAGAGACTTTTACCTTTACTTGTATTATTCTCCTTACCCAAGCCAGGATGGGGTGGAAGATGATCCATAAAGTGCTCAGGAGAGTGGGAACCACCTGTACTGATAATGACTCCAATATTCTTATGGGGGCCAGTATGAGCAAGAACCTGAGGGCGGTCCTTCACAATACCAACCTGATGACTGTTGAGGAATCTCTCTGCACAAGGGGCAAGGGGGTGGTCCAGGATTTTACAGACAGTACAGAAGTTATTGGGGAGCTTTTCGTATTCAAAAGTTATTTCAACAGTAGATCCCCCAGGAGATTTGACAAGGATACTACCACGCAGAGGGTCCTTGACGTGAGCGAGCACTTTAGCCCTTAGGGGTTGTCCAAGCTGCGGACGGCCAGATGCCGGCGCAAGTTTAAGAGTCTCACCAACAGAGTTGGCGATAATTTTCGCCCTTACTGGATTTAAGTGAATAGGCAAGAGATTGTACATCTTCACCCAGATGGGGAGAAGGGTCAAATTGACTTCAGCAGGCGGAGTGAGAGGGTTCCATTCAGTGCAAATAAGCAACCCCCCAAAGAAGGTCCAGGGACCACCCCCCGTTATACGACGGAATTCAGAAACATCTTCAAAGCGAAAGATGAAGGTATTAAACCCAGTGGGGGTGATCTCAATTTTCTTAATCAACCGCCAGACACTGACCGATGCATTCTTCAAGCTTACCACATCCAATTGGTAACTCAAACACACACGCCCAATGATAGAGTTGTTCCATTCAGCATGCACATTATCGAACAGTTCAAGGGGAAGAACGAGAACGTGATCCAAGTCCTGGTTGGGGAGCTGTAAATTGGCTTCAAACTGTAGGGCAAGGTTCTCCGCATCATGGTCCAGGTGATTCGACATAGTTCTGAGACTAAGGAT
Organism: Macleaya cordata; assembly: GCA_002174775.1. NCBI lineage: Eukaryota > Viridiplantae > Streptophyta > Magnoliopsida > Ranunculales > Papaveraceae > Macleaya > Macleaya cordata. The sequence continues at coordinate 14,676 of MVGT01003741.1, read as the reverse complement.
TCGAATTGTCTTTCTTATGAACAGGGTGTAAGAACTTAATCGCCAGTGATAACTTGAGGTGAGTTTAAACAGGAATGTAACCAAGGTTGAGTTGTCATCATTAGAGAAGTAAAAAATATCTAGATTCATTGAGATGTCGGTCAAAAGGAAAGACACGAGGAGCTGTCAGTTTGGCAAAAAGTGATGGGCTAGCCCAACGAGGGCCTGGAAAAGGGAGAAACCAAAAAAACAGTAACCCGGTTTTTAGGAAGGAAGTAGAATTCAGGACCGAGCCAAACACTCCCGGTCAATGCGAGAAGACGGACATCCAAGGGTTACGGAGAGAGAAGGGGGAGAGAAGCAGCCGACCGTACTACCGGCACCCGGCACACAATCCTACAAACACCAGATCAGAGACGAAAATTAGTTTAAAATCATACCTGTGCTCGATTTAGCTCCATCGCTCATGTATTGAACAGACAATCCCGGTCGAAGATCCCCAGAGATCTGCGGAGGCAAGGGAATCAGTTCGGACACCAATATCTGCAACTGTGAGAAGGAAACCGCCTCAATCACTAGAACACCGATACAAGGCTGAAGGAAGGGCACAGATCCCACTAGAACCAAAACCTCTGCTCACTATTTTCTTATTTCTATGTTATTCTTGCTTTTGTTTGAGTTGCAATGATTTTTTATGCACATGACTGTATTGAATTGCTGAGTAATGTCCTAACAGTCCATCCAATCAGGTTTGTAGCAATCTATTGTCTTTTTAAATCCACAAGTTTAACTTATTTACCCAAAGAATGTTGTTTTAACAAGTATTATTGTTTGTAAGTTAAGGTGTAATCAAATGCTCACCAACATTTTTGTTAATGGCTATAATGTCGATAAATATAAAACACCTTATTATTTATTATTTCCATAGGACTGTTAAAGTATTATTATATTCATAAGTACAATATGAATATTCATGTGTTGAACATTCATAGCATGTTTGATTTTTACAATTTTTTTGGCATGTTTTGTTTCTTTAGCAGGATTGAAATTTAAAGAAGCTTAGTTGCTTGATTTATACATACTCAACAACAACATGGACGTAAGAAAAAATGGAGTACATGTTTACTGCAAGTTGCTGATTGGGAGGAAGATCTTGACAAAGGGAAATTTTATCTTTTTTTTTTGTTTGTTGTTGAAACTAGCAGACAATTGATGCTTTAAATGATATTATATGAGGATGCTACATATGTTTTTTTCTTTCAATGCCAAGGATGTTTCTGAATTTAAATGCAAGTGTTTGGAATTTTTATGATGATGCTACAGGTTTTTTTTTAAAATGAATATTATTGCCTGCCAAAGAAGGTTGCAGTAGAAATTTTGGTACCTAAGGTCGCGAGGAAAACAAATACAATTAGGTTATATTTTGTTGTGAGAAATAAAATAATGGAGCGTGAGATGGTGACAACACCTCTTGTGGCTCTACAAAAAAAATCTCCAGTAAAAGTTAGAACCAAAACCTTTTTAAAAAGGCAATTCATTTTAGCACTCTAACCACTACAGATGTGTGTGAGGCGTCCTGCTCATTAAAGCCCCTTAGAAACCCAGTTAATTATCTTGGAAATCCAATGGTGGGTCCATCCATGATTGTTTGGGGGTCCCGTGTTAGAACCACTACCGAGGTGTGAGAGGCTTCCTGCTCATGAAACCTTGTTAATTGTCTTGAAAATCCAATGGTGGATCCATGATTGTTTGGGGTCCAGCTTTACTTTTAGAAGCAAAAATTGATAAATAAAAAAAATATTAAAATAAAGTAAAAGAGAGAGTTGAGGAGTTAAAGTTGAAGGATAGATTCTAGAAAAGAGTTAGAAGGGAGGGATAGAATTGGAAAACTTGTATTTTTTGGGTTTTGTGTAACTTTTTTCAACTCATTTTAACTTCCCAATGCACAAAGGACAACTAATCATTGGTCTTAACATGTGCCCTTAGGGCACATGTTAACAAGACCCAAAACCTAAAAGCTTATCATGTGCCCTTAGGGCACATGTTAACAAAATCCAATTATATATATAGATTTATCAACCGTTGGGTCGTAGAAAACTCTTGACTTTGATTTTACCATCGCTGACAAATAAGATAATTTGTACAGCTATTGTATGTTTCTGACCGATTTTGATTTTGCCACAGGAATCTCTGACGGATTCGGGTGAGGACGATTTGGGTTCAGTGATATTTGATCATGAGAAATTGAACCACGGGCTACTTTCTACCTACCCCACGTACCAACCCATATTGATTGAAAACCAAGTGCGAATACTGATCCTGTACTAGGAAATTAAATTTGAAATTAATTAAGATGTAATTCTACCAACCAATTTCAGGTCCTCCTCTTTGTTTCAGTGGTTCACAAGTTCAATCTTCTCACCGTTTTGTGGTTCAATTCGTCGATGGGCACGCACTATGGGTTTACCACCTCAAATTTTGAGGATGGAGGAGGGCAAGTAGCATGGGAAACCTCAAAACATGAACTGATAAATAGTGAATGTTCTACTAAAATATGGGCCAAAAATGTTTTACAGCCACTTTCTCTAGCAGATTGAGCTTATAGAAAGAATTGTCCATATATATATATATATGCAATTCTGGTGTAGGTTCACTGTATATGATAAAAGACAACGCTCATACCTGTGCTCACGGCCGTATCTGAGCATATGCGGCATAAGCAACCGCATAGGGCCCCAAAATTTTGAGGGCCCCCAAAATTATATATTACTTTATATATATGTACATATACTAGCATAAGTTGATTTATTATCATACTTCTAATTGTATGAGAATCTTTTCCATTTCTATTTGCTTGTTTATTTACGATATAAATTTTTAATTATGATAAGAGTCCGTTAATTTACTATATATTATAGTTCCGAATTTAGGGGCCCCATTTTACGATTTCACTTGGGACCCCCAAAATCTCAGATCCGGCCCTGCCTGTGCTCGAGATTGGGTATTCATACAACATTGAAAGGAAAAGTATTATGGGAAATCCTTAAAAATTGAGGGCCCACAATATACATTTTATTGGCAAGAGTTTTTCTCGCCCAACTCATTTCTTTACTCTCTCTCTCTCTCTCTCTCTCTCTCTCTCTCTCTCAGTCCAAAGCATGCAACGATCACTAAACAAGTCTACTGGGTGATAGACTTTCTGTCACCCAACGCAATATGTGTCCTTAACTCAGACTCCAAATTTGATGAGCCATCAATTTTCATCGTAATTTTAAACTGTTTTTTTTTTATGAGATTACAAATGTGTCATTTTATACGAGGATGATCTACATAATAAAGAGATCATCCTCATAGCGTCGGATCATCATTATGTTGGCCCTGTAAAAATCTTTTAACAACATTGTATCAATACCATGTCTCCTTATGTATTTAAAAAGAAAAGTCATCAATTTAAAAAAGAAAACTAAAGAGTTTCATATCTTTGGTAGCCATTGAGCTTTTGTCCCTTACATGGCATAGAGCATGGATACCTGGCGGCTCAAGGCCCAGCCACCTTAGGACGACTATTTCATGGTTTTGGCCCGTTCTTGGGGGCAGTATCAGTCCACTATATATCCGTCCGTTAAGCCCGGCTTGGTAGGCCTGTTAGGCGTCGCATAACAGCCATGTATTGGGTGCTAAATTGGTCATTTTACTGCTATTTAATCCATTTTAGTCTAAAGATCCCTCAGTCTCCGCAACAAGTTAGTTTTATAATTTTGACTTGTAAATTTTGAACTTCAAATTTTTAAGTTAATTTTGTAATTTTTAAGTAATAATTCTTAAAATTAAGTTAAAAGTTTTAACCCATAGAACCTCGTAGCGCATGTGAATTGACAAATTATGCAGTGCGTTATTTGGTTAATCCCTTAACAATAGTGTAAGTAAACTATAAGAATAAAATGAGTATTATGTGGGCTCACTAGTGACGTTATATAATCTGATGTGATCTAGACGTTGAGGAGATCAACGTAAAAAATAAATCAGCTTTTGGATCAACTCTATACGACCCTACTGGCAAGTGTAAATAAATAAATAATGTTACAAGATATATCCAATATTTTAAAAATAGGTTAAAAAAAAAAAAAGACCGACGGATGCCTACATTATGTGGCGTCCACACAAAAGCCATTTCTCTCTCTTTTTTATTTTTTAGGCTCAGCTAAAGTGACTAACTGGAGAAGGGCAGAGCTCGTTTAAAGAATTGAATAGATAAGTTTTAATAAATTTTGAAAGGGTCATTTTATAGGCGCCCTTCAAAATCTTATTGGCCGACCTCAGTTGCAGGCATCCCCTACCCTGAATTTGTATTTGTTATGTTATGGGGCCTGCCAATAATATTTCGGAGGCGCCTTTAAAATTTCCCATTTTGAAAATTAACTTTTGAAGTTGTAACAATAATAAGGCCTGTGTTGCGTGGGCCTTTAAAAGACTACTCATAAACGTTTTGAGTACGTAAGATTATTGACTATTGAGTGGGTTTATAGGCGCTTTCCAATAGCAGGCCCCAGATGTATAGGCACTTCCGAATTTATATTTGCTGTTGTTGGCAGGCCTCAATTTTATAGGTGCCCCCACTTCGGTCAAATGAAGTTGACCATTGGATTTACCTTTCAAAACCCAGAAACCCACACGACTCGCTATTTCTAAAGGTTTAGACTTTAGAGCAAGAAAGTAAAAATAAAAAAGGAGAAGAAGAAGGAGAAGGAGGTTTAACCAAATTGGAGACTACTACTAATAATTGTGAAGTCAAATTAAATTGACCAAGTTCAATCCAATGGAGCACACCAATAACATTTCGGAGGTGCCTTTAAAACTTCCCAAGTTCATATACTCTTTAACAGTTTCAAGGATTGAAGGAGAAGAAACTGGAAAGAAGTTATTGGTTCAAAGATTCAAAGAGAAGAGTAATACTTTAATATAGTTGGCTTAAAATGGAAGGAACATGTAGGTATTCGATTATCACAACTTTTGAAAAAAGTGACTAACTTCTTTAATATTATTAATATTCCTTTACTTCACACTTAGTGCATGCTGCTAACTGCTTGTGGTACTGAACACTAAAAAGACTCATGAACTGTTAGTGTTAGTGAAGAACACACCTGCAACAACAGCTATAGCTACTAACTGATCAGGAAATACACAATGTCATCTCTGATGCCAAGAATTATGATTGTTCTTCTCTTTATGATCATGATAATTCCACAAAAATCAGGTAAATTAAATAACTCTTACCCATTTTAATTTTGTTACTGATTTAGCTTGGGTTTTCATTCAATTTTATTTTTTTTTCTTTTTTGATCATATCTATATATGAAACAAAGAAGTACTTATTTCATCACTAAATTAAGCACCAATTAATATGTAATTTTATCAATCATTTTAATCGATTTTTACGACGATTTGTTCGGTTTTCTTTTCAGTTTCCATGTTTAGATACCAAGCTTAAGGCTCTGATAATCCACACAGCATAAAAATTATACTAAACTGAGATACATAGACAAATTGATTCATTTATTTATTTACTTAATTTCAGTTTATATTAATTAATCTTGTTCTTAATTAATTTTTTGTTTTGTTTTGTTTTGATGATGATGAATATATATATATATATATATATATAGATGGACAACTTGAAGAATGGTGCATAGCTGATGAACAAACACCAAATGAAATTCTTCAAATGGCCCTTGATTGGGCTTGTGGAAGAGGGGGTGCTGATTGTAGAAAGATACAGGTGAACCAACCTTGTTATTTCCCAAACACTTTGTTAAACCATGCCTCCTATGCTTTCAACAGCTACTACCAGAAATACAAGAAGAAAGGTGCTACTTGCTACTTCAATGCTGCTGCCATGATCTCTGATCTTGATCCCAGTAAGTTCAGTACTCCATTACATTCTTAAATTGGCCAAGTCAAATCGAAATCGAAATCAACCCGGTTC
>MVGT01003736.1:88215-103711 GCA_002174775.1 Macleaya cordata | reverse complement strand
AAATATTCTAATTATCTAATAAAAAAATTCAAATTTTTTTTTAAAGAAGCTCCCCTGCCTTGCACGGGATATGAGGGCTAGTATATATATATATTCGACGTCTAATATATTAAACTAATGTCATGAAAATCACTAAAAAGTTCCTACTTTTATATTAATGTTATAATTTCTAGCAGTTTTAATTTGGATACTAAGGTTAAAATAGGTGGAACCAAAATCGAGTACATCGGTTCCAGTTCGGTACAGTTCTTAGTTAAACGGGTACGTATTTAATTACACTCATAGTTGTCTTTATTATGCTATTAAAGATAACGATAGGTTGAAAATCCTAGACCATATCTCTAATAAATTTTTTTTTTCTTTCTTTTTGGATCTGCTTTTTTATATGATTTCCTACTACATCATATCCAACAGTTTTTTTTTCTTTTTAGAATCTCCTTTTGATATGGTTTTGGAACTAAGGTGGTCCAGTTAAATTGGTGACAATTATGTTTCATAAAATGTGAAACCCTAATAAAATCCCACAATGAGGGGAAAGCTCAATTATGAAGAGTTAGAAGTGACGTCAATTCATTTGCAGCTAAAGTCAGATACAGATATTCGGCTTCTGCCCTACATCTTATGTAATCCAATCATACAAGACCTTTTTGTCTTTTTTTCTTTTTTCTTTTTTTTATTTTTTATCCAAGAAGTAGGGCCATTACATCATAAATGAGCCCTTTGGCATATTGGGATGTGTTTCTTACGTTGCGTTTCTACTAAAAATATATAAAAATAAATTGATTTTTTTTTCAGGGAATAAACAACACATATTTTTAATAATATTTTGATCAAAATTTGACACAAATATTTCAAAATAGTCAAAAATTCTAAAAAAAAGTGTAAACACATGTCTATCCTCTAACTAACTCAAAGAAATATTTACCTCTTGGTGCATGTTAGCACCAACGTACTACTTTTTTAACTTTATTTTTTTATGCAAAAAATGTCATAACTTTAAGAATACAAATCGATTTTTTAAAAAAAATTATAATTTTGAAAAGCATTCGTCGAATATTCGAAATGAGAACAGTTAACAACTAAGTTTTCAAAATCAAGAATATTTTTTTTTCTTATTTTGAAACTAGATTTTTAACTAGTTTTTATATAAATTGGATCAAAACTCAAATTTTCATACTTCAAAATTAGGCAATAACAAGAGAAGAAATGAAGATCTCGACGAGTGCTTTCTAAATGTATGAATTTTGTCAAAATCTATTACTACAAACTGTATGCAAAAATATTTTTGAACAAAAAAATAGACTACTACAAAAATATTTTTTTTATCAAAACATAAAACTACATTTCTAACTAATTTGTATCCAAATTCGAATTTTCATGCTTCAAAAATAAAATAAAAAAAGCATCAAAACAAGAAATGAAGATCACGACTAATTATTTCTAAATATATAAATTTTATTGAAATATATTATTAAAAACAGTATGCAAAAATATTTTTACAAAAAAAACATAATAAATTATTTTTTAAAATATTGTTGACTAATCTCATCTCGAAGATTTCAACGAATGTTTCAAAATATATAGATTTTGTCAAAATCTAATTTTTAGTTTAAGAGATATAATAATTTAAAATTTTTAAAAAAATGATAAACTTTCTTTCTCATCTACATATACACCTTTATAGTGATAGAAAAAGATAAAATAAGGGTATAACCAGAATTAAAAGTGCATTGAAATGGAGTTTTTAGATATTTTGATATTAAAAAATGAGTAAAAGACATATAATTTTTAAATATGAGTATTTGTACAAAAGATAACAGTTTGTGTACTAAATGGTATTTGACAGCTTTAAAAGTGAATTTTGGGCAACTTCTTATTTTTTTTTATTAACACTACATTTATATTTACACATTATTTACATCAACATGTATGATTTACGTGAAGAAGATTTAAAGATTGATTTTGATTTAAATGTTGAAAAAAATAATTATCACAAAAAATCAGCTCTTAAATAATCTTCATGCAAGACCCATGTGCAGCTGTAATAAGATAAGGCAGATGTCGAATATAGAAAAGTTAAAGGATGCAAGCAACTGCTTGCTCGGTTGGTTTGCGTTCCTCATGATACAGGAGTGGGTTCAAACCTTGCAGGCCATTGTCTTGCCATAAGATTTGACTTATTAATTAATTATGTCGGTGACTTCTCTGTAAGAATTTGTGGCCCACATAACCCAGTATGATGATCCATTGAGTTTGCAAACCATGGGCTTTGTGTAAACCCAATCCCTTAGGCCCTTAAGTTGTTGGGACTATCTTATTAAATTATTTAGGGAAACACCCAATCACTACCTATGATGGAATAGGTAGTATATAAGTATTAGGGGTGATTAGGGTTCTTACTCTCACCCAATTCCAGTGCCTAAAACCCTCCATCAGTTTAGCACTCACCTCTCAAGTTCAATGGTGTGTTATGGGTAGAGACGTAAAACGATCACCCTATTAGTTTCGATGCTTCGACATGATTTTGGATACACGATCTAAGGTATGTCTCCTTAATTAAATTAAGTGGTTAGCATGATTATCAAGATCCTTAGTTCATGTCTTATTTCCGCCTTATTGTTGTTACATGAACATCAAAGATTTTACATGTGGTATCAGAGCTAAAGGTTCTGATATTCATGCTTTCTCGTTTCCGTGATGGAGATCTTCAAAAAAAAAAAAAAAAAAAAAAAAAAAAAACCCAGTAACAATTTTGATCAGTTATAAGTTATAACTTGGGGTTTGATTTTGTAAAATATACGGTAGTTGTGTGTTGTTGCCTGTTATCGATTTCTAAAAGGTTTCTCTACCTTTTGGTATTAATTGATTGGTACCTATATTTATTCTGTTTTTCATCAAAAAAAAAATAATGAGGGGCTTTGCAGTAAAAGGGGTTTTGAAACCTTTGTCTTCTACATAAAACAAATAAGTTATTTTTATTTTAGAAGAAGGTTATCTATTTTGGCCGATTTATGACGTTAACAAAACCTTGTTTAGTTTTGGGTTTTGTAAATTAAAGGCACAGAAAGAGGTTTTGGAGTGCTAATTGATTTCCGGCGAGTTTTTGGGATATGGGACTTGACGTTTAAATGTCTTCATGTAGCTATTTTCGATTTCTGGTTATATTATTGGTTTTCCAGCAATCTCCAGTGGTTTTGAGTCGTTCCAGCTATCGTAAGGTAGATGCCACATTAGGTGGCCGCGGGTTGAGGTCATATTTTAAGTTAGGGTTTCTACTGATTATTCTTTCTTTAGTTGGAGAAAATGATGACGTGGCTAAGTTGGGGTTTTATTTGTTACCCAATACACACTCCTTAATTTGTTTGGGGATGTAATTAACGTGGCTGGTTTTGGGCCTTTAAAAATAATTATAACTGATAATTACTAAATAAAGAAGTGAATGATTTGGTATGATTAGCTGTTAGGACCGAGTTGAATACTTATTCATATTTGTGACTGAGTTGACTCACTAAGTGAATTGATTTGAACCAAGTCTGACCCGACTTAAATAACTCGAACCAATTGAATAGGACCGACTCAACCCAGATGAATTAGTTCTTGACCCGCATTGAACCTGAACTAATTAATGGACCTTAATTGGGTNCTCACCTCTCAAGTTCAATGGTGTGTTATGGGTAGAGACGTAAAACGATCACCCTATTAGTTTCGATGCTTCGACATGATTTTGGATACGCGATCTAAGGTATGTCTCCTTAATTAAATTAAGTGGTTAGCATGATTATCAAGATCCTTAGTTCATGTCTTATTTCCGCCTTATTGTTGTTACATGAACATCAAAGATTTTACATTCTCTGCATCTATGGTAGTGTCTTTTTCTGCATCTAGTGGTAGTAGCATCATTTCCTACGTCTGTTAGTGGCGAATTATCTATTTGTGTCGATTTCTCTATACTTCTCGCCCATCCTTTATGGTATATATATTTGCCTTGAAAAAAATAAAAGGGTAAAATGAATGGAATATGTAGAAATTTGGTTGGAAACGGACAAATATACAAATATCAAGTAGAATGGTTGATGGCGAATGGCTAATTGCAAATGATCTTTTTAACTTGCTTGGAGGGGCGAGTGACGCATATACCCGCATGTAAGGCGGTTTATTGGACTATAACGTGGCTGAATATCAACGTTAAACGTGGGTCAACAGAATCACAATTCAATCCACACAAAACAACAGTAGATTTAGTAGCTGGTTATGCAATGTGGCATGTTTATTTCCACTCCCTAATAGTATAAATGAATGGTAATGCTTGGGTTACCGAAAAACCTATAGAATTTTCTACAGGAGTCATAATTTACGGTGGACGCATATCATTTTAGAATAGATGTAAATCACGAGGGTATGTGAAAAATAGTTATACTGTCAGATTAGCTTTGGGTAGGAAATTATGTAAGAATTTGCTGTAAGTTTAGCATTATTCATAAATGAATTCTCACATGGATAATGTTAAACTTACAACAAAATCTTATATAATTTCTTACCGAAAGCTAATTTGACGGTATGACTATTTTTCATATGCCTTTATGATTTAGGTTCATCTCAAAGTGAAATGCATCTACCGTAAATTATGCCTTTAGTAAGAAATTCTGTAAACTTTTCAGTAAGCCCAGCGTCACCGTTCCCACATCTCAATAGACTAGATTACAAGTGTGCCACGTGGCAGATTTGTAGACTGTGTAGTCTAGGGACAATACAGGTGTGCCACGTGGGTTGGGTCAAGTTGGACGACTGAGCCGGAATGGTTCAAGTTAGAGACTTTAGAGGTTAGTTTGTCCATCAAGATGAAGGAGCGGGCGGTCCTGCTTGCACCACTCAAAGGAGAATGCCCTCCTTGTAACTTCGAAGATTTGCGCGTTATGATAATAAGAGGTAGGGTGTACATGGGTAATTGGCCTAACGGTTGTGCATTCCTTCAATGATTTATGAGATCTTGGGATTAAAACTTTTAACTAGTGGTTTGTCATTAGTTTATCCTATGTAATAGTTCGATAGCCCTACACCTACAGTGGCGGTTACGATAGCAGTGCCTTTGCACTTCTCACACGTCTTTTATGATGTATCTGTGCCTCTTATATATGTATCTTGAGCATTAGTCTCAAAAAAAAAAAAGTAGGGTCTTGTTCATTGGGTAACCTGAGACTTCAATTGAAGTCTAACCCGATTTTGATTTGGGTTGACCCAACCCCAAGCTAGTTATAAACCACATGGGCCAGCCAGATGGAAGGCTGATTTTGATTTGGGTTCTTCTTAAGCCCAAGCCTAAGATAGAGTTATAAACCATATGGGCCAGCCAGATGGAAGGTCAGATTGCTCACTAGGCGTTGGTTTGCCCTGATCTCTAGTTTCAGCACAACTTGCAGCACAAGCCCTACTTGATGTGAAGCCTAATAGAATATGCATTACCCAAGGAGAAGTTTTAAAGGCACCCCTCCAAATGTTATTGGTAGGCTCTGTTGGATGGGACTTGGTCAATTTAGTTTGACTCCACAATTACTAGTGGCAGTCCTAGTATAGTTAAACCTCTTCCTTCTACTCCATCTTCTTCTTAATTTTTTTTTTAACTTTCTCTCCTTAATTCATTTAAAAGAGAGAGTCGAGTGGGTTTTGGGTATTGGAGGGTTGATCCAATGGTCAACCTCATTTTATTGAAGTGGGGATGCTTATAAGATTGGGGCCGACCAACAACAATAAATTAAAATTTAGGGGTGCCTACAACCGGGTCTGTCAATAAGATTTTAGAGGGCCCACTTTAATTGGTTCAGGTTCACATTGGGTTGGTTTGGGTTCCTCAACCCGATATTGGCTCCAGGCCTAACATGAACCATGTCACTCCTACTAGCTAATTAACTAGGTAAGGGTTTCGACTGGTACACCCATTTACTCGAGAAGTGAGAACTGAGTTAAACTAGAACTGATCTCCCCCGATTCCGATCCCACATATTTCAGTACTAGAACCAGAAGTATTAGTATTCTATACATAACCAGTCTAATCACTGAAAACCAGTTTGGTTCTATGTATTTTGATATCTGATGGAACCGAAACTGAATCAATAAGAAGTCACACCCACTTACAAATATTGGTTTGGTTCGCGATTGAAAAACTTGTTTTCAAAAACTAATTTACACCTAAACTAACTACATTTTGTATCACATCTAAAACTATTGTTTTGACTTTGCTATAAAATCCTAAATGATTTCATTGAAAACAAAGAAAACAACATTTTTTTATTTTGTAAAATCATACATGATTTTATTGTAAATCTTAAAACAGTTTTGGATGTAGTACAAAATGCATATTAGTTTAGGTGTAAATTAGTTTTTAAAAACAAGTTTTCAAATCACGAACCAAACGGGCACTTAATTTTTTGATCGATTTTATTTTTTATTACTTCTCATATTTTTGGCATATAAAAATTAAATATTAGAGAATAAGAATTGAAATACTTGCACAAATATTTAATTTTTTCATCGATTATCTATTCTATTGATGAGAATAGACACTGACCAAATTAGATCGAGTCGACCTGAGACAGTACCCCTAGCTAGGACCCGGCCAGGGGTTAACCATCCAATACATTGAATTTAAATGCACTTGACCACAGTTCTAGGGTTCACACACCAAATTGACAAGTCAATGCAATCAATTTATATATATATATATATATAGAGAGAGAGAAACATGATGGCCCCATATATATATATTTGAAGAAGTCCCAAAGCTAGCTAGTGTGTCAATGTTGGTGCACCACTCTACACAAATAGACAAGGGGTTGGTCAAGTTAATGGAGTTTGTCTTTAGCTAGCTAGCTAGCTACCACATTTATGCATCATTCGGCAAAGTCTTAAGGACCGTGTGGATCGTGATTCAAAAATTTGTTTTCAAAAACTAATTTACATTTGAAATAAACTATATATTGTATCACATCTAAAATTGCACTTTCAGTTTACTATAAAATCCTATCTGATTTTATTAAAAACACATAAAACAACATTTTTTTATTTTACAAAATCCTACATTATTGTATTGTAAATCCTAAAACAGTTTTGAATTTAGAATAAGATGTATATGGTGTAAATTAGTTTTTGAAAACAAGTTTTTGGATCTCGAACCAAACGGGCCCTAATTTCTTGGATCCTCTTCCGCACCTGTAGCCACAGCAATAAGCCCTTAATTTCTAGTTAGCTCTTGTAATTTCCACACCATTTTCCACCCCCTCTTAATTGATTATTTCAAGTCCCATGAAAACCTTGCAATCTAATTTATAAAGATCGTAAGACACTCTACTCATTACCAATTAGTTTTGAGTTGGATGCCCACAAATTTAATATGGTATCAGAGAAGGTCTATACGTGATAGGCCTAAAGGCTATACGTGTTCCACATCACCCAAAAAGAGCTCCACACATTAGGCTTAAAAGAACGCCATACCCCACACGTGAGGGGACGTGTTGAGAATAGTCCCACACAGAAAATGAGAGCTTTGCAAACCCAGTATATAAAGATCCTTCGCCACTCCTCCTTATATTCAACATGACTTCTGTATGTACACTTATTTTTACAATTCGTTTACACAGTGTTGTTACGCAAAATCAATTCTCAGATCATCTTCACACTACTCCACAAACAGGTATAAGTAGAGAGTAAGAATAAGAATAAAGTGGGTGGAACATTAGAAAGATAAAAATATACAACCCTATTTTGTTCTTTAGTGGTGCATTAAGGCAAGTACAAGGCTCCAATTGGTTGATTTTAAGCTGAATTGGAGCCTCGATAAAATAGTAGAGATATGTATGTATTCAGTCCAATAGGGCGGCTGATAACTGATCGAACTTGCATGTGTTGATTAATTCACTCTTCGTAGTTTTTTCTTTAGATTTGCTTGATATAAGATTTTGATAGATGAGGATGTTAGGGCTTGTATTTATTATACGACGTAACTTGTCTCCTCCTCTTAAATTCTGGTAGGGATCTTGCCTATCTATCCCCAATTATCCCCTACCTTTATTATCTTCCCAAAACAAAACAAAACGAAGCAAAATAAAACAAACCCAACAAAAAAATAAATAACAATAACAAAATTTAAATTTAAATAAGGTACAGTGCATAAACCCTAACTTAATTTATTCTTTCAATATGCTTACACCTGATGATCCAAAAGTTTATTTTTTGGTGACTATGGTTCAAATTGTGTTAAAATAATGTAATTTATTGGATAACGAAGAGATCATCTTTGCAAAAAACTCAATCCTACGACTTGGATCATGTTTATGCGGCCCCATGTACGTAGAGTGTAACAATAAGTTCGTTGCATATATATATATTCCTTCCATTAAAATAATCCTGAACTGTATGCCTCGAGATTCACACCACACAATATCTTAAGATTTCCTTAGTCCATGCTCTCTCGATCAATTAATTCCCCAATAATTAAAACACTAAAAAGCTTAAAAATTAGACAAATCTCTTTCTCTTTTTTCTAATAAAATACACATTAAGCATGCATATTAGTTAAGTATTAAACTTAAGTTAGTTGATTTGGTAGCTAGCTAGCTAGCTCCCATAACATTGCAGGTTATTAATTAATTAAATAGCCTAGCTAGTGAAGCTCCATAAAAAGTGATCATGCACTTAATCATAAAAAAAATCAATATAAGTTTTATTATATATTAGAATGTACTTGTTTATGTACAAAAAATCGACCCTAACCCTAAGATACAGCAGCATTTTCAGCAATGCTGTTTTACTTATATTCTCTTTTATCTCATTCCTAAATTCTTTTTGTTTTGTTTACATTTTCTCCCACCAAAACTCATCAGTTGTGAATTGGAGGTTTTCTCCTTGCAGTTGTATAATCCATCCCTGCTATGTCTATGATGTCCGGGTAACGTGCAGGACCGACGGCCTCTTGATGCGATGATTCAACGACGGATACCTTCTCTTTTTGCTCGCCGAGTCTTTCGCTCGATACTCGCTTTGACTTGGAATCAACGTCCATTCTTCCAAACTTTTCATTCTGTAAATTTAGCATAAAATCATTTAACAATTAATGAGTACATGCAAGGGTTGTTTTTAATTTCATTAAATTTTCTTAATTTTCATTAACAATGACACCAACCTTTTTGGTAGGAGTAGTAGTAGTAGTAGTTGTAGAAGTAGAAGAAGTAGAAGTTGAAGTTTCCTTGGTTAGAAGTTTCCTACTGTTGCCTGCAATAATAGAGAGTAGAACTACTGAGAATTAAGCTAGAATCATAATGATTTTAATGGAGTAATTAAATTAATTCTTTGAGCTAGTGTTGATTAATGTATAATGTTTTATGGGTTTTGAAAGAAATTCAAACAACTATCCATTTTACAAAGTTAAAAAGACAATGAATTAAAGAAGCTTAGAAACAATATTTCTTTGTAAGAATACATGGTTATAGATAAATATGGGTTTTGTATAATTTGAAACCCATTTCTCATCAGATGTCATTTATCAAAACCTAAAAAATAAAAATAAAAAAAAATCTAATTAAGAACCCTAGAGAGGTTATTTAGTGGTGCTTAGGTCTGTGATTCCTAGGTCCATAATAATCTTCATAAATCCCTGGTAGCTTGTGATGGACTTTCTTAGCTACCCTAGATGATAATCCTCTCTTCTTGGTACCTGATGAACAGTGCCCATCTTTGCATAGAATCAACTCTTCAACACTACCACCATTTTCTTCATTAACTCCAATCAATCTACTCTTTATTTTCTCCTCCTGCATTTTCAACAACATAATTATTTCACCTTAAATACTAAAGCAATTCATGAAGAAAACCAAATTCACATTCTCATTATTAAAAAAAAAAAACATGAAAATTGATTTAATAAACCAACCTGAATTCTCTGATTAACAAGTACTGATTGAAACTCTTTCTCCAAACGAATTCCTTCACAAAGAAACACAAAAAACAAATCAGAACATAATGTTTCAACTGAAAAATTAATTAACAATCTTTCAAGTTCAAGATAAGATATCTTTCACATACCTTGAACATCAACAAGGAGGAAGCAGGTTAATAAAACATGCAGAGAGACTAGTAAACAAGGCCTCATTTTGATGAGAGATAGAAGAGAGCTTTTGGAACTTTAGAAACAAAAGATGTTCTTTCTTTTTCGCTGTAGCTATGAAGGCTAGCTTCTGAATTGTTTATGACATAGCAAGTGCTTCTATATATATATACATGTATAAAGAAAGTACACTCACCTTTTCACAAAAAAAGAGATAATTAAGTGGGTAAATTTATTTTAAGCAGTTGAAAAAAAAATCAACTTTTTGTATTTCCAAAATTGGCCCACTCTTTTTTAAGGAAAGATGTTTCCCTTTTAAGTGAATGGTAAGTTAGAATTCATTAATGAGACATTTGGGTTCTCTCTAGGTGAATGAAATTCAAAACATGGTGCACCACATGACTGAGCTGTGTTTTGTCTCATTTGTACCCCATAGATATTGTGGTGTGAACTGTTGGGTTCCCTGTTTGGTTATTCAAGTACTCATGCTGGAACCAAAACCTACTAAAAAAAGTTGGTTTTGGTTCTAGTTTTGGCACTCAAATTGGTCGAATCCAAATATCTGTTCTTGAGTATTTCGGTTTCATTTTTCTAATATTTAACTCTTATATACTAGCTAGGGGTATGATATTTTTTTGTGTGGGGTCTCAATAGTCTGGTCAATGTGTATGTAATTAATTTTTAAGTAACTTACATTAGGGTTAATTTATTACTGACCATCATTCAGCAAATCAGGCTAATCAGTCAGTTAAAACCGTGTAAGATTTTAATATATGTTTTTTTTGATCGTGTGTGATTTTTATTATGAGTTTGTGTACTAACATGAGTCACATATGTATGGTTAACAACATATGTAAATGTTGAGATAATAAGTTTTTGACTGTAAATTTGTCTTGTGGTGAGAGACTGAGAATCCCACCAATCAAAGGTCCAAATGAACAGGTATAAGGGGTAGATTGTTTGGGATGGGAGGGACAAAGCATGTGGGTTATTTTGTTATATCCTACATTTTCATTCTTAGTGTTCAACCATCTTAGATTTTTGTTGTTTTTATCAATTGAAAACAATTTTTAATTTCTCTTAAAAAAAAACATTTAAATTTTTTTTTTTTTAATTTTTTGAAGACAAAGGAAAACCTCTAATAATTAAAACCGATGGGATAAAAATGCAGGCAACAAGTGCTACTCACTAATCCCTAATAAGAAATTTAGTTCTAATCATATTCAATTTAGAATAATTTTCTTCCTTATTTTCAGGGTTTACTTCTTTTTTTTGTAAAAAGTAAACAAAAAAGGAAATCATTCATTACCGTTATTTATTTGAAAATAAGAGCCTATATAAAGATATAAAATCGTACACTGTTGTCTTGAAACTTATTTTCCGCAGCTTAAACGACATTTAATAAATAAATATTTCAAAGAGTCCAAGCTTTCACTTTTTTCATGTGTTTTTTTATATTTTATGCAAGTATCATTTTGAAAATAATGTAGAGTTAGATCATAAAAGAGAGAAAAATACATTAAAAATACCTTAGTTTTAGGAAATTACATTCAAGTCACCATTTTTAAAATAAATATAAAAACAACACCCTCTCTCAATTTTTGTCTATAATCTTTAAAAAATTACGCCCTCTTAGCCTTTTACTGTCTAGACCATTTATTTTTCGATCTAGACCCAATTCTAAACCAACATGTAGAATCATTTCATCTAAAAAAAAAGGTATTTTGGGGTAAAATAAATGATAGGTGCTACTTTCATATTTAGTTTGAAAATTATGACTTGAGTGTAATTTTTCTAAATTAAGGTATTTTTAATGTACTTTTGCCCACAAAAAAGAATAAAACTGATAATAACATAAAGAACCTTGGCTTTCACATTTTTTTTTTTGTGTTAAAGTAAATAACCATACAATTTTTGCTAATTTCACTATCTTTGTTTTTTTTTTTTTTTTAACTTGCTTGCTATTTAAAAGAGAGATTTTTTTTGGAGCTTCGATCTTAGACTATCGAAATCCAAGCTTCCAACTACTCTAATAAGTGGTGTTTCACAATTATCATTCGCTTTCCCTCCCATGTTTCTACACCATATGGCTATTTGCTCCAGTGAACCCCAAGCTTGAAAACTCATGACTCCTTTATTATAAAAGAATACGATCCCAAACCTTTATGTTCAAATCCTAAAATTCAAGAGTCCGATTTTGTTGAAACAATTTTTGGTGCTTAGGTGCATAGAAATAATCTACGCCACACAACTGCAAATTTAGTACTGAAAATTTTGCAGATTGCTTATGGGCAGCTAAGCACAAAACAATTCTTAAAATTGAGGGGGGCTGATATTAGGACATATAATATGGATGGGGAATTGCTCAATTAAAGGAACCTCCAAAATACCTAATTTGATTAGGAAGAAGCTCATTTTACTAGAAGGTGGGGTTTTAATTCTTTTTTACACTCCACAAAAAATACACCTCACCTCTACTGCCATCATCTTCACCATCACCATCTACATCCCCACTGCCACCAACACCACCAACATCACCAAATTTCTCTCTCTGTCTTGCGTGGTGGAGTAGCGACAGTGCTGACGATGTTAGGGATGGGCATGGTGATGATGATGATGGTCACGGTGTACGTCCCTGTGGACCGCTTGACATCAAGCGATGCGTAGGGTGCCCGCCTGATGCCAGGTGGTCCATAGGAATACTGGCATTTTGGATTTTCTTTTTTTAAATGATCGATGTATCTTAATTTAGTTTTTTATTATTATTTTTTTTAAAATCCTTTTCTACATTAATGTGCAACTAATAGCCTGTTTGTTTTTTTTTTGCCTCTAATTAGTGGCAAGCCAATATAAAATGTTCTTTATTTCTAATCACTAACTAGTGGTAGTAAGAGAAAAAATCTTTAATTTTGGGCTTCAAACCTATTAAATGGTAATAAGCTGTTTTCAATCACTTACTACCACTTAATAGGTTTAAAACCCAAAATTAAAAAATTTGCCTAACTACCACTAACTAGTGGTTAAAAATAAAAACTATTTTTTGTGACCCTGCTACTAATTAGTGGCAAAAAAAACCCAAGCAGCTAACATACATTTTAGTTTATGACCGCTGGACTTAAAAGACCGAAAACATGAGCAATTTCGGTCCATATTGTATTCCTAATATCAGCCCAAATTAAAGTTATCCATATCAAAATTGTGTAGTCTAACGGTAAGTCGTGGGTCGTGGCTGCTTGAATCATCATTTATTTTATTTTTGTGATGGTACTACTACTGTTCATTGGTCAGCCGACAGCTGAGGTATTTAATGAGGGAAGGAGAAGATGAATTATGCCACGTTGGCAACCAAGGACCACTATCGCCGTTGACACTTGTCATCGATCAGGATCCTGAATTTAATTTTCACTGACTTCGCCATTAAAGTGGAACACCTGCTGGTCTCCCCCATCGCCGTTAGCTGACGTAAGTGAATTTGTCCATATACAGGAATTAGGAAGGGCAAATCCACGTGGCTGTCGACGTCTATGTTCCATTGTTTTGAAACGACGTGGCATAAAATAGCCACTTGGCATCATCAGTTCACGAGGGGTTGTGTGTACTTTTTTAAGCAAGGAAACATCGAGTGGGGGCCAGTTTGTCGGGATTGGTTTAGAAAGCCGACCGAACTGTGTAGGGCCCGATCTCACTGCACCATTGAACGATGTAGCTCCTCTAGATTTGTCACATTTTGTTATGTCGGTATCACGTTTGCGCTTTCGAGCCGATTCTACCAAAATAGGTTTGAGCAATGCTACTTTCACCCGATAGTTTGACCCAAAGTCTCACACAAAATTTTGTGGGATCCACATTGATATAATCCGAGGGCTAATATTTTGTGAGGATGTTCTACTTATCATGTAGATCATCCTCATAAAAAATTATCATATTCTAAAATATTTAACCCAATCAAAAATTGTCCATTGTATTCACCGTTCATTCCTCATTGTTAATTTTCAATCAACTTATGATGAGGTTAGAAATTTTAGAATATGATGATTTTTTGTGAGGATGATCTACATGATAAGTAGAACATCCTCACAAAATATTAGCCCTCGGCTTGTATCAATGTGGATCCCACAAAATTTTGTATGAGACTTTGGGTCAAACTTTTTGTGTGAAAATAGCTTTAGTGAATAGGTTTGTATCTCAGCTATAACCTTTACTTTCACCTGGTCTGGCAACAGTTAGAGAATTAGGGCTGGTGGACTCTATAGCAGGTTAGCAAGTTGGTGGATCAAAATTGTTAAACCCTAATTTGACTAGCTTATGAAACGAGTAACTTTTGCAAACCCAAACCTTAACTAGTTTGAAGGGATAAGTCAGAGTCGATCCTAACCGAATAACTCAAGATTAAGGCTGATCGTAGGTCAAGTTAGGTTTGATGGGCCTACTTTAACTATAAGTCTATGAATGAGTGTTTGTGCATGTGTTTTTAATGTGTTCTTTACATTTTTTTTTTGAGGGGGGAAAGGTTAAGATCTTATTAAAAATAAAAACAAATGAAATACAGAATCATTTGAAGGGAGTGTTATGTTGACATAATAGCCTCCCAACGATACAATAAGTCGCTAAAACAATAACCTTTAAGATAGTTCCCCCTTAAACCAAAGTGTTCTTTACATTTTGTTCTATGCCGGCCCTTACATTTAACGATCTCTTTGCATTGGGTTGCACGTGTTCTTTTTGTTAGTTGGACTTGGTCCTTATATATATGTTTAATCTGACTTGGTTGAATACATTTATATTTTAATCGAGTCAAATGTTTTAAACTGGGTATTTAATTAAAAAATTGAGTTAAATTTGAAATAAAGGTTTGACACATAGGCTTATTTTAAAATTACTTAACTGCTTGAAAATCTACATTAGAAGGTCGGATTCACATAACTAAAAAACAAACACCACCGAAAGCTAATTATTAGCAAAGGGTGCTGTTAAAGGGGTTCTCAAAAATGTTAGGGAGGTGGACAAGTTAAATGGACTTTTAACTCAAAATCAGCTTTCTAATTTTTTCCTACTTTTTACTAAGGGGGTGGTGTGGGTGTAAATTAAACTACCACCTTCAACCCCCTTTCTCTCTCAAACACGTTATCTAATTCTCCATTAAAAAATTTTACTTTTTCTCTCTTTCTCTCTCCCAAACTTCTCTTAAATTATTCGACCACCAAGAATCGAAGTCGTTATTGGCGGAAAACTCTATGAAGGATGAAGAAGTTCAAGAAGGGACACCATTAATGGAAGAAGATGAATTGAAGCAAAGTTCACCATTAATGGAGTCCGAAAAACCTGAATATTCTTTTTCGGAGGGTTTATGTTTCTCAAATCCAATGAAAATCTCTGAATCAAATAGTAATAAGGTAATAAGAC
>MVGT01003736.1:55776-87471 GCA_002174775.1 Macleaya cordata | reverse complement strand
GGTAATGGTGGAGAGAAGTTTAGAGAGAGAGAGAGGGACGGTGGTCGAATGGAGGAGATAGTTGATTTGTTGAGGGAGGAAAAGGTTAATTTAGGGTTAGGTTTGAGATTTTTAGAATTGGGTGGAAATATACCTAGACAATATTTGATAACCACCTCCTTAATAAAACTATGTCCATCCCCCCAACCATTTTGAAGTATTTAGTCCACCTCCCTATCATGTCCACCCCCCTAACATTTTTGAGAACCCCTTTAACAGCACCCTTAGCAAAATGGGTAGCTAGGCCAAAGCCATGGCTTTTTTTTTTGTTTGCTGCCTGAGAGAACAGCGGTAGCAGGATGTTCATGCTGTTCATTTGCGTGAGATAAATATGCATGTAGATCCTACGGCCATTCTCCGGCTTTTTATATCATTTCCTTTTCTTTTTTTAGCCCTAGCTGTTAATGCATACTTGTTTACTTAGAATCTAATCCAATCAAAATCGATTTATCTGTTTCTGTTCCACGTATTTGATAATCAGAGATGGAGATGCTAAGAACCAGAACCGTTAGTATTAAAATTTGGTTCGGTTCTAAATACTTTGGTATCTGATCAAATCGGAACTGAACCATAAAGACTCAGATCTTGTTGCAAAACTTTGACATATTTATACATGGAATTAAATATTGGAGAATGGTAATCAAAGTACTCAATTATCGATCAAAATCTCAACTAATTATCCCAGTTTCAATTCTACCAATTTTGGTACCAGAATTGGAACTAACAAGAACTGAAATCAATTTATTTAGAGTAGGTTGCTGTTCCGGGTAATTCAGCAACCTGGTTCTACCAAGTTACTGTTAATAACAAAATTATGGGAGATCACGTTTTATGCTTTAAACATAAAACACAAAAATACAAATTTTTTTTTTTTTTGTTGTTTGTAGGTCTTGTTTGGTCAAATTGACTTCTCATGTGTTTGTAAATTAAAAAATAACTCAAATTCCTTCCAAATCTCAGTTATGGATTTCTAATAAAGTTTACTCCCCAAACAACAAAAATCCAAGTTCCAAAGATTCACCTTTTAGTTTGCACCTAATGTGAGATTTGCACCTCTAAAGTGGTGCATCAATTATTATAAAATTTTTAATTGTGTAATAAATGTGGTTGACACATTAGGGTTTTAATGGGGACTAATGTCGGGACACCCTTGATTTTGCTTATTCTAGGCCACCCTTGATTTGGCGTATTCTAGGCAATGTGAGTTGGTTAGGTTGTTGATCATTTCTCAAATTTCAAGCTTCAAACTCTTTTGCAATTTACAGTTTCAAAACTCAAAACTTAAAAGGGACCAAAGAAAACCATTATAAAGGGTAGACATCTTCCCAATAAAAAATGTTACGAACTTTTGGGTAGAACTTGCACCTAAAAATCGACTTTTAAAGCTTACGTTTATGTCGAGATTAGTCGAAGCAGTTCCACTTGGATCCATACCCTTTCATTTAGTAAACCTACCTATAAGAGGGCCCATTCGGGTCCCCTGCCCTCATGGGTTAAATCCCTCTCATAAGAGGACTCTGGTCTTTTTGAAGATTCAAAATTTAAAATTTTGGTTGAGCTTTTGATACCAATTGATGTGAACCTTTGAGTGCGTAAAATTTGACCCTTAAACTGGCACATAAGTAAGAGCACCCAAAGAACTCATAAACACATAATATTTTATTTTTCGAATTCTACTCTATCCTTCGAATATCATTTAAAATACCTTCAAATGAATAACAAAAAATAAGGGCATTTTCAGTTTTTCACATGAAATACTTTAAAATGTTATATATATATTTTTTTGATCGATTTTTAAATGTTATATTAAACTACATCACACGTTTCTATCTTCACATTTCCCCTTTATTTCCTACAAAATATAATTTCAAATGTTAATAATTTAAATATATAACTAATAAAAAATCATATTATATGAATTACGAACACTAAATTCAATTATTAATCATTCAAATACAGATGACATGAATTTAAGCGCGCACACACACACTTAAAAAACACGCATTCAACGCGCTTCCAACTACAATACCGCATCTATTCTAGGGGGACGAATAGTCTTAATTTGTTTCCCTTTCTTGTTCACAATGTGTCCTTTTTTTTTTCTTTCTCCTCCTATATGTAGTGTTGAATTCAATTAATCCCAACTCACATGTTCCTGATGGAATGTTGTAAATCACATGGACGGGTGATGGGTGTGAGAGACCTTTCTTAACACCTACCGTTCCGACAATTTCTGCTGTTCAAATTTCTAAACTTAACCGACCATACATGCATGGGTCAAGTAGTAGTACTGCCTTAATCTTCTCCAAGCTTCTTCATACACCAACACATATAACCATCACTAAAAAAAAAGAGTAACAATTTGTTCCTTCATCACTTGTCAGAAATATACATGCCACATGATATTAAAATCATGAATGATTGGCCCATCCTTAAATGTACCACAACGCCTTACATGTTGTGTGGTTGGAGTTAGGGCAAATTTATATCTAGTGGTTTCCTCAATATATATATGTCTACCAAACTGCACATGTTATGGATTGGTTTGTGTATTTTTCTAGGTCTTGGGTTCTAGTCTTAAGTTCTTAACACCATCGTGGTTAGGGCAGCTTCCATGTAATGCTTGTAGGTATAACCTGCCTCCTTAGTTTTATAATTCATAACTTAATAGCATTGCGCAAAAAAACCAGTAGAAACATGAAAATTTTAAAGGAGATAAGATTATTCATATACAAAAGAAAGATTTCAGCGAGATATCTAAGCAAATTGCATGTAATGACAATGAATTCCAATTTGAGTTTTGAAGAGATCCAAGATGTTTATTGCGTTGATTTTTCAAAAGCAATCCCATCTCAAATATGTTATTGCAGATTTTCAATGTGTATTTTCCTTACTCTCGATGTGATTAGATGAAGTGATCGGAAAAGAACATTATTATAACGTATTTTGAATGATAAAACCGAACCATCCCACCCTTTTTTCTAGTAATGTACTAAGTAGTGATATGAACTTATTACCGGTTCAAACCAAAACATAGTTTGTATGATATGAAACCCTGGGAAGATTTGCCCCTGGAAACCGGCTTGTAAGGGAAGGGTGCCCTAAAGCTCATATACCCACGACCAATCCCATATTATGTCGATATGGGATTATAACATTGGACAATTATGTTTTTGTTCTAAACCTCGATCCAGCCCTAATTTGTCAACTTGTCATCTAAGTGCAGTTACTAAAAGGGTGTCAAGCCATTCTCAGCTTCAATTCTTAGCTGAGAGCAGGGGATTTCCTCCCAGTTTAGGACTACAATAGGCAGCATTGCTTGTGTATAGCTTGCTTCAAACAATGGGCACCTTTCCTAACTCAAATCCTCGGAGATTTATAGTCAACGAAATCTCAAATCATTCATTCATATTCTTCAAAGAGTGTTAACAACCATTTAATCTAAAAGCTTAAACTGTTAGAGAAACGAATAATAGGGCGCTCGTGGGTCTAACAAGGAGTCGGCATAAATCCAAAACCACTCACACTCAACGCTGTGTGGGTACTGAGACCCACGACCTCCATAGACTTCTAGTTTTGATACCATGTCAAGAACCAGTTACTCTATAACTTCGAACTGTTAGAGAGAGGAATAGTAATAGTAATGTACATAACAAGGGCATTTTTTTTTTCTAATTATCTGATTGAATTTCAGTTATTATTTCTGAATTTTTTCAACAGGGCCCAACAACGACAACAATTATTCACAACGCTAATAACCCTCATTGGCACAGTGCAGAATAAAAATAAACCAAGTCAGACATGGGCTTGAGCCCAAGTATGTTTTGTCAATATTGACTAGTACTAAAGGGAATCTGTTTTGGGTTCAAGTGACCATGAGATTATATGACACCCATTTTTTTTTTCCCTTAATCATTCACAGATTATATAACAGCAGAAAGGAAGCTGTATAAAAAACAATTACCAAAGGATTTCTACACTAACGAAACATAAAGAAGATCGATATGTTTCGACTAATCTGTGTTTTAGGTTTCTAATTGGTGAAACTATTAGTTACGCTTGATTTCTCAACTGTAATACTACTAATAACTTAATATATGCAATGCAGGCAAGGTTTGTAATTATCATTCTTATCATATCATCTTTCATTAGAAAACCAAAAGAACGAAAGAAAATTCTAATCTTTGCTTCTGCTTATATTTGAATCAACTATTACACAGTAATTCATAGAAAACAAGATAGGATTCTGCTAAGAAAACCAGAAAGGGAACTCTCTGTAGTCATTTTTATACTTTAACATCAACCAAAATTGATATAGAATTTACATAATGGCTTGGTCCTCGCAGTAACTACTGATCCAACGTCAAACAGACAATACATGTTCACCTCGTGCGGAAAAATTTAACTTGATATTTCCATTATTAGAACTACTTTATAGTTGTTGAAGAAACTTGTATTTTCTTTTCCTCTGCAGGGCCTCCATTAATTCTTGCTGCGGCATCTTCTTATAGATGTTGAATCAAATTCATCTTCATCCAAGATCATGTTTTGCAGATATTGTGAAATTTGATTTCAAAGTTCTTGGACTTTCGCGGATGGTTTTACTTATTGGAGTCCATATCATACTTTAGTTTATGAAGGATCAAGAGGGTGTGCATCTATCAAATCGAATAGTTCGTCTCCCATACCGAATCCAAGCATCCTAGCCATGTCACTTGTCTTCAACTTAGGTTTTGGAACTTTTTGTTGCTTCAACCATGAATACACAATGAAGACTTTCTTCATTACAAACAACTCCAACGCCTCTGGATTGAACACAACACCCATTCTCATGTTCATCTGCCAACAACAAAACATGTTATATTAGGACACACCAAAGCATCTGCTTCTTGAAATAGATGCCTAATCTTTTATGTTTTCCTAGTTGAAGTTGGAATAGGATTTCTAATTGAACTCTCAAGTCAACAACCATTTTCAAATGATCGTCATAGTAATTGATCATCTTTTGGTTTTTTCCTCCGGTCTAGGAGGTTTTTCCATGTACATCAAAGTAATTCATGTTACTTACCTGGTGAGGAACCAACATAGCTGCATAACGAGCAAGCTCCCCAGCGCGCCAGTCCAGCACAACAGGCAACCACGGATAATAAGCATCAAGTCTCACAAACCATAGTCTTATGTCAGGGAATTCCGATAGTTCTCGAGGATCATACGGGTCTTCTCTTGTATAGTTTATGGTAAAACCAATTGTATGTTCTAATAGTTCTTTTGGCTCAGCTACAACAAACATATACAGGCATCTTTAAGAAGTGCTATCTAAATTGGTAACTAAAGAAATTGATGAAGATTTCAGATTCCTAATTACCTTCTGAAAGTGATTTAATACCATTAATGCTACGAACCGGTGATAGGTCAAGACGCCGGATATTATCAGTATCGACAACTATCTCAAACCGCCCTTCTGTTGGGGGCATTGGAGGTGCAACTTTTGATGCATCTGTCAATCAAATCCTGCTTAGTTAAAACTAGTAGAATATAGTAGTTCTAGTCCTTAGATGCTTGAACTGTATCAGATAGAACAGAATCGTAGTGAAATTCGCTGTAAACTTGTATCAGATTTGTTCAAGTTAAAAATTAATTCAAGAAGACTTAACTAAAGTTGTTAGAACCCGAGTTCCTCGAAACTCTCGAATGTACAAACACAGTTTTTAGTCATTGTTTCAGGTCCTCTCTGTTCATTGATCACTAGTCACACCCCATTAAATCTAACATAATTTGCAAATAATTACTGATAAACTCAGTTGGATTTTTTGAGATAGAAGAGCTGAAACTGCCAGTAAACACAGAATTAAAATACAAAATCATTTTTCTCTGCAAAGTAAAATATTGGGCTTAAGGAGAAGTATTAAATGAACAGTAGTTGTTAATTACCTTCTTCGTCATCGTGGAGAGAGAGATCGAAATTCCCCGAAGGATTGAACGCCACAGAGGCCTTAACGTCGTGTGTTCGACAGAACTGTGAAATGGGAAGAGAATGATTTGGATTTGATGAAATGGGTTTGCAGGAAGAAACCCATGAATTAAGGGAAAAACTGGTCTGCTTCAATGAAGGGAGAAGAGGATAGAAGGTTGTAGTGGTGGCAGCCATGAGAGGCATTCAGGAGGTTTATTATCTGTTTGTGTAGTAGAGTCAGGGCGGAGAAGGACATGCTCAGTTAGTTTTTTCCAACGGTTCAGTTTATCTCATTTTTGGGTTCTTTTGTGGCCTTGTATTTCAAATTCTCCTATCCGTTTTCCTACATTACAGTTTACTAAAATACCCTCCGTCTGTTTCGTTCAAGGTGTTACTCGGTAGGCCTCATGTTATTGGTTCTCAATGAACCCAATCTCATCTCTTTTCGACTAATCCCGAGGGCACTTCCCCCTTCATTCACCCAATATGTTATAAAATTGGTTGAATTTGAGATAAAGTCCCATTCTATGTACAATTTTCTAAAAAAAAATTCTAGGGGGAAAAGAATAAATTGAATAAAAAAAAAAAAAAAAAGAGAGCAAAAATGTATAGCGTGGATGAGTTCATTCACAGAATCAGATCGAGACGCATAATAAAATAAATTAATTAATTAAAAAAATAAAATAAAAGCAAATACCACCGAATACATTAACCTACTACTTCGGGACAAGATATTTTACACTAAAAATAAATAATGTTTTTATGGATTATTATTGAAACAGTATGCTACAAGGATAAGTACGATTTCATCAAAGGAGCGCGAGAGCTTGATTTGAAGTGAGAGCACAAAGTTCCAAAGCAGGAGTACCACAGCACAGTTCTAGCTACTAGTTTTTGGCAACCACCAAGGACTTTAGAATCCTAGAATTCTTGTTTCCAAAGGATTCATAATCCATTAGTGAAAAATCCCTTGCCCAAACACACCATTAACCAAACAACAATGTTATGGTGACATATCTAAATCTTTGTCATCAATGGCATGGTTCTTTTTGATAAACCACACAAATCTGTGTAAGCAACATCTTTTTTTTCCAGTCCATTCTCTGTTCAATATTTGAACAGATACGAAGTCTGTTTAACCAGTGAAAGAGTGAAAAATAAATGCATCAGAACCAGAAACAAATGTCACTTTAATATTGAACTCTATTGCCCAAGCAGAAGGAAAACTTAAAAAGAACATCTTGAACCCCTAAAAAGTTTGTAAATCTTAATATCATTGGTATTGTCAACACATTCTGCAAGCCTTGGAAAAAAATCTCTTACCACTGGGCAATTCAGAAATCTTATCTGATCAAGAGCTTCTCTGATGGTTAGCCTATATTTACTGATTAGTTAAACATTATCAGAAGAACAGGATATGCAATCACTCAGATTAGCATTGCTAAGTGGACGAGAAAATGTTCAACTTGATCTGAATATAGCAACAATCCCATATAACAATGGTTAAAATAAACTTGATGCGATTAAAAAAAACATGAATAACATAGATAGATTCAGTCTCAAATGCTGCTCAATACGTTTAAACCTTCATCTGGCTTACACAGCTCTCTCTAAACCTATAAACTATGACATCTAACACTATTGGCAAAAAACAGTTGGACAGATTAACCTCAGGCTGCTGTAAAAGCCTTCTTTCCACCACCGGAAGATCCTGCTGGAATGACTTTCAATACATTAAACCTCACCGTCTTTGACAATGGCCTGAAAAGGGAGACAAAAAAATGTATATATTCAGTTTTTTTAACGAAGAAACGACATATGAACCTATTAGCGTACAGCTTAAAGTAAATAGGAGCATCCTTCAGTAGAGAATTTACCTGCACTGGCCAATGGTAACATGGTCTCCTTCCTTCACACGAAAGCATGGAGATACGTGTGCAGGTATGTTTGAGTGCCTCTTCTCGTATCTGAAAAAGTTAAGTCAGACAATTAAAAGAGATCAGTATACCATCATGAAGGATAAAGAAAAACAGTGTAGAAAATAGAGTAGATAACGGCTCTAATCTGGTTCTTGCCTCTGGTATTTCTTGACATAGTGAAGGTAATTACGCCGGACAATGATGGTCCTCATCATCTTGGCACTGTGGCAGGTACCAGCTATGATACGACCTCTGATAGAAACATTACCAGTAAATGGGCATTTCTTATCAATATATGTACCTGTAAACAAAATTGTGTAATCTTCAATTACTAAACGCTCAGATCTAGAAGATAACTTTCTTATCGGTGACCTGGAATTTTCTAACCTTTCGAATGAAAAAGACATGTTAAATAGCCAAAAATAGAAGTTTGTGAATATATAAAACTCCTACACCTAGTTTATGCATTGACAAATCCTTGCTGCAATTCCAAATGCACAACCATGGCATTAAGAAGCAGATGTCATATAAAAGTATAGCTCTTCCCTACAAGAGCATAAGATGCAAGTCGATATAATCTGCCCTTCAAAGTTGCAATTCCAATGTCAAAGAAACATAAATTGCATATAAAGATCATGTAGATTTGCAAAGCCTACGAAAGATTGAGATTCTAATAAAACAAGTGATAGAAAGAAAATCCATTAAGCTCTAGAGCATGGAAACAAAGAATGCATATGTATTGTGATTCTCATATCATATTCAAAAAAAAATTAATAATGTATGTCCTTTCCTTCAAGAGTTAGTAAAATCATCTGCAGTATCAATCTATTATAAAAAAAAATATTCTAAGTAACGAGGACACTCCATTTCACCCTGTCACTCCCTGAAATGGACGCATAAACCAGAGGCAAATGGGAAAGATGCATTTGAAGGCACCAAAAAGGGAAGAGGAAAATTGACAAGATTGAGGTAGAAAGGAGCTACTCAAAGACGGATGACTTTGACTAAAGACTAACTCATGATACTTTTGAGTGGTAAAATAGTATCCAAGTTGCAAACTTAATACTGGGATACATCACACTACTAAAATCATTTTTCCATAAAACAATTCTAATACTAATGAGTAGAGCGTTTGCATAAAAGACATATAAAAGATGAAAATGCCTCAAAAAGCTGTTGGGATTGATATTTTCATACCAACAAGAAATGAAAATGTTTTACCAGTTTATTACCCCTCGCCTGATGCCAAACGAGCCAACCAGGAAGGCTCCATTAAACTAGTTTGTAATAATTCTACAGAACTAAAAATTAAGAACTACCCAAAAAAAAAGTACGCCTGTAATTCAAAAAATGCAACCAACTAAAACACTTCAACATATTCAACCACAATTTGGATAGCTAATAGAAAGATATTAAAGCAACGATCAAACCTTCAATCGCATCCCTGGGAGTCTTAAAGCCCAATCCAATGCTCTTCCAGTAACGGTTCCCACCTTTTCCAGGCCTCTTACCCTTTCCAGATTTCTTCGAACTGTAAAGTCCCAAACAAGATTTTCCATTACCGATCAAAAAATAAATAAAGCATTCCCCGACAAGATTAATAACCCAAAAAACCAAATAGTAAGAGTAGATCTGACATCAACAAAACCAGGTTATATGGACCTTATGTAAAATCAATCACACTGAAACTGTAACTGAAGACTGTAGAGCGAAACCCTAATTTCATAAGAAAACAAATGATATATATCTGTTTGCTTACCTTAAAAATACCTTTGGTTGCTTCAGAAATGCCTTCTCCGTCTAAATGAGGAAAAAAAAGAGAAGAAACATAAGATCGAAAAACCTACACATAAATGTTAAGATTCAACTACTAAGATTACTGTGTTTAGATTCTAACCTGTTCTGCCATGATTGAAGGTTTTTGAAGATGAAACCCTAGAAATTAACAGTTCTGCTCAAATATTAAACGTAAATCAGAAGCTTATACGGAAGAAACAACCGGAAAAAAGAAAATTCATAGACTAAAACCAGGTAAAACATATAGGAAATCGGATGTACCTCAAATAGCTCTCCCAAGGCGACTGGCCGAAATAAAGCTTTGATAGAATGCAATATAAGGGATTAGGGTTTTCTTGTTTTGAGGAATGTTATTAGCACTCCACCTGAAGAGCATCCTAATCAGGGCCGCCCAGGCACAAGCCACTAAAGCGTCCAGGCCCAAATTTTTTAGGCCCCCAACTTTTACTAGCCGCCACGTGCGTTTCGCGTATTTTTTACGTTAGGTTTGTTCATTGCACTTGGTTTGCACAAAAAATAGCTTTTGAATCATCCCATGCAGATCCTGTGAGATGGTGTAAATAAAGTGTAAGAATGAGATAGGTGTTAACAAAGCAATTTGATGACACTGTTAACACTACACTTACATTTCGTTTAATTAGCATGTGGGGCCCACGTGTGGGAGATCATCCTAAGAATATGATATTTTTTTATGGGTCCGGTTCCTGTGACTTAAGAAAAGTCACTTAATTTTGGACGTCTGAGTCAGACCGTTAGATTGTATTGTGAGGACGGTAAAGATTAAAGGTGATGTGACCGTGAGAATTTGAGAAAATCTCAATTTCTCGTTTGTATTGAAGTGACTTAAATGGCATTCAGTAGCTTCGGTACCTTACAGTGCTTCCTTTCCTTCTTCCAAGCAACAACTACCACCATTAACCCAGGAAACTGTTAGGAATTTTGTCATACCAACGACACATCCCCGACGCACAGCGGAACAGGCTTAAGGATCTTGAGACTTAATAACGATGAATCAACAAGAAAATATAATGACGAAGATAAAAACAAGCATCAACCACAACACAAGATATACGTGGTTCACCCTCAAGGGCTACATCCACGGCCAAATCGGCGCACCGGAGAAACTTTCACTATTATCAAAAACATATTACAATGCATCTTACTCAACCAACCAGATAAACATACATCAAGGATGTTACAAGACTTACCGGAGAACACCAACGAGAATCCATTAGAGATCGACTCTCTAAACTACTCCCAACAGCACACTCACATCATCTTCAACCTTGAAAGTCTATCTCCATGGTTGTACATAGTAACAGAGGAGAGAACACATGGAGAATACTAGAAACTTGGGTTGGGGCAGGGGCCCCAACCCCCATGAAGAAACCCTCAAACCCTAGATCCTCACAAACCCTTTCTCTCTCTCAACAAGTATCTCACACTTTTGGATTCCTCACTACACAAGAAGACCAAAACCCTAGGTTTACCTCTTCTTGAACCATAGGAACTCCAACACCTTTACATTGGCCTCATGGCACTCTTTAGCACACCTCTAACCTATCTAGGACCTCCCTATTTATAGGTTTACAAGAGGTATCAATGAAATAGGAATCCTAGTCCAAGAAGGACTCAAAAATAGCAACTTCATAAATTAGCAATTGCCTTCAAAGGGGTGTTGCCAAAAACTCTACAGAAACATCATCGATTCCACCACCACCACTACTGTCGTTGACACAATCAAGTCCATCACCACCACTATAACGAAGAAGATGAAGAGGGAACGGTGTAGATCTCTTGTGATTGAGTTCAACCCATCATGTCCCTTTAGAAAAAAAAAAGGAGATGGAGAAGAAGACATGATTTCTGCAACTTCGACCCATACAAAATACATATGGTGGCAGTTTGGTTTCATGTAAAATGACACCGTTAATGTGATCTCTCTCCTTTGGCAATATTGCTTATTGTTTGTGAATACAAAAATGAAATCAGGTCTGTAATAATCTTATAAAAGAAACTAATTTTTAAGGTAGAAAAATATGAGCAAGGCATCGCAAAACTAAATAATGAAAATTAGGGCTAGCTAGAAAACCTAAAACTTCATAAAGGAAAAGGAAAAACAAAATGTAAGCATCCATTATTACTAGTTACTGGAAGTGCAATCTTTTTTTAAGTATTCAATTATGTACAATTAATATCTAACTTTGATTCAAATCTCAATTCAAATAAGCTACCATACCAAAACTAAGCATGGAGAGCAAAAAGAAAGCACAAAAAACATGGGACGATGCGCCTTCAGAAATCAGGCAGTCAGTTCTCAAGCATCGGTGGTATTATCGGCGTTAATGACGATGTTTGTTTCTTGAAAGGAGAAAGATAACCACTATTACTAAAGCTGTTAATAGAGTATCTTAATGCAGACGAGAAATTGAGATTTTATCATTTTTAAAATCTCACTGCCACATCACTTATAATCTCTACTGTACGCACTAAATCATCTTACGGCCTGTCCCAGACGTCCAAATTTAAGTGACTTTCATAAGTCACAGGAACCGGACCCTTTTTTTATATCTTATACCTTCTTACATACAATCTACTTACACCCTCCCTGTGAGGTTTTATACAATCATAGAGGATACAAGGGTTGTGAAGATGATCTTCTCGACATGCTAATCAACCTCATACAAAAAACCATTGTTTTATATTTTTAACTTTATCAAAGATGATCAAAATTTTAAGTATTTTTAACCATCTATTTTGCTATTATTTTTTTAATTATTTTTTATGAGGTTAAAAGTTGTAGAACAACGTGATTTCTTTTTATGATAACGAGCCCCATACGCGCTTCGCGCGTGTGAGTTGGTTGTCCATTACGCGCTACGCGCGTTCATTAAACTCGTATGCGCTTCGCGCGCGACAAATTCAATTTGCCCATTTGACAAATTATGTAGTACGATATTATTAAAAAAATAAGATGCAGGTGGGCCCACTGATAACAATATATATGCGGATGTTGATATAGATGATGAATAGATCATCATTACCAAAAATCAGCCCTTGGATCAACTCAATGCCACCCTGTTGGCAAGTGTAAACGAAGTGTAAATAAATAAATTTTGTTAAGGGACATAGTTGGTATTTTAAAAATATTTAAAAAAAAAAGAAATGGATGGCCGGTGTCCCCTTGTCTTTCTCTCTCTCCTCACTTCTCTATTTCTCTCTCATACACTTTTGGGGATGGCGCCCCTTAGCCAACTCAAATGGCTTAAGGGGGCAGCCCTATTAAGTATAGTAAAGATGATCTACATGATGAAGATCCTCACAAAAAAAAAAACCCTTCAATCATTTTCAAGCGGATCTTAAAGTAAGTTAAGTAATACATAATTAATTGGGATAATTTTTTGTAAAATAAGCATAAAAATTACAGCATACACTTAAGTTATTCAGAATTTGTGAACCATAAATCCATATTAAACATTTTCATAATTTAAGAGAAATTGAATCTATAGTCTAATTGACCCCTACAATCAAACCCAGTCTACGAGGGATTTTTATCAAACAACATAAAAAGCCAAACCTCGTTGCCCCTGTTGTTATTCAAAACGCCCGTCACTAAAAATGGGCATTCCACCCCACTTTTTATTTATTAATATATCCTGACTTATTTTTACATTATGTTTAAATCTGTTTCTAAATGGTGATTTTTTATGAGGATTATAACCTCACCATATAGATATAGGCCCTATAAATGGGTTTAAATGGGTTTAAATCCTCACATAGTGTTAAAAATCAGGTGAAGTCTAATGCTAAAATGGATATTTTAGTTTAAAATTTGAAAGAACTTTGGATGGGGTTAAAAAGTTTTAAAACGATTGAGTTATTAAGTGGATGATTTATGTGAGGAAAGAAGGAAAAAGTGAGGTAGAAAACGAAGCTTCCATTCTTTTAGGCCCTTTTTTTAGTGGATGACGTTTTGAACAACACGGGGTGCAACTAGGTTTGGCCATTATGAAATCAAGTGCCACTCGTTAATAAATTTTTTATAAAAAGCCAAAACATATACAGAATATAAACTTTCAACAAAAAAGAAAGACAAAATTATGTAAACAAAATTTTTCAAATTGATTTTCAATAAAAGAATCAATTTGATAATCACCACAGTAGCCTAAAAACCAAGTCATGCTTAAATAAATTTCTTAGATATTTTTTGAAAGTATGTAGAATAATAGTATGAAATGTTGTGGAATTCTTAGGAAGAGGCTAGAGCCAAGATGTATGCCTTTATGCCTACAAATAGGAGACCCTTGTTTATTTATAGCCATCCTCAAGGTGTTAGCAATAAAGTAAGAGTTTTCAAGTTTCCTACTCTCTTGTGTATGACATTTTGTACATTTTTTTGCTAGGTAAGCAAGAATATATTAATCAGAGAAAAAAATATACAAAATTAGAGACAAGCTCCGAACAAAGAGAAGAACAAAAGCAAAAACCCTATACAACGCTATGCGGGTGAGGCATTCCAACCAGGCTGGCACCCCAAGCCGTCATAATCATTTGTTGAAAAGGTTATAAAAATCTAAAATAACAGGTATTTGGATTTTCGACAGCTATAAAACTTGGCCGATGATCAAAGGTTTCCTTCGCTCCGAGGGGAAGATTAGCTCCACGCTTGGACATGGTATCTGCAGCAAAGTTTGTTTCCCTAAAAACTGATGAGAATTTGATAGTCAAATTTTTCCTCATATTGCTCCATCTAGAATTAATGAACCACGGAACTTTGTCACTTGTAAAGCATTTGATAGCAGTTTGAGAATCGGAAGTGACCCATATTTTTGACCATCCTCGATCTGAGGCCCACTCTAAACCCAAGATAATGGCTAAGAGCTCAGCCACAAAGTTGGTACAGATCCCAAGATCCACCGACATCGCTCCAATAGTATTACTTGTGTGATCACGAAGAATCACCCCTGCACCACTTGGACCTGGGTTACCTCTTGAACATCTATCACACCCCATTTTCAACTGATCAAGGTTAGGAAGACTCCAAAAGCATTGTAAGACCCTAGTGGATTTAGCTGGTCTAGGATTGATTTGAAGGTTTTTGAAAATCATGAGGTCCTCTACCCTGTTATGCATAGTGCTTTTCATTAGAATAGAGCATTCAAAGAAATTTGCTAATATCTTACTTTGAACTCGACGAGAAGAAGCTGGAATATTGTTGAAGATGCAACTATTTCGGTGGTGCCAAATTTCAGTTAGGACATTTTGTACATGTTTATAGCTAAAGTTGACGTTTTTGTGCAAATTTTTTTGTTACTCTGTTTTGTGTAACTTTCACTCATGCATTATCGTCTATTAGTTAACTAATTTTTTTATTAGTTAAAGCAATAATTATAAATAACTTATATTAACTTTATTTTTGTCATTTACAACATATCGTTAACTTAACTAAAAACCTATTAATAATTGAAAACTTAATTAATAACTTATATTAACTTAATTAAAAACTTATTAATAATTTATATTTTCACATCTCTACATTTAAAAATGCTTTGAGACATTGGAGGAAACTTAATATAATAATGTAAGTCGATAAAAAAAATCAAGTATTATTTTCTTTATTTATGAATTTCTTAATCTAATACTTTTTTTATGACACCTCCTTGTACGATACATTTAGAGACGATCTATTGTTTATTTATTTATTTTTCTTTTGAGTATGATTTATGATTGGTCTAGATTTTATCACTTAATAATATTTATACTGCAATTGCACGATTATCTATTGAGACAACGACAAGTACGGGTCGATCCACAAGGATTAGGGAATAAGTAAAATTAATTTAATTAAGGTTGAACAGTTTTTAATTCATTTGAAGAAAATGAAATAACTAAATAAAAACTTCACAAAAATCAGAAGAACTAGGATTTCAGATTCCACTAATTATATGCATACCATCAATTTAAACTCTCTCTAATCTCCCTTCAATTATAACTCAAACCCAATACAAATTATGTAATAGATTCGAAAAAAAAATTTATTAATATTTAAAATAACCAAAGAAATAATATGATTTTCTTTACTTTTAAAAAATAACAACTCCAATAATTAATTGTCAAAGTTAAGCATATAATATCAAAACAATAGTTAAGCATATTATATCAAATCTAAGCACAATTAATAAAGGTGTATGTACTAATTTCATTAAGAAGCAAAAGTGTAATAAATAATATTAAGAGAAGACAAATCATTTTAGATAAAAATAATTATTAAGGGAGATTAAAATTAAGATTAAATATCATGGTATGCACATAACTAGCTTCCTCTTTAATCGTAGAAAAGAAATTTAGCTAGACATAACTCTAAAATTAATAACAAAATAAGTATTCATTAATGAAAATCTTAAAGAACTTACAAATAATTATTTGATTACTACACTCCCAAAATATCCTCATTCATACAATTCTCTAACTCTCTACACTTTCCCCTTCCTTTTCTTCATTCTCCCCCCTTTTATAGATTTCTTCCCACTTTCCTTCTTTAAGTAAAACAAATAAAACTAACAAGTGGGAGGTATTGGATGGTGGGGATATTTTCTTTGATAATTAATTTGGTATTAGATGATTTGTAAGGCTTATGTGGTTTGACATCATGATGATGTCATTAAGATCATTTTTACCTTCTTTATTTCATTAGTGATTAAACTCTAATCTTTGACGAATTTTGACTGTCTTTGACTGAATTGACTTGGTCATCATGTGCCATTTGCATGTACTCTCATGGTGCCTCTGATAGATTTGTGGGGTGCTTTTAATAAATTTGGCTAATTGAACCAAATTTTGCAATTGAAGCATTTGAATTCTATTTATCTGCAAAAACATAAAAATCATTAAAAATAATATACAATTGAATACTAGCTAATATAAATTGAGGGATAAATATGTAATAATTATGCACTCAACAATTTAGGTGATGAGTATACCATTCTCTAAAAAAGTAACCACTAATTCATCTCTATATGTGTTGTAAACTCAGTGCAAGAACAAATTTCTCTTTTAATAGAACAATTTATAAATTTGGGGAACCCATATTCATGGGATTTTTTCGTATCAAAATCAATTTTCAAGCTCTTATTTATAATTTTTATTTTTCAAAATTTATTTACTATTAAAATTACTTTAAAAACTTAATTAATTAAAAATTGAGGATCCTACTAAAATGGGACTTAACAACTACTTAATTTGCCTAGAAATTATTATTAGGCATGGCTTTGATTTGTTACGAGTGACAGACTTGGTTATATTCTTTAAAAAATAGATTATTTTTTGTTTTTTAATTATTATAATAATTCTTATTGGCATTTAACTATAAAAAAAATTGGGCACTTATCCTTTTTTGTACTTATACACGAATTTTTTCAACTCACGTTAAACCTGATCCAAATTCCTAAGTTGTACCTAAATCCCAAGGAGCACACTAACGATATGGTAACTACTCAAACCTCAAGGAATATCCATAAGTCAAAAGTTTTAGTTTAGCCTTGAGAGTCATGGAATTGGAACCTAGGTGCTAATTGTCGCACTACATGAATGATATGGGCACCTCTTTTTGTCTTTCTATTTTTTTGAAGTCTTCTCAATCTAACTTAAATCTGATTTGAGATGTACCAAAAAAACAAAACAAAAAAAAAAAAAAAAATCTGATTTGAGCAACCCATTTCCATCTGCTTTTTTATCTGAAATCATAAAAGTAAAAAAGTTCAAATCCAACTCCTAATATGCCAACATATTTGCTACGGTCAAATTATCAAAATACGCAAAGAGGATGATAGGGGATGAGAAAATGGATTCAAACCCATGTTATTTTTGTTACTGGGGATATTCACACATATGTTCTAAAATTCGTTAAGGCCAAATCGAACCACCACAAGACTTAAATTCAAATTAAAGAGAGTATTTGGCAACTAAAAGAAGTACTTCTAACTTTTTCTTCTTGTAAAAGCTCTTCTACTTTGAGAATTCAAAACTAATCCTAAGTTCATTTGGAACGAAAGTACAGCTTACGAGTTCAAACGTGAAATAATCAGTATAAAAATGTAATATGACAAAAGGTTAATATCATATGATAGTGCTAAGATAGTAAAGTGAGATAGCAATGGTGTAGCGATGACTTGGCGATGAGGTGGCAATAGTAACATAACAGGTGGTGTGGTGCTGGTTCTACGGTTAGGCATTGGGATACACAAAGAAAAGTGCGTACGACGGTACGCCAGTCTTTAAATCAGGATACATAAATTAAAAAGAAGTTCACATACCAAAACCTTACTAAAAGAAAATACTTTTGCTAGTTTCTAAATGAGACTAGTGCAATATTTGAAGTAATCTTGTATTTTTATCCTGGTGAGTAATTTTCTTTGCAGACTAAATGATGAAAATAACAATAGCTGCTTAATTAGTATAATAAGCATGCAATGGAGACACAATATAGATTTTTTGAAATGATGAGTCATCTTCAAATAATAGATTTTTTGAAATGATGATTATCTTCCTAACCTTAGTAATTAAAACCTCAGTAACTGGAACCGTGGTATAAAGACAACGTTCAAGCTTCAAAAGCTTGCACTCCAGTTCCGTAAGTATTTTTGAACTAAAGACGCTCCTAAGCTTCCGTTCCGGCTCTCATTTTTGCTCCCATTCCACGCTTAGTTACTTCAAACTCAAGAAGCATTGAAGTTAGATGAAGATTAATGGATTATAAACGGGAAAGGCGGCCAAAGTAATATATAGCTCAATATAGAATTGAGTAAGAGCATCTCCAATGCAATGTGTATGTGGTAAAATAAGACTGCCACATAGGAAAAATACACATCTTTCTATAAAAAACTCATCAAATGCTAATGTGAACATATAATTTTAAGTTGAGTTGGCAATGAAATGGAATGCTATTGGTGGAATGGAAAGACACTAGTGTGTAAAACGAGGACATTGTGAAGTTGAATGTCTAATTCTTTCAAATTCTAGACATTCAACTTCACAATGTCCTCGTTTTTCACATCCATTCCACCAATAGTATTCCATTCCACTGTCAACTCAGTTTAAAAGTGTGTCTTCATATTAATATTTGAGGAGTTTTTTTTTGAGAAATGTGTATTTTTCCTATGTGGCAGTCTTATTTTACCACATCCACATTGCATTGGAGATGCTCTAATAAAATAGGGTCACTGACATCCATGAAATATGTGGAGAGAGACGCAAATCGTCCACTTGGCCAGACAAAAACCATAACTGTCTGATCGAAGAGGGACACAAATCAGACCAAGAATAATTCCACATATTAACAAGTATGGAATTTCCATAAGTGAAGTGCATCATTGAAGTTACGACCTCCCTCCTAATGGAAAAAATGTTCAACTTGATCACACTGAATTTAGCAACAATCACCACATCACTCATAGAACTATGGTACCATGAAATCTATTTCCACAGATCCCAGGCTCCCAAATAAACAAACCCAATTTGTGTATGGTACATGTCCATCATATAGTTAGAATTAAGTTGAATGATGCTAATACAGCATTCATTTGGCTTACACAGCTCTATCTAAACCTATAATAAGCTAGGACATCTAACGCCATTGCTAAGAAGTTGGAAACAAAACCTCACATTGCTGTAAAAGTCTTCTTCCCACCAGCGGAAGACCCTGCTGGAATGACTTTCAATACGTTAAACCTCACTGTCTTCGACAGTGGCCTGAAAAGGAAGAAGAATAATATACATATTCAGTTTTTCAAGAAAAGGTAAATATCTACCTGTTAATGTATTGCTTGCAGATAACTAAATGGGAGGGGGTCCTTCACTTGAGACCTTGCCTGCACTGGCCTATTATAACATGGTCTCCTTCCTTCACACGGAAGTATGGGGATACATGTGCAGAGACGTCGCCACTATAGACGAAGAGAGGTCGCCACCACGAACGAATAGACGACTGCAACATATTACGTAAGTCAAACTGACTGAGCTAAACTTAGAAAGACCAACATGCGGGGAATTGTACCGTAGGTGGAATCGAGGTTAAATCTTAATTCTATGTTTTCTTATTTTTTTTAAAAATTTGAAAGGCAATTGAGACCCGTGTTAATGGTCGCACTCCATGATCGATATGAGCACCCCATTATTTTAAGTGCTTATTTACCTACATTTTCGCTTCAACTATAGGAACATGCAGTTCTTCGTCCCACACATACAGGAGAATTCTTTGTTGAAGTGGTAGCGAAGAGACCCTTGCTAGCAACCACCCAAATTATAGGCGTTTAATACATGTGTATTTTCTTATTTCTGAAAACCGTTTAAGACTTTCATCTAATGAGACCTAATTAATAATACACAATATTTTTTAGCTACAACATTTAAACCATAATTTAACCGAATTGATGAATAAAAAGGATGAAAAGTACTCTTGGTCCGATCATTTAATGACTATCAGACTTCCAATACAAAATAAATAAAAATAAAAAAGAAACCCAAGCTAATTGTTTAAAGAATCTTGTTGAACATATAATTATTACATAATTATCCCTCAATTTATATTACCTTGTATCGTTTTAATTATTTTTATACTTTTTGTAAAAAAAATTAGAGTGTGCATGCACCAAAGTTTTAAATTGAGTAAAGTGCTGCAATTGGAGATAAAATAATGTTAATCGAAATAGTTACTATGCACGTAGTTACTATGCACACTCAATTAAAAGAAAAGCAAAAGAATCTATCTAACATATTTTAACTTAACATATTGTAACTCAACGGGAGCGTAGGTCACATTTGGCAAAAAAGAAGTCAATTTTGGTTAATTTCTAACGGATCTTTCTCTCCCATTTTCTTTTTCCTCTTTTCCATCGTGTCACCTTTCTCTTTTATTTCCCTCTTTATCATGATGTTCACTTTTATATTTTCTTTATTAATTTATTTTCTTCCCTTATTTATTTTCTCTCTTCCTCTTTCACAGATATTTCTTTAACCTTTCTCTCATATTATCTTCTCTCTCTCACTTTCTCTCTCTTTCATTTCAAACATTTATTAGATCATCTGTAAAGACAACGATGGGCGGCAGATGAACAAAATGGAGTCCATAATTACTGCCCAAATTAGAGAGAAGATATCAGATCAATTTATGGCTGATTTTTGTTGACAATTGTACCCAAAATTTGAAAAAAAAAATTATATATAAATAAGGGATTGCAGATCTATAGTTGAGTAAGCCAGAAGCCGGAAAAGCCGGGAAAGCCAGGGAGTGAAGAGTGGTGATCTTTAGATTTCGTTCTAGTAGTTTAGTTTTTCTTATTTTTATTTTTATAGAGATTTCGATGTTGCTCTAGATCTCAACTAGCTAGGGGTGAGATGAAGCCTAATTTATATATAAGTTAATTTAAATTCATTTCATGTCATTCTATTTTTAATTTCTTAATATTCTCGTTATCTTCTAATTTTATTCTTTAATATTTATTTTTCACCGTTGGATTTGATAGATCATGCTTGGATTGACACCCTTGATGGTTTATGCTTATCATAGTGTTTAATAAATATTAAAGATATAATTTTTAGAGAAGGATTAGAAGTTTAGAACTTTATTTTTGTGCTTAATATTTTATCCTCCGAATTAATAAATAAAATCTTTTGTTGATTCGAGTTTGGTCTCTTCAATGGAATGAATTCAATTGATTTATTATATTTTTCGGTTGATTCAAATAATACCCTAGTTTTTCTAAATCTATCAAGTTTTTATTTAGTTATCTTTAACATTTTTAAATTAATATAAAATCTCAATTTATTTTAACCCTTAATTAAATTAGTTTTTACTTGTTCCTTAATCACTGTGGATCTACCCGTACTTGTTATTGTCCCAATAGACAACCGTGCGAACTTTTATTTATTTATTGAGTGGACAATATTGGAAAATATCTATTTATTTAGTTTTTATTTGTTCCTTAATCTCTGTTCACCGGATACTATTTGGCCGATAAAAGAATATATTGTTACATTTTCCCTCCAATCAAATCTTCTATCTTTTCTCTCTTTATCCCAAAGATCCCAATTATCTTAATTTCGCTCTTGGACCAATACATTTGGGACTCATTGAAGCATCTAAAAGACTTGACATATTGTCCATTATTTACATATGAAACATATTAAACACGAATTAACCTAATCGTGCCGAATTTGTATGCCCAATTGCTACCGAGAGACTCGAAGTGGTATCTCATCTCCATGCTGGGTATCTCAGCTCCATGCTGGATGTTAACTGTCTACCTCCTTAGGATTAACCCTACTTTTAATGTCACGTGTTTGTCCAAACTCCAAATCATGTTGAACCCCTTAAAACCAACGAGTGCTACTTTTTGGGTGCTGCTTTTTGGACCACGTTTTTACAAAACAAATACTCGAAGCTTATGTGGTATGGTGGGTCCTACTACTACATAAATTGGAAACTCTCAGCTCATAATATTTTTAAGAGGGAAAAAGCAGTCGATCTTACCCTGCCACATAATTTATAATTTTGATTACATATTGTGCTAAACTTATAAGAAGGGAAATTTACAATATATCTGAGTATCATTATATCGTATATATTATCATATCAGAACTAAAATAACAAAATGTAAAATAAAACTTCCATGCACTGTTAAGTATATATAAGTTATATACCTTTTTCGGTTCATTAATTCTCTATTCAATTTCCTCCAACATCTCAATCCTTAACTCTTTTATCTAAATCATGAACTTGTAAAATTAAGAGGTTTTGTAAAAAAAGTCCCTGTAAAAAAAGTCATTATGATTTTAGTCTTTGTTTTATAAATTTAGTCCCTACTTTTGGACATAAAAGTCATAAAAGTAGGGACTAAATTTATAAAACAATGACTAAAATCATAATCACTTTTTTTACAGAGACTTTTTTTCCATTCTCCATAAAATATTTAATTAAAATTAATTGAAGTTAGCAAACTGGGTGTTTTGTTGATATACTTTGAAACCTTAATTATGGATTGAAGTATAAATACACATATAGTGTGTTTGGATGTAGAATTCATACTTTCCAAGGGAAACACGAGTCCTTGAAAACATGAATCCCTAGAAACATGAATCCTTTGGTTTGTTTGGCAACCAT
This sequence comes from Macleaya cordata, assembly GCA_002174775.1. Lineage (NCBI taxonomy): Eukaryota > Viridiplantae > Streptophyta > Magnoliopsida > Ranunculales > Papaveraceae > Macleaya > Macleaya cordata. The sequence goes on along the minus strand of MVGT01003736.1, from coordinate 64,607 downwards.
AAAAGAATCCATGGATTCATGAATCCTTGGAAGCTTAAATCCTTTGGTTTGTTTGGCTGCTATTTAAAATTCAAGGAAAATCTCTATTTTGTTGTGTTTAATTTTGTGGGGTGTAATCTACATTGAGTTGGGTGCATACATAGTGAATCCTTAGTTTAGAATTCCAGCAAATTCTAAGGGGGGAGGTGGGACTCCAAAACAGAAATTTGCTGAAAAATATGTTTTACAGGGAAATAAGTTTCCAGGGATTCTTGGCAGCCAAACAGACCAGGGAAACATGAATCCCTGGTCCCCACTGAATCCCTACCTTGGAATCCTCCATCCAAACAAACCATTAGTTAACTATTTCAATGTGTAGTGAAGTAAAATATAATTAATATGCTAGCGTTATCGTTGGCAACTTAGACTAAAATTCTATTTCTGTCAGCATCAAGTTATTGATTGATATTCTAAAAATAGGTTCATGTAAAATTAAGAAAGAAAAGAATATAAGTAACATTTTACCATGATCAAACTAATAGTCTGTCTGGACAGGGAATTTTAGGGAGGGATTTTGTGCGGACCAGGGATTTTGAAGAAAAATATAACATGATTTTTCCACCAAATCCCTGGTCCCCACAAAATTCTTCTCCCAAATTCCATGTCCAAACAGACTATAAATATTAAATTTGATGCCAAAGAGACTTACAAATTGATTAACTTATATAAAGAAAAAAAATCATGCTAAAAGTTTGTTAGATTTTTTGATATTCATAGTTGATTCAAAGTGTAGGTCTTGATATCGAATCCCACAAATAAGATTCATCTTTAATTTAAGTCTAATTCAAAAAAAAATATACTTATATTCTTCTCACATCTATCAATAATAAATAACGTGGGACTGATTCATGGATCGGATCACTGGGTCAAGTTGCCCAACCCTTTTTAGAATCGGAACCGACTCATTGACATCCTTACCACGTGATCTCCTCTTAATAATAATAATAATAATAAAAGCAAAGCAAAAAAACACAATTAGGGAGAGACGAAACTTTTGACAGAGAAGAAAGTGGATCAGTGTGACTGTGTCCAGACTTCAAGAGTTGAGGGAGAGATCCCGCTCGTGCGTCTCGCACGCTGATCTTCTCTGCCGACCACTCGTGCAAGTTGATTGATTTTTGACCATTGACTCAAACTAAACTAAAGACAAAAACAAAAACAAATTGGGGGAAATGGGGTGGCCCGTTAGGGATGGTAGGCGTGGCACAGAGGGAGGAATATTTGATCCCTCCAACGCCTCACGTTTGATTATAGAAGTCCGACAATTCAAACCATTGCACGTGAGACCATTCTAAAGAATACTACAAAATACAACGTGGAGTTCTCCATGACGTGGCACTTTACCATTCATATTTGATTTGATTCGAACCAATGACAGATTGTTTTGTATTCTTCTTGTTATATAGATTATTCTCGCAAAAAATAAGTAATTTTTAAAACCTTTAACTACTATTCAACCGTTTGTTCGATATCCATATGGGCCTCATAAATCCAAATAAACGTGAGCACATAGAGGACATATTAAATGGGAACAGAAGATCTGCTCTTAAGTTAAACCGTAGGTGGAATTAAGGTTAAATTCAATTCTATGATAATTAATTAATACAATTCCTGCACTCGTTATCATGCTTCTTTTCAAACTAATTTTTGGTGATGACATTCTTTTCATTATGTAAATCATTATTACAAAAAATCAATTCTTGAATTATCTCCATATTATCCCCACAAACATTGCAAGTGAGTTTAGTAGCAAATCACATTACTTTTTATCGCAAAAGACTTTGGAAAAAAAAAAAAGTGTCAAAGAAGATGAAGGTTTGATTTTTGTTGGCCATTTTAAGAATGGAAGGACAATCCACAAGTTTCTCAAGAATAAGGATTTCGATCATAAAAGAAATGGATTAATAATGGGCCACATGTGATCAAGTGAAAAGAGGGTAAAAGTGAAAATAAACATGAGCAACAGGATATTTTGGAATTTATGTTGAGAAGTATAATTTTAAATATTGATACTAATTATTACGTATGGAAATTTTTTTCTTTAATCTATAAAACAAGAAAAAACTAGAATATTTTTTAGAGAGCTGTAATTTTTTTTTCTAAGTTGTTTTATCTTTTATTTATATTTCATCTTTTTTTTCCTGAGAAGATTTGTCCTCGCACAAATAAAAAAAAAAACCCTCATTTGCAGAGGACTTATTTGATAATGACATAGCTAAGAAAGACATAGCCTATATGAGATGTAATTCTTGATTAAATTTTATTAGTATATGGGTTAGGCCATTGGGGTCTCCTTAATCCTCGAGTCATCATCTACCAAAAACAACAACTGTAAAAAGCCATATATAGCCATCTCATATCCGAAGTTTGATTTAGAACATTAACTTATAGCACTTAATAGGCCGGCGGGACCATTTATTGCCCCAAAAATTGGGGCCTATTAGCTTAATAGCTGCGGGCACAATTTTCCGAGCAGTTGTCTTTGACTGGTGATATACATGCTCAAATTAAACTCATCAAAGATCACGCCAAACTCAAGCCCTAGCTATCGAGCTATTTAAACATGTAGCCAAATCCATCCATCCATCCATTAATTTTACACTCGTGGCTAAATACAAATAATTAAGTGGCCATGATTTATTTATTTGTGTAAAAATAGTTTTGTAAGACTCTCGGTTGATTTACAGGGGCAAAAGTAAGGAGTCCCAATAACAATTATCCGCAGCTGAAAAACACTTCTTCTTCCTCTTGTAGAAGTGGTGTGAAGCCTCTGCCCAAAAATCAGTACTTACCAAAACTCAACATGAAAATGTTCCAAATCTCTTTAGTGAAGGGGCAGTGAAGTAGTAGATGGTTAATCGTTTCCGTTCTTTTTACACATACAACATTGAGTGAGTATCAAGTAATCAAGTTATGGTAAATACGCCAACAGAGAGTCTTAAAAAGTTTCTATTAAACCTCTGTATTTTTAGGGCCCACATTGGATGATACAATTACTAATATTTGATAAGGATGTTCACCTCATCATTGAAATTATCATAATAAAAAATTAATAAATTAAAACCAGTTTTTATATAATCAAGGGTTTAGTTGATTGTTACTAAAAATAAAACCGGTTTAACGCTTTTATTAACAGATACAATGCCCTGATTTGGGGCATTAGACTCATGGGCCCTTTAATCCAAGTTTCAAGAAAAAAGGATTGAAGCTTAATTAATGTTATGAGAGAAGCATCAAATTCGAAGAATAGATTATCAATTATTAGTGTATTTAGTTGGTAATGTGCATGTTTTTAACACAAAACCACATGATTATGAGAGAAAATCCCCAATTTTAAGCACAATTAATAAGCATTAGTGCGGAGTGGTTGAATGTTGCCCATTCTTGATACCCCCGAAACCCGGTTCCTCCCTACATGTTCTCAGCAGCTTGGTTTTGCTTTTCTCAACCATGCATTAGTGGTTAATTGGGTAGAGAGAGAAAGAAATAGAGACTAGAGAGAGGGAATCAGACGGTTGAGATTTACCCAAGATCAACTAAAAAAAATCCTGTACATGTGCTTATAAACCTATTTTTTGTCACTCTGCAAATGGAACCCATAATGAAAAATTACCAAACAAATCCAAATGTTTTTTTTTGTCAATATTTATTTATTTATTTTTAACCAAAAATTTATAGTCTGTTTGGACAAGGGATTTGGGGGAGGGATTTTGTAGGGACCATAGATTTGGTAGAAAAATTATGTTATATTTTTTTTTAAAATCTCTCGTCCCTACAAAATCCCTCACTAAAATCCCTTGTCTAAATAGACTATTAACTGAATTAGGATGGGTGAATTGCAGAGATCCTCGTAATTAGTGATGATGATCGCATGCATTGATTGATTTTGCATTCAGTTATACTCTTGGGTGTTTTTTCGGTTAAGTTTGGTATTTGTGGGCCACCTGATTGATTTTGCATTCAGTTATACGCTTGGGTGTTTTTTCGGTTAAGTTTGGTATTTGTGGTGGCCCACTAAGTCCAAAACTAATTAATCTGCCACGTGGTATCTTGGGAGATGAAGATATCAAAAAGTGGGGTCCAGTTTGAAGCGACAGTTTGGTATTGAATTCGCCAGGTCAAAGTCCAAAGAACTACCAAATATCACGATATACTGATAAGTTATAAGGTCTAAGCAAGAAAGAATCAGAAAAAATTAAAAATTTCTTGGGCAGCACCCATAACCCAAGAAAATTACTTTAGGGTTATTAAGCTCTTGAGCCAAGGAGATGAGACCAATAGTTTAAAGTTTAGGGCATGGGAGACATGGAAACAGCACCCACGTTCTCCTCATATCTTAGTATCTTACTCTTTCTCTCTCTACTCTCTCTCTCTACAAACAAAGCCTTCTTGACAAATATGTATGTGTATCTCACAAAGGAATAAATATATACCCCCTTCTTCTCTTGTGATCCTCCATAAATACTCCCTACTACTCCATGCCCTAATCCTCTCTCTCCCCTTCTCTCACTGTTGCAGTGTTCTCCATTAATAACCAAGCTTGGGCAGTTGCCGGGCCTTCGACAGCATCGTCGTTGTCACCGCGTCGTTGACGTGATCATGGTGGGTTAAATTGTGTTTGATTATTTTTCTCATTTTTATCAAATTTTAGAACATTATTTTTTATTGGTTTTCTTAATTTGTACGTTTTCGTGGGTGTATTTAGGGAATTCAGAAGCCAGCATGGTTGGAGGCACTTTACACACAGAAGTTCTTTGTAGGATGTTCAACTCATGAAACTGCAAAGAAGAATGAGAAGAACATATTTTGTTTGGATTGTTGCACTAGTATTTGCCCACATTGTTTGCCTTCGCATCGCTTCCATCGACTTGTTCAGATTCGTCGGTATGTCTATCACGACGTCGTTAGACTCGAAGACCTTGAGAAGCTCATAGATTGCTCTAGTGTTCAGGTTAGCATCTTAATTATATGCATGTCTTGTATGAATCACCGTATTAATTTCTATACCTGATCATATTTGATCATACTTGTTGCTAAATCAATTTTGCTTTTTTGTTTCATGTTTTAGTCCTACACAATCAACAGTTCAAAAGTGGTGTTCATCAAGAAGAGACCTCAAAGTAGACAGTTTAAAGGCTCTGGAAACTTTTGTACTTCATGTGATAGAAGCCTCCAAGAACCTTATATTCATTGCTCTCTTGGTTGCAAGGTAATAAAATCTATCAAACCCCTGAATTTCCACCCATCTGTTTTTTCATTTTTCTTCATTTTGCTAATTAAACGACAAGGTTTATCGATAAAAATCAAAATTTAAACCTGGGTTTAGCTCCAAATCTAAAAACAATATCAGGGTATGTATAATAAACTACAAGTTCTAGCTAGTATTGTTTACTTATCACTGGGAACATAAACCACAGTTATTTAGGGTTTAACCAAAATTTAAGACCTTAGTCTAACGCTTTTTTTTTTTTGTAGTGAACAATAATTGAATTGTCCATGCAACTAATTATCATATTAATTGTCGTTATATGATCATCAGGTGGATTATGTATTGAAGCATAAGAAGAACTTATCACCTTACTTAAGGATTTGCAACTCATTACAACTTAGTCCAGATTTTCTAGTTCCTCAGGACACAGGAGACGACGAAGAAATGACATACGAAACACCTAATTCCACGATTGTGGATTATGATGAACCGATGAGTTCATCGTCGGGGTCGGAGAACATGAGCATGGTGTGTACTGAATTTGTTAGGAAGAAGAGAAGTGGGTTATATGTGTGTGGAAGGTCAGTTAGTAGGGTTTCAAATCATCATCATGAGGATATGGCTACAAGTATGATCAGTAGAAGAAAAGGAATTCCTCATAGATCTCCTCTCTGTTAGCTAGCTATCAAGCAAATTAACATTTTAATTACAATTAATATGTTTTTCTTTGATTAATTAACTTCATCATCAATTTATATCTTAATCTCTCTCTCTCTCTCTCTCTCTCTCTCTCTCTCTTGTTTTGTGTTTTTCCATTAATTAATCACTCGTATGTCGTGGATTTTGTCTTAATGGCATCACGTGATTCCCAATTCCAAGTTATTGTTTGTACATTTTTCCAAGGCTTTCTTATATATTTAATTAAAATCAAGTCCAGAGTATAATATATTGTTTAGTAAGTTTGGTAAAATTGTTATAAAAAATGGTCTAAAATTTTTAGTCAAAGAGAGCATTAGATATGTAATTGGCCGGTTCTTGAAGATAGGTAAAGCCTTCAAAACCCCCATAAAAAAGTTATTTATAATATATAAATTGAGGAGGGGTTCCTAATAGTTATTTTTTCTTTCATCGTGACTTTTTACTCAATTTACAAAATATATCCTTCTATGTATAAAAAGAGAGATTTTTTAGAAAATAATAATATTAAGCAAATGAAAGGGCATTTTAGTCATAGGGTCATGCTACTTCAGGTACAAATTATTGGTTATTTCTCTATTTAAGAGAAATCTTGCAGTTTTTTTTTTTTTCAATATTGAAAGCTCCAAAATCACAATTAGATGCAACCCTTTTTCGGTGATCATCCAATTAAATATGTGCTCGCCATTTTAATTTAATTAGTTTATCATTTGGTCGTGTTTTACGTAACCATAGATTATGGTCGATCCTTAAATTTCGTAAAAAAAAAAGAAAAAAATGTACTAACCCTGAATTAATATTCCATAATGCTAGACACAATGAATTTTGGAACTTAATTTTGAGGACCTGTTGAGTCGTACTTGAATTGGTGCACCACTAATTATGCCTATTTTTTAAGACCTAATTAGCTAGAGATAGAAGAATCAAAATTAAGTCTTTCGCGTAATTCTTTAAAGTTGAAGAATAAAACAAATTTTTTTTTGTTAAACTGTAATTGATTCTAGGCAAAGTTGTACTCATTGTTTTTTTGGTTGTAGGTTTTGTATTCATGTTTTAATATAGAACCCATGCATAAGTAGTTAACAAAATATGAAAAACTCAACTTTCAAAATTGAATTTTGATTTTTGAAATAAAATTAAACTCAATAGTTTTTTTTTTTTTTTTTCTTTGTTTGTTATCATTTTATTACCCTTTAACTTATTCTTATAAACTGCTCTTACACCCCTATGAAATTCGTATGGATTGATTTTATGTAAGGATAATTCTGGTCACATAACTTGTCATCACAAAATGAAGTCTTATTTTAAAAGTTTAACTTACTAAACTAATTTCTTTGTTAATATTTCATTAGTGAATAGCATATTGTATTCAAGATGATAAATATACACATGAAAATGGGTTTTACAAAGTATGTACAAGATTGTATTTTCTAATGTTTAAGAGTGAGATCTCATTTAAATGTTGAACGGTAGAAGTAGGGGTGGTTATTTAGCCCTCCTTATATAGCCCAATAAAAAACTCTCCTCTTGTAGGGCTATATGAAGATGATCCACAGACTATTTTTTGGATATGATGATCTACACGGTGAAGAGAACATACTCATATAAAATCAACATGTTTTAAAACTTTTAACATAATAAAAAATTTATTGTAAATCAACCATTAAAAAAAAGTTTAAAACTTACCAATTTTTAAGGGTTAAGGAGTTAAAAATTTTAGAACGAACTGATTTTGGATGATGAAATACATAGTGAAGAGATTATCCTCTCCAAGAAAAAAATTGAGTGAGTTGTATATAGTTTATATATATATATATATATATATTTAAGAATACACAATTTATATTTTTATTTAAATTTTAACAAAATTTTTATAAAATTAAAAATTTTAGAACAAATATGATCTTTAAGGTGAAGAGTGTTGATAATAGTATCACATGTGACATGAAAACCCTTACAACCCAATCTTAAAAAATTAGGGACTACTCCAATGGATACCCAAAAATTGAATAAAGAGATCATCCTCAGGGGTTTGAGTTTTTTTTTTTGTTGGCCTTACAACGAATTGGGTGGGCAAAGCATCCATTCTCAGCTTTAAAACCTAGAAAATTTGACAAAAATTAATGACTTTGTTCAAGTACCGCTGTGCCCCATGAGTCTGATTCGAACACCGTACGTACAGTAAAATATTTTATGAATAATACTATAATACAATAGCTGGAAACTCGGGAGGTGCACTCGTGTACCCAATTTTTAAGTCTATTATTTTAAACTTTAAGCTTAAATATATTTTATTATTTTAACTAAAAAACCTTAAAATCTTTGTCACCCCTCATGATGGTGGTCGTGAAAAGTTTTTTTTTTAATTTTTTATTTTTTATAAAAGAAAATAGATATGTTGTTACTTTGACTTTGACCACCACTTCACTATAGACAACACAACTACTACTCCTTCGCATTAAACCTGCGGATTTGACTAGTCAAACTCCAACTCTCACCACTATTTAAATAGAGCGCTGCTTTGTAGACCGACGGGCTTACAAAACAAATGCACGACCCTTATGTGACATGGTAGGTCCCATTGCCATATAAGTTGAAAACCTTCTCATAACACTTTTAAGAGGAGAAAAGTTGAAAATCCCACCCTGCCACATAAATATTTGACACCGGTTTTATAAACTGATCGGTCCAAAAAGTTTTATTGATTTAAATAAGTTGGTTGTTTTTTTTTTCTTTCTATGTTTACTAAGAATTGAACTCATGAGTCTGTGTACAAGTCTAAAATATAGCTTATTCAATGGCATTCAAGTCAAATATTCTAGCTGATTCAAAATTGAGTCAGAAATTTAAAAACAAAAAAACAAATAATTTAAAATCTGACTCAACC
>MVGT01003736.1:11506-55670 GCA_002174775.1 Macleaya cordata | reverse complement strand
AAAAAAAAAAAAAAAAAAAAAACACCGCCTAAATGTCTCATACTATGTGGTGGCAATTGTTAGGGTCCACAAAAACACCTTTACAAGATTTGGGCCTACTCTTGGTGCTTATAATAATATAAAATCTACCAACTTCAATAAAAAGATCCAATGAAAAAAGAATTTATTATCTTCAAATAGTGGTCGTCTAATAGTTTGTAACATCTTAAATTCCTAAATTATGCATCGGACTGCTCCGATAGTTTGGGTACCCCTCTTATTTGTGAGAGGTTTTAGGTTCGAAATATGTACTTGTTTTGACAAAATCAACGTCTATTAAGATATTTGATAAAATTAGTTGGGCATGTATAATTATTAGATAGTTCTGCATAATTTAAGAGCTTTTGGGTGTCCCCAATTGATGATGATTGTTAACCTTTCAATACTTGCAAGTTGTTGATTTCTTTTCTTTTTTCTACATCGTTACCAATCGATGTTTCTGCCCATCCATAGTGGTATTCTCTACATCGTTAATAACACCTATAATATTTAGTAAATTTAGGTAATTTGAACTAGACCTAGCAAAATGACTAGTGACCTACCAATCCTACCCTAACTCGACCTGCTGGCTAATCAAGTCAGGGTTAGGGCTGAGCATTTTCTGACCCTTTACCCCTTAAACCATGTTAGGGTTAGGGTCGACCTTGAGTCGTTTATATAGGAAAATGCCAAATTAGACAAGATTAATTAAGGTTTGAAAATTTGACCTATTTTATAAACTAGTGAGGTTAGGGTTTGATAATCTTAACTCGTTAGCCCGCCAATCCACCTAGTGTCGACCCTAATCTAACCCGTTGTTAGGTCTAATTTGAACAATTTGTATCAAGGAAAAGTACACACCAAATGCATTTCATTTGGGGGTTAAGGCCCAATGGGCCAAAATTTATATATTTGATTAGGCGACTTAAAACTTGCCACACCTATGCCAGATTGAACAGGCTTTAGGGGGTGAGCTTAGATTTACAAGGCCCTTGTATAATCCATTGTATACTGGGATTAATCCCATGATCGACTAAATTACGGCTCAGACCACTCTATCGAGAGATTGCTAGTGGTATCCATTTTAGAAGTTGGTTGACCTAGACTCCACATCCCTCCCTCTCACTTTTCCTTGTCTTTTTTTTTTTTTTTTGTTTTTTTTTGTTTTTGTTGAGAAGAAAGGATTAAAATGCCTTGGATATAGAGGTTGTACGTCAAGACAATAATAAAAGAAAACTAAAGCATTCGCTTACAACTCGATGATAGTGTCCCACTTAACAACCAAGACCTTTTTGAAGATGATTTCCTCCACTGATTCCCATAGACGATACAGTAAAGGGATTAACGTTGATCATCAAATTGTCTAGCATTTAGACACCAGCAATGTGTCAGGAATTTTGAGGAAATCGATTCAATCACATATGCACAATTTACGAGATAAATCAAATTTGTAAAAAAGAACGAAAGAACGAGAAACAAATAAACCACACACAACACAAGATTTACGTGGTTCGACAAGATTGCCTACATCCACGGGCAATAATGATCCTTTTCCACTATATGAAAATAATGAAGAAACAATTACAAGACACTCACCTTCAATGGCAGTCCACACACCACAAGAGAAAACTTCACAACACCTTACAAGAAAAACCTTAATGTTATCAAGATCTAACTCACAACCCTCTCTCAATGGTTGAACGCCATACGACAACCCTTCTTCTCTCTTGCTACATACCTCTCTTTCTCTCCTCATTGGAATTGATAATAAGGTGGTGCAAAGTACCACTGCACACGCGCATGCACATGCGCATGCGCACGCGCACGTGCGTGTGCGAAAGGGCGTTTAGGGCGCATTGGGCGCTTTAGTGGCGCACTTTGCACTTCGCACGTGCACATCGTCGCTAGGAGCCTTAATCTTTTCCAAAAAATGAGATGGTGTATCGATACCAACTGGAACGGTATGACTGGCAGTGTTCAGATCACGCCAATATCGATACCACTCATACTGATATCGATACTAAGGTGATCTGTAGTCAGGTTTTGAATGAATATCGATACCCATTCAGTGGGTATCGATACCCACTCGCACCAATTCTAAACAGTCACCATTTTTGCTCCGAAATGGTACTTCCAAGGCTATAAATACATAGTTTCTTAGCTATTCTTAACACACTTCGAATTCCTAAGTAAACAGAAGCTATGTTAAAGTATTTTTGGAATTAGCAAAGATAAAAAAGAGTGTTTTTGAGTTGTGATCGAATTTTGCACATTCGAACTCACAAATCCTACAGTTAGACTCCATTATATCCTGAAAATATATTTCGTATACCCTGATGCAATTATAGGGGTGAAATATTATTTGAAAGACAATGTTTACTCGCCTTGGAGTTCTTAAACCGTTCTTATTTTCTCGTTCCGTTCCTACAATTTTTTCGAACATGTCTCAATGGTGGTACATGTTTATTTATGTTTATGTATGCCAAAGTAAACAGAAGTTTCTTTAATAATATATATAGTAGTGAATAATACGTGCATTTTTGCACTTGTTCTTATACTAGTGAATAATGTTGTCATTGAAAATTGGATTTACATACTTAGGTTTTACACGCAATAATGCAAAAGAAGTGTCGGTAACGACACAAAGAACATTACCACTAACAAGTAGAGAACAACACCATAAACACAAAAACTACCACCACCAACATAAAAAAATTAAATAAATAAATAACCGTCAATTTGCAAATATTGAAAGATCAAACCATGCCACAATAATAAGAAAATACTACAAATAATACTTCTTTTTTACGAGATTTTGACCAAAAACCCCTACTTGAAAAATATTTTAGGATTTAGCCAGCACACGTCTAACGCCCAACTAATATAACTTGTAGTTGCCAATTGACACATTGACATCAAAATAAACTTTAATTAACTCGGTTGACATACTCTAACCCGATCCGGGCCTGAACGTAATCGAGATTTAGAAGTAAGAGATTAACTCATTTAGGATGGACTTGGAATGATGTCTTATCAAAGGGGACGAAATGGGAGTGCTTTTTATGAGATGATCTCATTACCATATAGAATTGTAGATCATATTTACCAAACATCAAACTGTTATAAAACATCAAACAACATAAAATTACCATTGGAAATATTACAATTTACCACACTAATGTGGTGATTCTGGTGAGGACGTTCACCTTTTGGTTTATCCAATTTACCACATTAATGTGGTGATGATTCGGGTGAACCGCAGGGGTAGATCCAAAATTACCCTCTATTTTTTTTTTTTTTTTTTTTTTGTGGTAAGCAATCTAAAAAACCATTTTAATTAAAATATACAAGAGATCAGGGTTCCCAACGGCTAACAAACAAGGAAAGAAGCAAGCAAAAAAAGAAAACAAGGACTAAAACATGTAACATGTTAGCTCGCATCACCATAGAAGTAAGCATCGACAACCACCATTCATTTGCAAGGCAAACTACCCCTACAAGATCCGAAAATTGATAGCTATAGAGGAACTGGGGTTTATATATATGGCCACTAGGCCGATCCAAAATTACCCACGTTTTAGATAATAAAAGCTTGAATATACATTGGTCATGAGCTATAAAATCCTAGGATAGATTAATTCAAAATTTCCCTTTAAAAGAGTAATGCTATGATATGGGTTTTTAACCCTAAACAGTCCCTTGTATTGTGAGAACGAGATGGACAATTAAATCATTCAAGTAAGTTATAATGAGATATATATTTCAAAAACAAGAATTGTTTTTAACATAACTTTTTAGAAAAAAAACTAGATTTCATGAAATAGCTTTCATATAAAAAAATTAGAACAAAACTTCGAACCAAGGTAATAAACAATTGTTACAGAGTTTTTTACTACTTACTAGATTGAAACTAGGTGCATGATCGATCTTCAACTGCTAGCTAGTTAGCTTAATAACCTTCTTCTTTTAACTTCGAAGCCATTGATGCCGAAGGGCGTCTCATGCCTACAAAGAGGACATGTAAGTTTTCCTTTCACCATCCACTCAAATATACAAGAGAAGTGAAACTTATGGGAGCAATATTCCATAGCTCTTGCATCATCTCCAACTTTCATTTCTCCCAAACATACTGCACAAATAACCTGATCATCATCTTCACTAGTACACCTACTACCATCTTTTATCCACACCTTTCTACTAAGTCCTTTGAGAACTTCAACCATAAAAAGACGTATTATTGCTTCTTGTTCCATTGTCGAAACAACTCGGTTTTCACCCAATACTAAAGTAGTTTCCGTCATCACCAACCTTGATACTTGTCTATTCAAATTCCAATATTGCTCGAGTTGTGCATTTTCTCTTGTCCTGCGGGTGGCAGCAGCAGTCATAGATGATGAAGGAGCTGATGGGAATTTTAATAAAATTTTATTAACAAACTCATCTACCTGTCTGTCTGCCTGAATCGCCATGGCATGAACAGAAATAATGTTCTCCATTGTTGATGGTGGTTGTCGAACTCTGCAATAGTTACTACTAGTTGTCTGGATTTCTTGTCTTAATTGCATTCGCATTTTCTCGAGTGTCACTAATCTATTGCACAAAACCCGATTTTCGAATCGACTTACACGGAATGGGAATGTACCACCATTGGATTTGTCTAAGGTTTTCACCATAGCAGATGAAAGGGTGTGCACCCTTTTAATAAGATCAACTCTGTATTTGTCAAATTGAACCATCATGTACTGGTGCAAATTAAAATTACTACTACTACTACTACTCAATGTTGATGATGATTGTAGAACTGTAGTAGTAGTACTAGTGCGATCTCCTCGTCTTGTAGTTTTCGGCTTGTAGATTAGTTTGAAACATTCTCCACACCTCTCAGACCTCAGTAAAGTCTGGCAAAATTCCGCAATTCCCCTAAACTTTTGAATGAAGATTTCTGCTGAATGTTTGGAAACTGAACCGCTGATGCTGCCGATGCTGCTGAAGGTACTCCCATTCTTACTAACCAAACCAACTGGTACTGTTGTTTCATCCATCAGCACTAAGGTGAGTGGTATATCAGATGCAAGGGAATCCAAAGTATTAAAGAAACGATACCGCTCATTGTTAATAATTTCAATGAAAGGATGAAACTCAACCTCCATGAAAGTAGGAGAAGGATCAATATTATTATTATTATTGTTCATTGTCGATCTCTGTATGGAATAAACGAAAGTTTCCAATTTCAATAAATTGAGACTAATGTTTCAAAAAAATAAAAAATAAATTGAGACTAATACATAACCCTAACTTTTTTTTTTTTGATAAAGTATGCATAAACCTAACTAACTAACATCAGAAATAACTTTACCAGGAAATCAGTAGACTCTTGATGAACCGGAAATACAAATTAAGCCTGCGAGCAAGCAAGAAATAACCAGTTAGATATAACTAACTACCTTCTCTTTGAATAAGGTATTTTTCAGAGAGGGAGAGGGAGAGGGAGAGGGAACAGAGAGGTAAAAAGAAACAGAAGAATTAGAGATCAATCGAACAAAAACAAAAAGATAGGTAGCAGCCGTGAGATCTTAGGGATGAGTCCCGAATTCGCAAGCTGGGGCTCATGAGTGGCCTTTTAAGGTCGAGCTCAAGCAAGCAATTAGATTTTGATTTAGAAACGATCTCAATTACAACTCTGAGCGGCTAATTAACTAGCAAATTTAAGGAAGCACTTTCTTTTCAACCGAAATTATTACTCTTTTTTTACACGTTATCCTTACCCACCAATTCTTATTTAATTACAAAAGTACCCGAAGTTGCATCTTCTACTAGAAGAATGAAATCATTGTTTCCTACCTCAAACAAACCCCTAGTCAATTAGAATTTGGATGGATTTTATTGGACTCATAAAATTCAAGGGTGTATAGTTGTTGACTATATTAAAGTTCATAGAATTTTTATGTTGATGGTGGTGGACTTCATCAAAGTCCACAGAACTCTTATGTTGGTGGTTGTAGACTTTGATGAAGTCCATAAAACTCCTATGCGGGTGGTTGTAAACTTCAAAATAGTGGATTTGTGGGTTGATGGACTTCCATAGACATTTATAAAGATTTGTAAAGAAAATTTTAGCTAGCCAAATCTAACCAATATAGATGGGATCTGTAAGGAATTTCTCTCTCATCTCTCTTTATTATGACTATAATAATGATTATATAATTATCATAATATTATTGATTATTAATTATAATTAGGGTTAATTTAGTTTACCCCCCAGAATAATTGGCTAGTTGGACTTACCCCCTCAAAGATCAGATAATTAACTTACCCCCTCAAACTCACGGTTTCCGTGATTTTGCCGTTAGAAAGCACATGTGCGTCTCGCACGCTCAATTTTTTACGAAAACACCCCTCACTCATTACTCACGTGTAGTTTAGTTTACCCCTTCAAAATATTTGGCTAATCAGACTTACCCCCTCAAAGATCAGATAATTAACTTACTCCCTTAAACTTACAGTTTCTGTGATTCTGACATTAGAAGGCACACGTGCGTCTCACACTCTCTGTTTTTCTAATTTACTATTCCCAAACTACCCTTACACATGGGTCCCCAACCCTTACAAACTAAAAAGAAAAGGAATTCAATTAGCAAAATAAATTAAAAAAATTAACTTACCACCTGCTGTAACTAAAAAAATTGAATTACCCCCTACTGTTAAAAGAAAATGAACTTTTAACAACCTTGGAAGAAATTTCAAGGTTCTGTTTACCTTTTGACGACTACCGGAAGCACCTCCACATATTTTAGAGTTAGGGTAAACTAAATTTACATTGGATAAAAGCAACGATCATCTTTTTTATTTGTAAGGGTTGGGGACCCATGTGTAAGGATAATTTGGGAGTAGTAAATTATAGAAACTTAAAAAAGTAATTTGCGAGACGCACGTGCCTTCTAACGGCAGAATCACGAAAACCGTGAGTTTAAGGGGGTAAGTTAATTACAGATCTTTGAGGGAGGTAAGTCCGATTAGCCAATTATTCTGAGGGGGTAAACTAAATTACACGTGAGTAAGGCGTGATGGGTGTTTTCGTCAAAAAATAGAGCGTGCGAGACGCACATGTGCTTTCTAACAGCAGAATCACGAAAAGCATGAGTTTGAGAAGGGTAAGTTAATTATCTGATCTTTGAGGGGAGTAAGTCTGATTAGCCAATTATTATGAGGGGGTAAACTAAATTAACCCTTATAATTATTAATGATTAGAATTAGAATTTTTAATTTTTATAATGATCATAATTTGTTCTTATTATAAAAATTATAAAATAATATTGAAAATGCTTATTAATTAAATAACTTATAATAATTATAAGTTAAATTATAAAAATATTTTTTTCTTTTTTTTTGAGATCTAGGGTATCCGGGTCTCTTAGAGCACCCGACTAGTCCCTAAGGTGTGAGCAGACCTCCCTATCCACACACAACCGGTTAAAATCTTATTGTAGGAGTGGCCATCAGGAGGATCGATCACTCGACCTCCATTTTGTGAGGTGAGCGTCTTGACCACTTAGCCATCCTCCTGATGGTTTGAGACAAGGGGATCCCCTTTCCCCCCTTGCTCTTCCTCTTGGTTGCTGAAGTTTTGAGTGGCTTGATGGCCCATGCTTTGCAGCTAAATTTGATATCAGGCTTCCAGGTAAGAGAGGATGGGAGGAAGGTCTCGCACTTGCAAATTGCAGACGACACATTGTTTCTCATTGAGGCATCGAAGGAGCAATTGGTGAGTATAAAGGACATCTTAATCTGGTTTGATGCGACGTTTGGTTTGAATGTGAACTTTGGAAAAAGCTCATTGATGGCGGTAAGGGATGTGAACGACATAGACGAGTTGGCAACCAAGTTTGGTTGTGAGGTGGGTTCTCTGCCCACAACATACATGGGTCTCCCTCTGGGACCCAATTACAGATCTAAGGCTATGTGTGATCTTGTGATCGAGAAGGTAAGTGGGATATTAGCCAATTGGAAAAGAAACCTCATCTCTTGAGGTGGTAAACTTATCCCGCTTCACATGACTTTAGTTGCCATCACCTACTACTTCATGGCCATGTTTACAATGCCAGTCAGTTAGAAAGATCATTGAAGCTAAAATTAGAAATTTCTCATGGGACGACTCGAACGAGAAGAAAAGGCTTCATCAGGTTGCTTGGGACCAAGGGCACAGCCAAGATTTGAACTCAAGGGGAGCCAGTATATATTAATTGGATATTTTCACCCAAGTTTTTTTTACATATTCCACCCAACTTATCTTGCACTCTACTTACACCCCATCTTCATGTGGGTCTCGAATGGAGATGATTTAGGGGTTAAATTTTTGTGAGGATGATCTTCTCATCGTGTAGATCATCCTTAGAAAAAAATTTTCCTTTCTACAATTTTTAAAGGAAAATGCTATTGGGACCAAAATATTTAAGGATAAAATCCAAACCGAATTGATGTGGGATCCACTTGAATTGTATCCAAGGGCTGAAATTTGGTGAGGGTATTCTCCTTACCATGTAGATCATCCTAAAAAAAAATTAACCTATTCTAAAGCTTCTAATCCTATTAAAAATTGATTGGAACTTGATTAAAAATCAACGATGACCCATTCTAAAACTTCTAACACTATTAAAAACTGATTGGAACTTGATTGAAAATCAAAGGTGAGGACTTTTAATTAATTTTTGAAAAGTTTAGAAAGTTTATAATTGGCTGATTTTTTGTGAGGAAAACATCCTCACCAAATTTCAATCCTTTGATACAATCTAAGTAGACCTCACATCAATTCAGTTTAAATTTTGTCTATTAAATTTTGGTCCCAGTATGCTGAAAATTAATGGTTTAGAAAGCATAGAATTTCAATCATCTATTGATGGGACTAAAATTTTTAGAACAATCTGATTTTTTGTGATGATGATCTACATGATGAGTATATTATATTCATAAAAATTAGCCATTAGATTATCCTCATTCAGTCCCGTCAAGTGAGTGTAAAGAATGTAAGATAAGCTAAGTGGAAATGAAACATGTGAATGTTGGATGGTAATATACTAACATCCCCTCACACATTAAAAGCTTTTTATAAATTTGGTCCATAAAAGGGGGCAATGTATCAAATTCAGCAAACCTTAATTAATGGTTTTCTATTATAAACCATCACAACTCAAAAGGTTGGGGGTGCCATGGCCCCTCCAGGCCTCAACCTGGCTCCGCCACTGCTTGGGACAAGAAGTGCCAGCATAAGGAAACAGGGGGTCTCGGTGTGAAAATTTTGCTCTTGATGAACCGTGCGCTGTTATCAAAATGGTTATGGAGATTTCGTAAGGAATCGACAAATTTGTGGAGAACCATTATTGCAGAAAAGTATGGGGCCTCGAAAAGCCCCTTATGGAACATCAGTTTGGAAGTAAGCATCGACAACCACCATTCATTTGCAAGGCAAACTACCCCTACAAGATCCGAAAATTGATAGCTAGAGAGGAACTGGGGTTTATATATATGGCCACAAGGCCGATCCAAAATTACCCATATTTTAGATAATAAAAGCTTGAATATATATTGGTCATCATGAACTATAAAATCCCAGGGTAGATTCAAAATTTCCCTTTAAAAGAGTAATGCTATGATATGGGTTTTAACCCTAAACAGTCCCTTGTTTTGTGAGAACGAGATGGACAATTGAATCATTCAAGTAAGTTATAATGAGATATATTTCAAAAACAAGAATTGTATTTAACATAACTTTTTAGAAAAAAAAAACTAGATTTCATGAAATAGCTTTCATATAAAAAATTAGAACAAAACTTCGAACCAAGGTAATAAACAATTGTTACAGAAATTTTTACTACTTACTAGATTGAAACTAGGTGCATGATCGATCTTCAACTGCTAGCTAGTTAGCTTAATAACCTTCTTCTTTTAACTTCGGAGCCATTGACGCCGAGGAGCGTCTCATGCCTACAAAGAGGACATGTAAGTTTTCCTTTCACCATCCACTCAAATATACAAGAGAAGTGAAACTTGTGAGAGCAATATTCCATAGCTCTTGCATCATCCTCAACCTTCATTTCTCCCAAACATACTGCACAAATAACCTGATCATCATCTTCACTAGTAGTACAACTACTACTATCTTTTATCCACACCTTTCTACTAAGTCCTTTGAGAACTTCAACCATAAATCCACATATTATTGTTTCATGTTCTATTGTCGAAACAACTCGTCTGTTACTCAATACTAAAGCAGTTTCCGTCACCACCAACCTTGATACTTGTCTATTCAAATTCCAATATTGCCAGAGTTGTGCAATTTCGCTCGTCCTGCGGGTGGCAGCAGCAGCATCCATAGATGATGAAGGAGCTGATGGGAAGTTTAATAAAATTTTATTAACAAATTCATCTACCTGTCTATCCGCCTGAATCGCCATGGCATGGACAGAAATAATGTTCTCCATTGTCGATGGTGGTTGTCGAACTCTGCAATATTTACTACTGCTTGTTTGGATTTCTTGTCTTAATTGCATTCGCATTTTCTCGAGTGTCACTAATCTATTGCACAAAACCAGATTTTCGAATCGACTTACACGGAATGGGAATGTACTACCATTGGATTTGTCTAAGGTTTTCACCATAGCAGATGAAAGGGTGTGCACCCTTTTAATAAGATCAACTCTGTATTTGTCAAATTGAACCATCATGTACTCGTGCAAATTAAAATTACTACTACTACTACTACTACTCAATGTTGTTGATGATGGTAGAACTGTAGTAGTAGTACTAGTGTGATCTCCTCCTCTTGTAGTTTTCGGTTTGTAGATTTGTTTGAAACATTCTCGACAACTCTCAGATATCAGTAAAGTCTGGCAAAATTTCGCAATTTCCCTAAACTTTTGAATGAAGATATCTGCTGAATGTTTGGAAACGTAACCGCTGATGTTGCCGAGGCTGCTGATGGCACTCCCATTCATATGAACCAAACCAACTGGTACTATTGTTTCATCCATCAGCACTAAGGTGAGTGGTATATCAGATGCAAGGGATTCCAAAGTATTAAAGAAACGATACCGCTCATTGTTAATAATTTCAATGAAAGGATGAAACTCAACCTCCATGAAAGTAGGAGAAGGATCAATATTATTATTATTATTATTATTATTATTATTCATTGTCGATCTGTATGGGGAATAAACGAAAGTTTCAAATTTCAATAAATTGATTGAGACTACTACATGTACGTAACCCTAACTAACTAACTAACTAACCAACTAACTAACATGATTATTATTAATAAAAAAAATTAAAGAGAAACAACGTTACCAGGAAATCAGAGAAGGTAGATTCTTGATGAACCGTGAGATCAGAGGTTTGACTGACCGAGGATGCTAGCTAGTGCTACTGGCTTCTTATGGATGTGTTCCGATTTCGCAAGCTGGGGGCTCAGGAAGGAAGGAGTTGCCTTTTAAAGGAAGAACTTTTTTTCAACCGAAATTACGACTCATCTTCTAATAGAATAATGAAATCATTGTTTGCTCCCTTTGAACACGTCTTAACATCTTTGACCAATAACATACACTTTTCTATTTACACTAGCTAATTTTAATTTTTTATTAGATAATTAGAAAGTCTAATTATTTTAGAATTTTAATTTTTAAAGAGAGAATTTTTATGGAGAAAGATTTATTATAATTAGAAAGTTCGGTTGCTTTAGAATTATAATAAAAAAAAATTTATTAAATTTCTAATTACAGTTAAATTTCTAATTACTATCGACCCACTTAATTAACAACCAAGACCTAAAAGTAGCACCCTTTGAAGATTTCCTCTACTGATCCCCATAGTTACAGTCAGGGTCGTATTTGAGCATATGCGACATAAGTAACTACATAGGGCTCCTAAATTTGGAGGACCCCCAAAATTATACGTTACTCTATATATTTATGTGTATATACTAGCATGAGTTAATTTATTATCATGCTTCTAGTTTTATGAGAATTATTCTCTTTTTTATTTTCTAGTTTATTTAGATTAGAACCTTCTAATTATGATAAGGAAATATGAAAATCAATTTACTATGTATTATAGTTTGGAATTTGGGGGCCCCATATTTACGATTTCGCTTTGGGCCCCCAAAATCTCAGATCCGGCCCTGGATACAATAAAGGGCTTAACGTTGATAATCAAAAATCGTCTAGCATTTAGACACCAGCAATCACATCGTAGTGTCTTCTTGACCCACGTTACTTTGTGGGTTAACAAAATTAAACAATGCAACTTTATAAACCCACTTAAGACCTCCCTTGGTGGATGTTTCAATGGTGTTAGATTAAGTGTATGGATACCTCTGATAAATAAAATCAATTAACTTTGAGGTTTGGACAACTACCACAAACACCTCAAATAAGTAAACTCTTTTCTTTCGTCTCAAATTTGAGGTTAGACAAGAGATTTGAGGAATCCAGTAGAGACACAATCTCCACCGCCAAGTACAACATATAATAATGATCTTTAACTCATTTGTTTTGACATGTATAGTGGTACCTCGATAAAATATTAATCTCTTTAAATTTATACATTTTGTCGGTCCCAATTTAAGTCCAAAAGAAAAAATATTACTCGATAAATTAAATCTTCGATTAGTTAATAAATTTAGCCTGTGTTTAATTTTGAGACGGTTGATGGAGTGAGCATGATGCTTCCAAACGGCACAATCTCTGCCGCTTGGCATTCTCAATGCCGCTTATAACGCCCACATCAAACCCCAATCGGTGGAACTTGTCACCCCTCTAACCCCTTAAACTCCTACCTCAGGCTCAAACCCTGTTGTTTGGGATTTTACATGGTACTTGCTCTTACAGGTTTATTTATAAAGTTATGTATGCCAATTAAATAAACAGAAGTTTCTTTAATAATATACTACTGAATAATATGTGCATTTTATACTTGTTCTTATACCTAATGTTATAGAGGGAAATTGGATTTACATACTAGGTTTTTTTTTTGTGGGGTCTTTGGACTATTATTTAGTTACAAATTAAAATAATGATGTAAGTGAGGCGTATTTACGACATAGAAAACATCATTACCAAATAATAGAAAAGCACCATAAACACACAAAAAAATTACCAACAACGTAAAGAAAATAAATAAATAAATAACCATTAACTTGCAAACATTGAAAGATCTTTTTTTTTTCATGTTTTCAAATGCCTCCTTATCTCCCGAACTTTATAGGCTTAGTAATTTAGTCAAGCGGGCCATATGGCTTTACTGATTTATTATCATCCTGATTTTTACCTGATTCTGTATGGGGAAATTTTAAAGGCATCCCAAAATGTTATTTGCAGGCTCTCATAGGTTGGACTTGGTCAATTTAGTTTGACTCCACAATTATTAGAGGCAGTCTTTATTTTTGTCAAACTACTTCATCATGTGTAAAACCTTCTTCTCTATATGATAGAAGAAGGCATTGGGTATTCCAATCCTTTAAAATGATCATCTATCAGTTTCTTTTTAGGTATTCCTACATATTTCGTAACATATTTTGTAGCTTTAAAACGGAAATATTTGATTTCGAATTAGGGTGCCAAAAAGATCGAGGCTTGCTAACAACAACAACAAATGCAAATTAGAGGGGTGCTTATAACCTAGGCCTGCCAATAAGACTTTGAAGGGTGCCTATAAAATGGCTCTTCTATATGAAGTATCACTTGGGCCATTACCCAAATGAACTGTAAGCCTTATGTATCAATGGACCTAATCAGCCAAGAAGTTAGTACTTAGTACACCTAATTATGAACTCCCAAAAAGAAGTCTAATTAACTTGGGAGAACAACAGTTAATAAATAGACCAACTAATGGGCCAAGAAGTTAGTACAACTGTACAACAAATTAGAAATTATCTAGTTCAAATGTGGCCAAAAATTTTGTAGGGCCCATAAAAACATGATCAAGGGAAGTAAAGTTGTTCTCTTCACACTCATATAAAATCATTTAGGTCTAAGACCCCTAAACCCCAGCAAATAATGGTTTAAAAATAACTATATTTGTGGACGACTCATAAATTTTTTTAACTTTTGAAAAAATTATAAGTTTTAAAATGATAGAATTGACGACCTATTTTATGAATAAATGATTCTAATTGAACATCAACACTTATAGTGTGTTTGGATGTAGAATTCATATTTCCTAAGAGAAACATGAGTCCTTAGAAATATGAATCCCTAGAAACATGAATCCTTTGGTTTGTTTGGCAACCATAAAAGAATCAATGGATTAATGAATCCTTAGAAGCTTGAATCTTTTGGTTTGTTTGGCTGCCATGTAAAATCCAAAGAAAATCTCTATTTTGTTGTTTTAATTTTGTGGGGTTTAATCTGCATTGAGTTGGGTGAATACATAGTGAATCCTTAGTTTATAATTCCACCAAATTCTAAGGGGAGAGGTGGGACTCCAAACAGGGATTTGCTGGAAAACATGTCTCCCTGGGAAACAAGTTTCCTAGGATTTTTGGCAGCCAAACAGACCAGGAAAACATGAATCCCTGGTCCCCACTGAATCTCTACCTTAGAATCCTCCATCCAAATAAACCATTAGATTCTTTCTATATGGGCCGTACAAAAACTCATAGCTATACGTCGACCTGGCTAAATAAGCTTGGCCGCCAAGTCTAACTCTCAAAAAAAAATATTGATTGTAAATTACTTTATTAACTCACAGCTAATGTACTATATGTAAAAACATTTAAATCCGAATTGGCGTAATGGTAAAGATGTTGAAAAGAAAAGAAAAAAAGTATGAAAAACATTAGGTTCAAATCTTGTTGACCACGGGACTCGAAGTTTTGTAGTCGACTTTTCTTTTTATTTTTTCCTATCGGATGATCTAGATTTCTTTTTTCTTTTATCATAATTAACTAACATGGGCATATTATGCTGATTAATAAAGAAGTGGTATATTAAGAAATTTGGAACAAAATATTAGGCAAAAAATATAGAGAAAAAGTAAACCTAGACCAGGCCCCTTTCTCTATATTATATTCCATTTTTCACATAAAATTGATCTTTTTCATTTAAAAAAAAAAGTACTTAACTTTAAGTCTTTTCAGTGGAAATTATTAAGCAATAAATATAGCATTAGGTTGAAAGTTGTATGTCTTTAATGGATTTTGTTAACATGTGCCCTTAGGGCACATGTTAAGTTTTTTGGTTTTGTATTTTTTTTAGTTTCTTAAAGTTGTCCAAATTGGTTGATTTTTTGATATGTATGTTATTTATACTATTTGGATCATATCTAGAAAAATCAGCTCAATCGGAGTCCTCTAGCACCCTCTAGCACCACGAACACTTAATTTAGACTTTAATAGTATGAATGAACGGCTGACATTTAAAGTGATTTGTTTAGAGGGTTAGATATTTCTGGTGTAGCTGATTTTTTGTAGACATCTTATAAATAATGATAATATTATGCTTACAAAAATTTAGCTGATTTGAAGACATGTAACTTGCAAAAAAAATCCCTTCAAAAACATCCTTATCGTGTGCCCTTAGGGCACACGTTAACAAGACCCGTCTTTAATTACTTAGAATCAATCCACATGGCCACACCACATAATCTTTGCTGTAATCAATCATTCATTTTATGAAAATTGAAGAAAGAAAGAAATAAGACTTTGGTCTGCTGTCCGGCTTTACCATTCTGGTTCTGCCAGCTGGTAATGGTTTTGTACCCATTCTTTCAAAAAATAAAATAAATTGACATTGTACCCATGGTGGCCTGCAAAGAAATGAATGAGATTGTAGTAGTAACATTTGTCCAGAAAAAAACTGAACAAAATAACATTTGTATTAACATGTTGATTTTATATGAGTCTACTATTAAATAGTATTATTGGATCAATTGAGAGCAAGAGACAGAGAGAAAAATAAACTGCGTGAGAGTGGAAAAAGTCGTATAAATGTGTACTAGATTTTGATTAAGTGAGATACGCGGTGGATATTTTAGTTTTTGTAAATATAAATTGTACTTGTCAATTGTTGCATTAACATCAAATCAAAACTCGACATACCCTACCCTCACTCCATCCCAATCTGCACAGAATCAAAGATTTTTTATTTTTTATTGATAGAATGCACAAAATCAAGATTGAAATGTAAAATATTAACTCATTTAATAATTGGGAATTTAGGATGATGTCTTATCAAAGGCATATGGCTGATTTTCATTAGGATGTAGAATCAAATATAATATTTATTAAACATAAAATTGTTCTAAATTTCTAATACCATAGAATTACTGTTCGAAATTTAATATAAAATAGATGGCTCAAATTTTTATTGTGTAGACCAAAGAGTTAGAAGTTTAAGAATTGAGAGCGGATCAAAATACATTGTTATTTATATATTATTTTTGGGTCCACATGATGTTGATATAAGGGATGATATTAGGTGAGGATGTTTTCTTTACCATGTCGATTATCCTCACAAAAAAAATTATCACATTCTAGAAGTTGTAGCCTACCCATCATCTTGAAAATCACAAAAAATCAACGGTAATTGAGCTATTCATTTACTATTGATTCCACTCAATTGATGATGGGATTACAAGTTTTAAAATTGGCTAATTTTTCGTGAGGATGATCTATATGATATAGAAAACATCCTAACTAAAAATAAACCTTGAATCATCTCTATGCGAACCCCATAACCCAATATACACTCAATGTACTTTAACAATGTATGCAGTTAGGGCATCAAATGAATTATGTAAGTTTTGGTGACCATAATTTTCTTTGAGAGCGGATCGGAGTACATTGAGTATACATTGTCTTGTGGGGCCCACTTAGAGATGAATCAAGGGCTCATTTTAAGTTAGGATATTCTTTCCATCATGTTGATCATCTTCACAAAAAATTAGCCCAATCTAAAACTTGTAACCCTATCATCCGTGATTGGAAATCACACCGTTGATTTTTAGTGATTTCCAATCACCGGATTATAGGGTTACAAGTTTTAGATTGGGCTAATTTTTGTGAAGATGATCAACATGATGAAGAGAACATCCTAACTTAAAACGAGCCCCTAATTCATCTTTAGTGGGCCCCACAGGCCAATGTATACTCAATGTACTCCTAACCAATGTACTCCGATCCATTAGTAAGTGCGCATAATTTTATGTAGTAAAAAAAAATTATATAAACACAAAAAAATTAACCTTTGAATCAAACTCCATTTAAGCCTTCAGGTTATGCAAGTCTTAGATCAGCCTGACCAGGTGGATTGTAATATGGCCCTACTTGTAGCATCTACTTTAATGGTTTGTTTGGATGGGGGATTTTGAGTAGGAATTTTGTTGGGACCAGAGATTTAGTTGAAAACTAGTTAGATTTATGACATAATTTATAAGTACTTTTCAATCAAATCCTTAATCCCACAAAATTCCTACTTAAAATCTCGGACATCACTAATCCTCCTCCATAGGATCCTAATCGTTAAATGAATTTTATCTAAGATATGAGTGGTGAACTCGAGGACCATCCATTCTTAAAATATAAATTTAAGGAAGACACTTACCATTTTTTTTAGTTGCCCCTTTTCTCTTCAATAGTACTATTTGGACCGACCATCTTACAAAAGTGGTGTCCGATGCTTATATGGCAGGGTGAGTCCCATTGCATAAGTTGGAAATCCTTCAAAATACTTTTGGAAAGAAAAATAGTGAATCCCACCCTACCACATAAACATATGGCACCACTTTTGTAAAATACTCTATTCAAAAGCTATTATTGTTTTCTCTTACTACTAATAACAATTAACATCATACAAGCAGCCAAGAATTCAATCAATTATTATGCTGGCAAAAGCTGTTCCATACTTTAACCGAAAAAAAAAGTTGTTCCATACTTTTTTTTTTTCTTTTTTTTTTCACTTTTTCTTTACATTTTGTTAAAGGGTTAGGGTTAAAGTCGGCTATTGATGGGTTAACAAATCAAGATTGGTTAACGTCAATTTTCTAAATGTTAGTCCTAACTTGTAGGACACTCTCAAAACCTTGGCCATCAGGGGAGAGAGAGAGAGGGGTAGATTGGTTCCGGTGGCGGTGGGGAGGAGGAGCCGACACAGAACGAAAAAAAAAAACAGTAAGGGGAGAGGGGATGTAGAGAGAAATCGAGAGAGAGAGAGAGGGCAGGGAGAGAGAGAGGGGGAGCTTATAAAGCAGGACAGCTTATGAAGCAGGACACAATTTATAAAACAGGACAAATTTACCCCCAGTCCTGAATTGTATAAGAAAATTTTCATATAAAATAATAAAATGAATTAAAGCCGACTTTAACTTAAATAAGATTATAAAGAGTTAGAAATACTCAATCTTGATTCTAACTTATTTAGTATGAAGTCGAATTAGGGTAGAATTAGAGTAGAATTTGGCGAGTCATGGATCAGTTTGCCTGATCTACATCTGATAACCTTTAAATAAATTGGCCCAAAAAATATTAGCAACGTCTTAACAAAATAAGCAAGAGTCGTAATCCTAGTCTCCTAGCTCATGTTTCAAATTTACACCATACCGTGTCATTGATGGGTCATGATTGTATAGTAAGTATCATACACGTGTTTTGTAATTTAAGATACGTTGAGTCGGTAACCCCCAAAATAACTCAAATTCAAATCATCACCACACAAATCCAAATCTTATCCCTAAAAATTAAAAATATAGGCCGGGACCCTTAACGAAAAAGTGGAGGTTTTCAAATCTCATAAATAAAAATAAAATATTTTATAATCTCAGGCAAAAAACCAATGACACATCATACGTGTGCTTCCACAATTTGAATGTCTGTTGTTTGTGTTATGTAAATAATATGCTTGGCAATATCACAGTCCTAATAAACATCGGAAATCGTTGAAACCAGAGGGACCAGAAAAGAGAAGACACTATATGCTGTAAAGAAGAATACTCGCCACGTATTGGGTTTTGATACTCCAGAAAAGAAAACGACAACAAAGCTGACATTGTTGTATTCGTGGGACCCACAGGAGAGAATGCGGCAGTTTTCAAAAGGAAGGAACCCAAAGCACTTGTTTGTTCTTTCTTTTGTGCCCTCTCGCTTTGGAAAATATTCCCGCTTTCACCGTAAATCACTCTCCCGCTTCACCTCCTAATTCTGTTATTTGACCAAATTACCCTTATTCTTGTCGACTGATGTTAAAAGATAGTCTTTAAGTTTTTGTATACACTATGAGCCATCCTAGTTTTGTCAAAATCCAACTATAAACTATCCTAGGCACATATTATGAGCCATCTCCATTTATAATAATAATAAAATCATAAATTTTTATATTTTTTGAAATCACATTTGCAAATTTTTTATTTTAAAGTGAACCCTAACAAACTTTATTTTTTCTAAAACAATCATTTTTCTCTCTAACCTCTTAACTTTCTAACCCCAACTCAAATCTTCAAATTATATTTGTTAGATACGTAATTTTGGAGTATTTTTTTGTTAGTTTTAATGATTGTAAAAGGTTTAGGGTAAGTTTATAACCCTTTTAGACTATTTTTTTTTTACCGGTGAAAGCTATATTTCACCAGCTGTTTTTTGCGGTCGAGTTGGACTGTGTAGTCTGAGCACGAAGGCTCGAAACAGACTACACAATCCGTTTTAAGTTATTAGATCTGGTGAAGCATTGTAGAAACATCCTATTGAATTAAGAACAGATTATCAATTCTGCCCTAAGTTCATTAAAATGGACTTGGTAGTCCCTTTCTTTCATTTAGAAACAGATGTTGGGATCCGTTTGTTTCCTTTTATGAACGGATGTAGGGGTTTGTTTTTTTTCCATCTTGCTTAGACTTTTAGGTCTGTTACACAAACGATCTTAAGTTTTTTAGCATTTTTTTTAAGAAAATAGTAAAAAAAACAAACAAGAGAGTATATGGGTATCTTTTGAGTGGTACAATTTGGCATCGTTGACGGGATTTGAGGACCCAATACCCTCACAAAGGGAGTTTTTGAACAAAACTCATCCCTATATTGGATTTTTGTAATTTTTTTTACAAAAACCCTAATTTCTCTCTCTATGGTAAATGTAATTTAAAAATATTTTATTTTAACTAAAAATTATGTTTAAATTCCTATGAATATTTTATTTTAACTAGGTATTGGTTTTATCAAAAAGTAATGAATATTTTATATTAAAATATTAGGATGGCTCATAGTAAAGTAATGATCAAAATTGGGCCAATCTCAATTTTGACCAACATAATTTTCACCTAGGATGGCTCATACAAAACCTAGGACTCTCTTTATCATCAGTCTAATTTGTAATGGGCCCAAATCACGATAGGTGTGGAATTGACACACCATCGTGAGATGCACTTTGCAGTAGATTTAGCATTATTATTTCTATACCTTTTTTTTATTTTTATTTTTTCTGTCAAACAAATATTCCTTTAGTCCAACAATAACTATAGATGGATGACGTAATTTGCATACAAAATTACAAAAGAAAAGGGATTTTTTTATATAGCTTTTGGACAACCATATCAGCCCATTTGGAGATGATCAAATGACTCATTTTTTGTGAGGATGATAGTTGTAATGTATATCATCCTCACAAAAAATTATATCATTCCTAAATTCCATCTCCATCAAAAGTTATTTGAAAATCAAGAAATCATTGGTGATTGAGCATTCATTTTACACAACTATGTAGAACTCACGTGAAGATGATCCAATGACTGATTTCCTGGTGAGAATGATCTCATCGTTGTGTAGATTATTGTTATAAAAAATCAATCATTCTAAAAACTCTAGCCCCTTAGATCTTTCAATCACCTCAAAATGACAATTGAAGCATTTCACCACGCAGACGAGGGGTTAAAAGTTTTAGAATCAACCCATTATTATTGAAGTTGATTTACATGACGAGGAGATCATCCTCTTAAAGACTCAGCCTTTGAATCTATCTCTACATAAATTTTCGACGGATATGTCTAAAAGGACGTGTAAAATGCTTAGGTCCCTTTACATTACCAAACGTAGAAATGAAATAAAACTGTCAATTCACATATTTATTAGGAGTGCATTTTGAGATTTAACAGTTTCTGCTTTTTAATGCTCAAGGGTAATTTCGTAAACGAACAAAATTTAATTTGAGTGCCTGGTATACCGAAACGAGGGGGTGCACGTACACCATCTTTCCCTTTTCTTGAAACTGTAATTTCGAACGCAGGCTTTAATCTTCCCATTTCAACACACATCTCTCTAACAACCAGAAGAGCTCTTTTGGATTCAAATCTTTCTTATACAAACAGACCAAAAGAGAGAACAAGAAAGAGAGAGAAAAACATTTTTTTTTTCATCGGAAGAGAGATAGAAAAACATTATGGTATGCTTCAGATCAGAAACAAGTTTCTTTCTACCAACCATTCTCCTCGTAGCATCAACCTTCTTCTTCTCTCATGGAGTTTCTCAGGCGCCCAACTTTCAAACACTACTTCCCCATGGTATGTTTCACCTTCAGCTTGGTTTTCCCGAAATGGGTTTTTTAGTTTTCTGATTTTAGAACCAGAAAATTTGAGTTTCTCAGTACATTGTTAAATTTCTAGCAATAAATTGTTTCTATATGACATGGGTTTTTGAGTTTTCGGATTTTAGAACCAGAAAATTTGAGTTTTTCACTACATAGTTAAATTTTTAGCGAAAAATTGGTTCTCTCTGAAATGGGTTTTTTTTTTCTTCTTCCAAGCAGAGATGGTTAATGGGAAGGGAAATGGACAACTGGAAGAAGCATTACTCTCATCTGTTCCCTCGATTGCTGTGGGAACTAATGATACTTATTTAGGCAACACAACCCTTATATTAGCTGCAAAGAGAACACACAGGAAGGATCCTCTTAATAGTTTCAAGCGGTATACCGGTGGATGGAATATTAGTGAACAGCATTATTGGGCTGTGAGTTTCTTTAACCCTTAACAGATCCTCTCATATGTATTTCGTTTTATCTTTCACTTTCTAGAAAACATATTCAATTATCTCATCTGGGTTTTGCATGTTTTGATGAGTTTTATTTCTGGAATCCTAATTTTCTCATCTGGGTTTTGCTATTGTTGATGTGCTTTGGTATTTTGGGGTTTAAAGCCCATAATCTCATCTGATAAAGATGATTCTGTTGTGACTTTTGTTCTAAAATGTTGAATCTATTATCTGATATGGGTTTTTACCTTGAATCAAATCTCATCTAGGTTTGCTTGTTTTTAATGTGTTGTGGGTCTTCCTGTATTGTTTCTCTCCTAGATTAATGGGCTCTAAAAAATTTAAATTTTGACTTTGTTGTTGAATCAATCCTCTAATCTGTTTTTAGTTAGTCGTCTTGTTGGCTTTTGGATTAATCTGTTTAATTTTTTCCTATGCAGTCCGTAGGTTTTACTGCTGTTCCTTTGTTCGTAATTGCTGCAGTCTGGTTTGTGGTCTTTGGGCTGGCCTTGTTCCTCATCTGTACCTGTTATTGCTGTTGTCGGAGAGAGCCGTATGGCTATTCTCGAATAGCGTATGCCCTTTCCCTTATTTTGCTGATACTCTTCACCATTACAGCAATGTAAGTTCCCCTGTCCACGGATTTCTTTTGGTTGATTTTGATGGTTGTTTTGGTTGATCTTTGATACAGAATTAGATACTTGTCACTAGTGATCCAGCTCTAGAGAGAGAATTAATTTAGGGTTTTAGTCATTAGGATTTTATTGTTATAGAGATAAAAGCATCAAACAAGATTAAAATCTCTAATAACAATAAGGGCATGTCTAGTGGGGATCCTCAGATTTGAGGATCACTACCACATATTTAAAACTTTGGAGAGGCAAGTTCAAGGGGATCTCAAAATTTGAGGATCCCGATAGAGGTTGTCGGACGATGGACTGTCCATCATATAATGGACACGGACAGTCCATCGTCCAACAAACAGTCCAGCAAACAACTGCTGTTTTTAAGCTACCTCAAATTTGAGGAAGATTTGGAGGGTGAGATGATTTGAGGAACCCACTGGAAGGCTCCACTCAGATTCGAGGATCTAAGGAGTCCACTACACTTGCCCTAGAAATCCTAAGGACTAAAACTCTAAATCTTTTCACTCTTGGAGTTGGATCATAGATGACAGGTCATGGGCTGCCCGTATCAGATTCTGCATCAATCTCGGGAGAACTCACATGTTTCATTTTGTTGTTTCAGCATTGGATGTGTTGTTTTGTACACTGGCCAGGGGAAATTTCATGGGAGTACAACAGATACTTTGGAATATGTTGTGAAGCAGGGAGATATCACAGTGGAGAACCTTCAAAATGTGTCAGGTTATCTTGCTTCAGCTAAGAAGATCACAGTGGATAAGGTTTTTCTACCTTCTGATATGCAGAGTAAGATTGACGCGATTCAATCAAAGATTAATTCTTCTGCTACCACACTTGCCACTCGCACGGATGAGAATAAGGACCAGATACAAGATGCCTTGGATAGCATGTAAACAGAAACTTGAAAGCTTTGTGTCTTTTCTTTAAATGCCGTAGGGAGGGATTTGTTTTTCATGAAATTCATCTGTTTTCTCCATGCAGGAGATTGACTCTTATCATAATAGCCGCCGTGATGCTCTTCTTGGCATTTCTTGGATTCGGTAAGCAAATTGATCTTCTAACTCATTCGATGAAAGTTTTTTATACTGCTCGATCTGCTGAATGTTTTCTTGATTCTCTCATGTTTGACGTTTTTGTTGCGCTTGCCTGCAGTATTTTCTATTTTTGGGATGACGTTTCTTGTGTCTATGTGAGTCGAATAAGATTTTACTTACCTTTCCCATATTATTTTGGTCTATTTTGTTTTGCGAATATGTTTCCTTTTGAATTTGTTTCTTTTTCACTAAAATGCTTGATATTAAATTTTACTGCAGCTTGGTTGTCGTTGGATGGATTCTTGTTGCGGGCACATTTATCTTGTGTGGAGTATTTCTCCTTCTTCACAAGTAAGTCTAATAGATACAGATTATATTAACTTTCTTTTAGGTTGTTCAATTTCTTGGCGCATTATTTTGTAACTGACCAACTTGTAGCCGGGTTGTGACATAATACTTGATTTCAATAGTTAAACAGTAATAACAAGTTGGTGTAATAATAATGTCCAGTTGACAAAGGTGGTTAGTAGGATATTTGGGATCATGCGAAAGGTGTACTTTGGTCAAATAAAATTGCTAGGACATTTCGCTTATTTTTAGATATAAACTATTTGAGTGTACGTTAACATTCTATTGGAAACTTAGAGATGCAGCACAGTAAAGAAAAAGTTTTGATGTTGCTAGACCTCTCTTTGGTTAATTGGTTCAAAGTACAAGCTAGTTTGTGCAAAAAACTTGGGAGGTATTGAACATCCACTTCTTTTAGGGTGCATTTGTTAGCTTGGAAAATAACTGGGGAAAGTAATTTTCCCTACTTTTATTTTCCATGGGTTTGATTTGTCCTTAGAAATTGATTTAAGTTTATCATTGATAAAACAATAGCAAGCATAAGTGATTCTTAGTTTCCCACAGCCCCCTTTGGAAAAAGTTTGGGAGAACAATTCTACTCTCTCTCTACCTCTCTCTACACCCCTAGGCCCCAGGTGTCCATATTTTATTATAACACGTGATAAACTTTGGTAATTTGCGGAAAATAACTGGGGAAAGTAATTTTCCCTAATTTTATTTTCCATGGGTTTGATTTGTCCTTAGAAATTGATTTAAGTTTATCATTGATAAAACAATAGCAAGCGTAAGTGATTCTTAGTTTCCCACACCCCTCTTTGGAAAAAGCTTGGGAGAACAATTATACTCTCTCTCTCTCTACACCCCTAGGCCCCAGGTGTCCATATTTTATTATAACACGTGAAAAACTTTGGTAATTTGCAGAAATGGAAGGTGCTTTGTTAGAACTTCGTTCCAGTATGTTGTAATTTTTTTGTGTTTTGTGTTTTGGACTGTCATGTTTTTTGTACTAATACAAGCACATACCAGTCCGCTTCATCACTATATAACCAAAGCTAACTTTACATCCAAGGTTTCTAAGTTCTGCATGACTTGTGACAGAGTTTTCACACGCTGACATGCTTAATTTTTGGTGGGAAACTGGAATGCGGTATTACAGTATCTCATTTTTCAGACCCTGTTAACTATGTATAGAGAAATGCGGTTTGTTTGTCCCTCGTTTTTCGTTCTGCGAGTCTTCAGCATTTATCATATATTTGAGCATTTCGGACATCCAATATTTGAGCGTGTAGGTTCATTGATTGATTTTCTGTATGCAATTGATGAGATTGCGTGGACTCCTATTGCACTCAACTATTGGAAGAAAAATATGTACACTTGCATAATGTGCTCACAACACCTGAAACACTTGCATGGGATGCCTGATCGAAGCATTTTTCTTGAGTTAATCTTGTTCAGATCAAGGTCATACCTATGTTATTTTTTGTTTTTTATTTGGGAGTTCAGAACTGAAAAATCTAACACATTTCCTATCACGTACTAGTGTTGTTGCGGACACGTGTATAGCAATGGATGAGTGGGTTGAGCACCCGACTGCTTATACAGCTCTTGATGATATTCTGCCCTGCGTGGATAATGCAACTGCCACTGAGACCTTGTTACGAACCAAAGAAGCTACACACCAATTGGTTGGTGTGGTGAACCAAGTCATCACCAACGTCTCTAACATTAACTTCTCACCCAACTTTGCTCCTCTATATTACAATCAATCTGGTCCATTGATTCCTGTCCTCTGTGACCCGTTTCATCCTGACTTGACTGATCGGCAATGCTCAACTGGTGAAGTGGATTTGAACAACGCAACACAGGTAAAAATTCATTGAGAACTCAACATTTAGAGCACTTTCAAGTTTCAACAGCTTCTCCATCTCTATTTATTGAAAAGCGTGCCAGAAGCTCTCCAATAGCTTCTCTATCACTATCCAGCTCTATATTGTTATTTACAACCCAATGCCACTAATTCTACTCTGAAACCTACTACATTGTTTTTAACAATTTCTTTTTGAAGATGAAGAACTCTTTTGAAGAAGCCAATGCTTACTAGAATTTTTGGACCCACAGTCCTAAATCTTCTTGGAAAATGAAGTAGCCATTGGGAGTGCTATTCGTGATGAAACAAAGATAGCTAGTTTGATAATTTTATTTTACATTTTGTGCAGGTGTGGCAGAGTTATGTCTGTCAGGTTTCACCGACGGGGATTTGTACCACAGTGGGCCGTATAACCCCGGATTTCTACACCCAGATGACTGCAGCAGTGAATGTAAGCTATGGGCTTTATCATTATGGTCCATTCCTAGTTAACCTTGAAGACTGCACATTTGTGAGGGAGACATTTGCAGAAATCAGTAAGGATTATTGTCCGGGATTACGCCGATATAGTAAATGGACCTACATTGGATTGGTTATGGTTTCAGCTGCTGTGATGCTCTCCTTGATCTTCTGGGTAATCTATGCAAGAGAGCGACGACATCGTGTTTACACCAAACAATTCTTAGTTCAATCAGGTCAAGGTTCGTTTGAAGAGCATAAGAATGCATAGAAAATCTATATTTTTAGATCCTTCTCTTAAGTAAGTTTGACTGTTCTTTTCATACAGTTTGATGGTTTTAGTTGATGTATATCTT
This sequence comes from Macleaya cordata, assembly GCA_002174775.1. NCBI lineage: Eukaryota > Viridiplantae > Streptophyta > Magnoliopsida > Ranunculales > Papaveraceae > Macleaya > Macleaya cordata. The sequence goes on along the minus strand of MVGT01003736.1, from coordinate 28,950 downwards.
TGCAGTTGGTTACATGAGTTATTACACTGTATATATATTATGTGTCAGATTTCCATCTTTGGTTTGATCAATGTTGAAATTACTATGTAATACGATTTTATACCGGCTTTTGATTGATTTCCCTCATGCTTTGTTTTTCAGTTGAGTGAAAAATGATTTGTGGAAAATTGTTTCCCTTTGGTGTGGGGTTTTTCTACAGAAAAAAGAAGTGTTCATGTCAGTGAGCTTTTTATTGCTCAATTCATCTTCTCATGGATTTTTAAACAGCCATTGTTTGAACTTTTGAAGTTAAAGGGTGTTTGGCTACTTTTATAAGTGTCTGTTTAATGATTTTAAATTGTAACCTATTAAGGGAAATGTTAGTTATCGAACTTACCACATTCACTCTTGGCTAAAATGTAATTGCTATATCCCATTCTTGGGCTGTAGATGGTCTGGTTCTCTCGTAGAGTTAAGGTTGAAGTTAACACAAGATCTGGGTTAAAACCCAATGGATAGGGGTTTGGTAGTATTCGAATAATTGCTCAGGCCTAAATTCCCAATTAGCAGGATCTTCTCCATTAACATTATTAACAAATTCGAGCGAGGGTTTCTTTTTTATTTTTTTGTATTGAAAGTTCACAAAAAGTGACCTAATTAAATCAAAATTGAAAGCACAAATTTGAACCAAACGTAAAAAACTAGGTGCTTTGGGTGTAGAATATTGAAGGACAGATTTTAGGCAGGGAAACTAAAATCCAACAAATCCGCTAAACGGAGTTTGATGGATTTTTTCCATGGAGGGATTTTGGTCTTTCTATACTTATCAATTTTTTAATAAATTCTATCTATCCTTGGATCTATAAGAATCTAGCTCTATAAATTCATTACCATAATATCTTATTTCAAAAAGGCATAAAAAAATCTAATTATTCATAAGAAAAAATAAATTCTAACAAAACTAGAAAACAAAACAAATTCGATCCTCCCAACTGATTAACGGGAAACGGAGTCTTAATAATATGAATTGATGAAAGGATAACCGTAGGGGGCCAATGAACCGTGGGGAAGGTTGTGGCCCTGTGCATGTATGTGGCTCCGAGTGCGGCGGTGGGCGTGTACATAGACGGTTTGGATGTGGCCCAGGGCATGTTTGTGGCTTCAGGTGTGGCCGTGGGCATGGTTGTGTACGTAGCCGGTATGGATGTGGTGCAGGGCATGTTTGTGTGTGGCTTTGGGTGTAGCCGTGGGCGTGGTTGTGTGCGTAGCCGGTATGGTGGTTGGGTGCGTAGCCGGTATAGATGTGGCCCAGGTCATGGTCGGGGTGGTAGCCCTGGCCAAATACCTCTCTTCTTGTACCCGAGCTAGGAATACTGCCCTTGAAAAAGTTTGAGGGCTCAATGCTCGAACATCATCTTGAATCGTTTCCTTGAGCCCTTTAAGGAAGACTTCTACCAAGTGTGTAGTTGCTAGGTTTGAAGGTATTTGATTAAGCAACCGCACGAATTCGGTTACATAAACGTCCACCGTTCCCGTCTGCATCAATTTTAGCAACGCTCCATTAGGGTCGTCGACCGGTGCAAAACGAAAGTTGAGGGAATTCTTGAGTTCATTCGAACTCACTTCACCTTCGTTCCTAATTACGCACCTAACCCATTGCAAAGCATCACCTTCAATGTGTAACAAAGCCACTTGAACCCATTGATCCTCAGGAATATGGTTGTATTCGAAGAATCGTTCGGCCTTAAAGATCCAACCATCCAAGTCTTCTCCATTGAATTTGGGAAACATCACTTGTACCGGCACTATTTTGAAGTTGTTGACTTCTCCACTTTCACCAACATCCACTTCCACGATAACTACTATCTTTTTCAATGCCGGTTGTCGTGTTTCTTCTATGAGCATCATGCGAAACAAAAGATTGTACTTGAAAATCAATATCTTCAATTCTACAAGACCACTCTCAGATCATCAGGATCTAGAACCAAAAGTAGGACAAAGCCTAAAAAGAAGTGGGTCCCCAAGGCGACGACCACAACCCAACAAACCACTCCCCAACCCAGCGAATCCCACATCTATCCTCCCCAATTTCACCAATCTTGCACATCAGCCTCACCCCATAACACTCAAGGCCCATTTATCATGAGAATATTTGAAGAGGACTTTCCCCCACCTGACTCCCCACCCTTAGCCCAAACACACACAAGATCAAAACCGGTACAACCCCATCCTCCATCACCTCTACAGACAAGAATAACCATCACAGATACCACCCAGCCCACTATTACAATAGGTAACCTCTGCTCTATCGAAATATTGCCCACAAATTTACAGTACCTCGATGATCCTGACCACCACCCATCCCCTCAACCACTTCCCTGGCACCCACCGTACAACCTCCCATCATCCTCACAGCAGAGCAGAACACTAGTAGTACCAAGACAGAGGAATGGTCCATATCCACTACAACACTCCATGCAATTGTGGCAGACCTCTCCTCTCTCAACGCCAGGCCAGGAAGTTAACTCCAATGTAAAGATTAAATTAAAGGGTCAACAACTACACTGGCTTCACCAAGAAACAGACAGCATCCTCAAGCTAGGACAGGAAGCGGGGTTATCCTTCAACGTAAATTTATCTCTGTCTCAGAACATCTTGGGGAGAATTTTAGAGTCCGATGGGCCCATAGACAAAACTCATTTCCCTTTAGATCAGAGGAAGGAAATTAACCCATTTCAATGCTCCAAGAATCTCCTTCTTGACATAGAAGAGGAGGAATCTCTACTAGATGAAGACGCCAGCTCAGAGGGCAAACTCGACTCTCCCAATCCAGGTAACAGATCGCCAACTCCAATCCATTTCTCTTCTAATCCTGATGAGACACTGCAGGACTTGGCTAGGCTTTTTGGAACGTATGATACCACAACGGAGTCAACGGCGGAGGTACCAATTCCACCTGTATCGGCAATACCACAACCTGACATTCACAAGCCTCTCTCAAACGACCATCCATCTGACTCAAGCTCCTGCCACTCACCACTCGGATTCAGCAGGCAACAACCGCTCATCTCGACAAAATTAAGCCGCGAATCTAAACGACTAGATGTTAATCCTTCAGAGGCCCTAACTCTCTCTACAAGAGCAGCTCGGCCTTCTCGTGCTAAAGGGCGACATCCCCCTCAATGAAGCCAAAGATCCTCTTTTCGAACGTTTGGGGTCTCGGCTCCAAAAGGAAAAGGTCAGCCGTAAGGCGCCTAATCAAGTATTCTAAAGCTGATCTAATTATTCTACAGGAAACCAAAATGATGGTTTCTGAACTTAGAGATATTCTGGAGATAACGGGCTCTCGGAATTTTGGCTGGGCAGACCTCCCGTCTGTAGGTGCCTCAGGAGGTATTTTAATCTTATGGAATCTAAATAATATAGATGCCGAATCCGCCTTAGAGGGTGCATTCACACTAACAGTGGAATGTAGCTCTAAAGAGGATTTGTTTACCTGGTTTACAACAGGGGTTTACGGACCAACTAGAACATGGTTTAGATCTTAATTTTGGCAGGAATTGTCCGATGTAAATGGCCATATCTCAGGCCCATGGCTCCTCGGTGGTGACTTTAATGTTATCCGCCATCAAAATGAGAAAAAGGGGGGCAGCAGAATCACACGAAGCATGACCGAATTTTCCTCATTTATCTCCTCGTTCGAACTAATCGACCTGCAGCTCATTGGTGCCAAATTTACCTGGTCCAATAGTCAAGAAAATCAGACCATGAGTAGGCTAGATAGATTTCTAATCTCCCCTGATTTTGAGCTACACTACCCCTACACCTCACAGGTAGCCCAACCTAGTCCCGCCTCAGACCACATCCCGATCTTGCTTGACACAAATGATACTTCATGGGCCCCCCTTTTTGCTTTGAAATTATGTGGTTTGATATTGCAGGTTTCCCAGAAAAACTGAAGGAATGGTGGGAATCCATCATAGTTATAGGCAGTCCGAGCATGATCCTATGGCAAAAATTGAAGCTACTTAAAGGCAAGATCAAAGATTGGCTTCGATCAGAATTCGGTAAACTCGAGACTAAAATTGGTGATACCTTGAATGCCATAATGATGCTGGATAGATTAGAAGAAGACACAAACCTCACAGCGGCTCAACGTTCAGAACGAGCATCTTTAAAAATCGAACTAGAAAAGCTTGAATCTATGAAAGAAAAAAAGTGGAGTCAGAAATCAAGGGTCAACTGGCTTGCAGTGGGAGATAGAAATACCTCCTTTTTCCACAAAACTGCCTCCTCTAGAAGACGATCAAATCGAATCCATCAACTGCTTATTGGGGAAGAATTCACAACTGACAGGGAAGCCATCATTGATCACATCACATCTTTCTACTCTAATCTTTTCTCAGATGACTTCAAACAAAGACCTATATTTAACGGAATCAATTTTGATCGTCTCTCTGTGCAGGAATCCTTACACTTGGAAGAACGCTTCACAGAAACAAAAGTCATCGCAACACTAAAAGGGCTTGGAGCAGAAAAAGCCCCAGGTCCAGACAGGTATCCAATAACCTTCCTCACTAAATGATGGGAATTTATGAGTAAGGATTTCATGAAATATATTGATGAGTTCTACTTCTCAAACTGTGTAGACAAAAGACACAACTCCACTTTTATCAACCTCGTACCGAAATTGAACCAAAAAGAATCTATCAAAGACTTTAGACCCATTAGCATGTTAACTTGTACATACAAAGTGATCTCAAAAATATTAGCAAATAGGCTTAAGGTCGTGATGCCTAAACTTATTAGCCCGCAACAGACCGCATTCCTCAAAGAACGACAGATCTTTGATGGAATCCTAATAGCAAACGAACTTGTTGACTCTAGAATTAGAAGTAACAACCCCGGTATCGTCTGTAAGGTTGATATGGAAAAGGCCTTCGATAGAATAAATTGGTCCTTCCTAAAATCCATCTTAATCCGAATGGGCTTTGGCTCCAAATGGATTCAATAGATGGAGTTCTGTTTCGGGACAGCCTCGTTCTCTATATTAATTAATGGTTCATCTTTTGGAAACTTTTGGAGTTCGAGGGGCCTACGACAAGGCGACCCTCTATCCCCCCTACTTTTTGACATTTCCATGGAAGGTTTCTCAAGGTTTCTCGACAATGCTTCAATCCTGGGTAAGTTTAATGGCTTCTTCGTCAAGGAAAATGGTATGGTAATCTCTCACCTTTATTATGCTGACGACTCGATCTTCTTTATAAATGCGGATTGGTTGGAATTATATAACTTATTAAGTCTTCTAAAATCATTTGAAGTGGTATCAGGTCTCAGAATCAACCTTGCCAAAACTAAGATTATTGGTGTAGGCCAGGCACCATAACTACATGACTGGGCCTCCAGGATTGGATGCGGAACTGAAAGTTTCCCAACGTCATATCTGAGACTTCCCTTAGGAGCCCACACACGTTCTAAATCGATTTGGGACCCTATCATTGAGAGCTTCGAAAGGAAACTAGACACTTGGAAGCACAAATGCCTCTCTAAGGGAGGGCGCATCACCTTAGTAAAAAGCATTCTAGCAAACTTACCAATCTATTTCCTTTCACTTTTCAGGGCCTCAAAATATATCACCGATCGACTGGAGAAGCTGATGCGAGACTTTCTTTGGGCTAAGAAAGGAGGCAAAAGTAGATACCACCTAGTGAAATGGGCAGACATATGTAAACCTATGCAGAAGGGAGGCTAAGGGATCAAACAACTCCAATCAATGAACGTGGCCCTACTTTCAAAGTGGGGTTGGCGTTTCAGCAAGGAGAAAGATCAGCTTTGGTTATCTATCATTGAGGAAAAATATGGACACGACATCACATTGGCACCCTGAACAAGTCAAAATTATATATGGATGCGCCTGTTGGCGCCATATCACAGCTTGTTGCGCAAACACTAGATCATTGGCTTCACTTATAATTCACTCGGGATCGCGTGTATCATTCTGGCACGATTCTTAGGCAGGTCATCGCCCACTCAAGGACCTCACCCCTGCGTTGTTTAAGTTATCAATGGCAAAGAACGACTCACTAGCGGACTTCGTGACACAAGCTACCACAGGCTCCGAATGGAATATAATCTTCAACAGGGATCTAAGGCAAACTGAGATTTCCCAGGTTGTAATCTTGCTCCAGTATATTGGTCCTATCCCCCCACCCCTTGATGAAGCAACTGACTCTTACAAATGGACACTTACAACTACAGGAGTTTTCACCGTCAAATCGACATACGATTTCCTAGTGGAATCCCTATCAGACAATTTCCCTAGGAAATTTATCTGGCACCCAAAGATCCCATCAAAAATCGGTTTCTTCATATGGACTGCGTATCATCGGAAAATCCTTACCATCGACAACCTAAAAAAAAGGGGGTACCAATATGCCAATGCCTGCTACCTATGCCTCAAAGCTGAAGAAACAACTGACCACCTACTGATTCATTGTGAATTTTTCCGTGTGATCTGGTTTGAAATACTACCTCAGATAGGATGGTGATGGCCATTCCCAGACTCCTTTGCCAACTTTATCCACGGGTGGTACAGTAAAGGGTTGTCAGAGGTGGGAAAAAGATTATGGAGCTTCATTCTTGCGGCAGTAGTTTGGAAGATCTGGCTCGAACGTAACCGTCGGGCCTTTGAAGGGAAATTATGCACACCTCACCAACTCAGTACTGACATCAAGTCCCTCTTGCACTTCTGGGTCTCAAACACATATAGGGACTTAAAACAACCTCTGGATATCTGTATCTTTAACTGGGATGGCTTATTTGTATAATTTGCTTTATAGACGCACCTAGATGTATAAAAGGGATCTTATAGCTCTAAACTGAGCCGCTGGTTTAGGAAGCCTCTCATCCTGATTGGCTCCACCTCGGTACAAGTACATTTTGTATTATATATCTTTTTTTTTCGCAATATATATCTTATCGTTCATGTTCAAAAAAAAATATCTTCAATTCTCATATTAATTATAGACTCTATGCACTTTAAGATGTCAAACAAAACATAACCATACTCGATTCGATACCTATCCCGAGCCTCGTGAATTCGTGACTCCATTTGATACCTGTCGTGACTCCATTCGTTCCATCGAATGGCTGGAATCATACATTTTCTAATTTCTTCTCTTCTACTAATAGTTTGCTACAATCGATTAGGGTTTGCAATTTATAGATACCACTTCATTTAGGAAATCATATTATATGGAATTATAATAAAACTGTAATTAGTAAAACACCCATGCACGTAACTTGTATATCAAGAATGCACCATATTTATTACCGATATTTCCTCCTTGAAATCTTATCTTTTTGACCATAGAATCGTGCTATCTCATGTTTCCGGTTCCCATCTCTACTCTTAACATTATAATGCGGCTCACATCCAAATTCAGAATCCGTGCACATAAGAAACTACTAGTGTACATGCCTGTGGGGCCCACATACAGATCCAAAGGTTATTTTTTGTGGGGATTTTTTTTTTTTAATAATGGGACTATTGCGGGGCCATTTAAAAGTACATGAATTGGTGAGGATAATCTATATAATGAAAAAGACATGGCATAAAAATATCAGTCCAATCTTGTCCAGGGGGAATGACTGTTTAGTTTTTTGTGATAAAATATTTGATAGTTTATTTTTGTTAGAATTATTTAATTATTTTAATAATTAAATGTGAGTGAAAAATAGTTTTATTTTTTATTTATTAATTTTCTTGAGTTGTTTCTTTTGGGGTACTCTTTTAGGGCCAAGAGACATGTGTTTCTGTAGAGATACACCGGACTCTATATAAACCTTTATATTCTTCTTCAGAGTTTTTGTGAGTGTTTTTGAGTAGTGTATGAGAGCACAGTAATTGCAGTTCATTATGGCGTACAGATTGGAGTGCTACTTCTGTACGATGTTATCGTTGTATCCTGGGAGACAGACGTCTATGGAACCATCGGTACTGTTGCGGGGATAAATTTGTCTTAAGGATATTGTGTCTAACACAAGCCTCTTTCAGATAAGTTTTCATTTTCTTATTTAATTTTAGTTTTGTGATTTCCGATTTTCAAGAAACTGAACCCATTATTTTTCAACAATCTTAAGACAAATTCCGCGTAGTTTGGGTTCTTGAAAAATGAATCGTTAACTTAATTTGTTGGTGTAAATAATTTTATTTATGACAGTCAGATCCATGCATACTGAGAGCAAACTTCTGATTATTGGCGTTATGGAAGAATTGGGGCACGTTACTGTGAATTATAGAAATTCACGAGACATTTTAATTTCATCATGTTGCTACTTCCTTAGAACCACTTAAAAAAGTGTTTTCTTGAGGGACTACTTATGCTGCCATATTATGAGTAATATTGCAAAACTAAAATTAATATATAGAGGATCCAAAGACTATGTATTATATATAGGTAATTATTTTGATCATATCATGAGTCTTTGAAGTAATTCTTGTGATATGTTTGATGTGGGTTAGAAGATTACCATCCCCTATATTAAGTTACGCCCCTTTCTACCCAAAATATTGAAAATGTATGACAAATTTTGTTTGATCATGAAATGCTTAAATTAGCATGTGAAAGATGTAAGTTATTTACATACATAATTGTTTGGGTAATTCTACAAAATATTCATTAACGGTTTCATGACTATACTTATATTGTATCCCTAATTTCAGTTGGTCTATCTATTTTGATGGGATCGACACAATACTTTTTTAGACATGATTTTCGTGGTTATTTAAATAAGTGAAAATTCAAGGATAGTCATGAAATGTGGGGGATAATAGATGATAATATGTCTATGAGAATAACCTCAAAATGTAGGGGTTAGAAAATATCACCATTTTGAGTTATGTGGCAATTAGTTTTTGCCTAATATTCTTGTTGCGAAAAACGAGAAATTTTTTAAGTGTTTGAATTAAGAAAGAATCATAATTTCAAAGTGAGCATGTGCAGTAATATTAGGTTTGAAAGATTCCCTATATAGACCAAAATTTGTAGTACATGTTAAAAGACTATAGAATGAGAAAGTAAGAACTTAATTATTTATGATATACTAGGAGTTGGGGCGGCCGACCTAACATCTAGTGATGAGGTGTTACATAATCCTTAATGTGATACTCTGTTGTGACTATGTGTTTCCTTATTTTATAGAACTTGCATTATAATTAATCAACTATAACTCATAATTTTTTACATAAAGGTTAAGCAACCAATTGATGAATCTTATAGAAAGTACATTCCGTTAAGGTGGAATGGAGTTATACCGATTAAATTTACTAATCTCTAGTAAATAAGCTTTTAAGACCGCGCGATTCCTTCATTTTAATTGACTAGAGAACTAGTGACATCGAGGGGAATGGGCTTAAAGCCTAAATTTAACGAATTATCTTAATAGAAACCTAACCTAATTAATTGGAGATCCCAAGATCTAGGTTCAAAGGGACAACATAAATTAAGTGTGGTTCACCAGTAGCACTGAGAAGATTATCTCTCTTATCCATTCCTAAGATGTAACAATGTTGCTTGCAGCGATGGTTAAGGATAAGCATATTGCTTTTAATGATGCCTATAACTTGTATTTACAAGTGGGGTACGACATGATACCCTTAATAGGACATCACCTATGTGAGTGTAGAATTGGGGCCGATTCTTTGAGAATTTTATAAGGCTGAATTCTCTAAAGCACTCATAAATCGAAAATTGTTCAGGGCCAAAATGAACACAATTGTAGAATTTGACGATTATTAGGATAAGCTATGTGTGAGATCTATTGTCTTGGTTTACATCAACGACTGGCAGTTCATGACATTATGTTCACTGATTATCCAAATAAACCCGATAGGTTATCACTAGGTGAGGTTCAAGGTTTCATGCTACCTTAAGTGATGCATGGCGCTTCTTGTTGTGTTCTCATATGTCTATTTTAGTCTATCTTTTTCACTCATCTGAGGATTGTTAGAATTATTTAATTATTTTAATAATTGATTGTGAGTGAAAAATAGTTTTATTTATTTTTATTAATTTTTTTGAGTTGTTTCTCTTGGGGGTACTCTTTCAGGGCCAAGGGACATGTGTCTCCGTAGAGAGACACCTTGTGGTTTATGGAGAGTCACTATGGACTCTATATAAACCTTCCTATTATTCGTAGTTAAATAAGTTTTGTACAAGAGTTTTCAGAGTCTTTGTGAGTGTTTTTGAGTAGTGTATAGCATAGTAATTGTAAGTTCGCTAGGGCGTACAGATTGGAGTGCTACTTTTGTACGACGAGATCGTTGCATCCTGGGAGACAGATGTCTATGGAACCATCGGCACCGTTGCGGGGACGAATTTATCTTAAGGACATTGTGTCTAACATAAGACTCGATCACCTTTCAAATAAATTTTTATTTTCTTATTTAATTTTAGTTTTGTAATTTCAGATTTTCAAGAAACCAAACCCATTATTTTCTTATCCTTAACTTATGATGTATTTTAACAACAATTAACTTTTTTCATTTTATTTTTTATTTTTTAAAAATGACACATTTTTCAAAATACAAATTAATTTTTTGTAATTATATTTTTGGAAAACATTCTTTGAGATTTTTGAAATGAAACCAGTCAACAATACTTTTTTTCTTAAATTTTTTTTATAATTACGAAATATGCAAATTCAGATTTGCATACATAAACTGAGATTTTTATTGAGTTTAAATTACAAAATTAGATTCGCATAAGTAATCTGTGAATACAAATAAAAGGTCCAAAACTATGCAATTTTAAAGAGGCTAGGTACATGAATCTTAAAAAAAAAAAATGCAATTTTAGGTTTTAAAAATTCAAAACATAGCAACTTCAAAGTTTCAACACAATTTATTACTAAAAGTGGTATGCAAATTTAGTTGTATTTGCACTGTTCACCCCGTGCAACCACATATATATAGTACAAGTTTCCACACACGCGCTTCGTGTTTGTGTGTTGGCTGTCCGATTTTTTAAGTCCATCATATATTTATTTTTTAAAATTATTAAATATTAATATAAATTTAAAAAAATTTGACTAAGGTCGGCATTTTGGTATACGATAAAAATTATTCGTTTTAGTGAGTAAGAATTCGGATTTTTGTCAATTAGACAGTATAGAAATGTTAATATTTGTACTTGTGTATAATTCGTTCAGAGGAGTCCGTTCAAAAAATCGCCCCTTTAAATACTATAAAGAAATAAAAATATGAGATCCCTTTAAATACAAGGGAAAATAAATAATATTGTGAATATAATAATAAAATTATATAATTTTCTAACGAATTCACTTTGGCAAGTAATAAATAGGAATGAAACACGGTACTGGTCCGGCATTTGATCTGGTAATTGGTCGGTCGAAAAAACACGAGAATTTGAGTTTTGGGGTAAAACAATTTGACCAATGGTAATGATTAAGAATCACATTTATCCCCAAAAGTAAAACAATATTACTTCGCCAATTTTCAAAAATCAACTTTTACTGATTATTTAAACAAAAAATGAGTAGGATGTCCATGCGTGGGAAAAAAATTGAACTGGAGGACATGTTTTTTTGCCTAAAAGCAGTAGATTCTATCTATCCTACATGCCCTTAGCCACCTGTCTTCAGCATCCGGACGATCTAATTGGTTTTAGAGCTTTTTTAGCAAATAACCCTGTCAGAATATGGAAACTAACAAATGACCCTGATATTTTTGATATTTCTCAGATAACCCTAAGTTGGATAGAATCGTTAGCTTTCCATCCAACAGCTTACGTTAGCATCACTTAGCAATGTAAAATTACCCAAAAGCCCTTGAACTAACCCAACCCCTCTCCAAGTCGAGTTAACAAGGTGGTGACATTAATCTTAATTACCTTCATCCAAGGATAATCGAATGGTGTTGCTAACACAAGTGTGTAAGGTTTTATAAAATAGATAACACGTGTGAAGGAGGAGAGTTAACACGCAGGAGTTAACAAGGGTGAAGCTTGCAGAGTCGGGTGGATCGTCGATGAGTCTGAGATGGTAGTTGCCGACAGAAGATCTAGATGCCTTGGTTTTGGTCACATCTCTGATGAATATCTCGCTAATATCATTGAGGAGTACGACATAGCAAGTAAAGGGAAACCGAATCCAATGAAGATCAAAGCCTCTCTTTACCCTCCGAAATCAATCAAAAAAATCTCTCCTCCTTCATCAGCATCCTCCTCCGTCACCGGTTCCCTTCCAGCCAAATACTCCCCAACAACTGTCGGATTTGGGACTTCGTTTTATCCAGGAATGGTAGCAAATTGATGTGTTCATCATATCTCAACACAGATAGGATTTTCAGTATGCTACGAGAAATCCGCCCCAACTCAACCCCGTTATTACACCTGCATTCATCATCAAGCAAGCCCTAGGCATATCTACCTTGTACACAACAGAATTACTGGCAATAATAAACCCTAATACCTCATCTGAAGTTGAAAGATCTAGAAGTACAAAAAGAGTACAAGAACGACAGAAATAAAATTTGATGTAATTTTTCAATTAGGTCATAGTACGATGTAATTTGGATTTTGAATTGAAAGTTGTCAAGGATTCCAAAGGATCCACGTTCATTATATGCATACATACACCTTTTCTTATTTGAACAATTTTGTTTGATTCTTTATATTTTTTTATTCTATTTTTCTGACAAAGCAATTTATCTTCTTCTTTATATGTGATTCCATGGAGAAGGAAGACCTTTAATAGATATTCAGTTGAAGTTGAATGGAAAAAATTAAAAATTAAAAATTGCAATTAAAGTAAAATGGTGGGTTGAGTGGGTTGATTTATAGATGAGAAGGTGAGAAGGAGAAGAATATGGGTACAACGGTCATATTCTGGGTCGATCTATACCGCTTGAAAAGCTACATCAGTTGGCCGCTAAGACTGGTCCACGTGTCTTATAAATGTGCTAACTCGAGCTGGAGAGGAGTTGGGTTAGTTTAAGGGCTTTTGGGTCTTTTTACATGATCATGTGATGACCACGTGGGCTGTTGGATGGAGACATAACGATTCCGTCTAATTCAGGGTTATCTGAGAAATATCAAAAATATCAGGGTCATTTGTTAGTTTCCATATACTAACAGGGTTATTTGCTAAAAAAGCCCTTTTTTATATATGGATAGTCATCGGCACACGTTAGCGCGATGTAAAAAGACGAAAAATCCATCTGCTGAATAACGACGGTGCACGTTAGCAAACCCTAATTAATAAATTTTAACATAAAAATAGCCATAACTTTCAAAATAAAAATCGGATTTGAACAAAATTTATATAGTTGGAAAGCATTTTTCAAGATCATTAAAACAAGATTACACATGAATACCAAATTCAAAAAAAAATCCATTTACCAAGCTATAAGCTCAAATAATTGTATGTAAACTTTAATTTGCATACGCCGGTTAATTTTGAACTTGCATACTATGAATTACAATAATTTCATGAACATAAAAAAGTACAAATGCTCAGAAGTATGTAAAAAAATCCAATGCAAATTATAATTTCCATTGTTTTTAACTATGCAAATTATAATTTGAATCGTTTAAAATGTAATTTTTTGATTTTTTTCTTATGCAATCTGATTGTATAAAGGCTTAGAAAAGTGCAAATGCTCAAAAGTATTTAAAATAGCCGATGCAAATTATAATTTACATCATTTTTTACAATGCAAATTATAATTTGTATCGTTTAAAATGTAATTTTTTGACTTTTTTCTTATGCAATCTGATTGCATAGAGACTTAAAAAAGTGCAGATGTTCAAAAGTATTTAAAATAGCTTATGCAAATTATAATTTTTATTATGCAAGCAATTATGGGTTTTTATAGACTAATTACAATTTTTTTTTTTTGAATTTAGTATTGTTGTCTGGTCCCATTTTAACGATCTTGAAAATTACTTTCCAAAAATATAAATTTGACTAAAATCTAAATTATAGATTAAAAGTTATAGTATTTTTAATTTTAAAAAAACTTATTTTCTCTCTCTGCCACGTCATCGGTCCCCACAAGCAAAAAACAGTTAGAAGTATATGTGTTTAGCAAAGAAAAAGGTAGTTTAGGTACCAAAATTTTAGAGTTTTAAAATAAAAGAAGGAACTAACTCATTCCTTACAAAACGCTAAAAAGTAGGGATTAATCTTACAAAATAGAAAGTGCTTGTTTTCTACTTGAAACGGTTATAACAGGAGGGCTTTTAGCCCAATATTGTGTTTTTTAAATAACCAAGAAATTTAAAATTCCTGTATAATTCGTGAATTTGCTAACTATGGGCTGGACATAAACGTACGAATTATCTATATATCTATAAGAGCATCTCAATGCAAATGTGCTGGCTCTTATTCATTTGCTTCCTACGTGTCTAAAAAATCTTCACAATTTATGTTGAAGAGAAAATAGCATCTCCAATGCAAATGTGGTATGCTTGTTTGCTTTTCCTATGTGACATTTAATTAATTAAATGTACTATTTTTTAATTATTAAAAAAGAAAGAGAAAATGAGATCTTTAATGTGATTTGCTGAAAAAAGGGGTGAAAATAATATCTTTAATAAGATTTGCGTACAAGGATAAAAATACATCCTTTTGGTGAACTTCTAAAACAAGTGAATTGGAGATGGTCAGGATAAATTAGATGTGCTTCCTATGTGGCACACAACAGACCATGCTTGCATTAGAGAGGCTCTAAGAAATGTGTAGAATTGTATAAAATAGTATGGAACTCTTTGGAAGATGGTCTCTCAAGATATTTTTGTCGATGATTCTAAAAAGCTCTCCATTTTAACCACATGTACATATATAATTTTAACCATCCATTGTCTCTCCCCATGCATATAAAGAAAAGGATTTTATTAATTCTAGCCATTCTCAAGTTGTAAGCATTGTGTGCATGTTTACATCCAAAAGATGGTGCTTGAAGTGCATGTTCTCTTAATTAAGGCTCATTTCTTGTGTAATAATCTAACGTACTCTTCTATTAGTTAATAAACAACATCTTGGCTACTTTGGACTTTTAGTAGTTTTTAAATTTGTCGTAGCTTCCAAAAGCATATAAATCTCTTTATTAAGTTAATAACCAATTTGCATTTTCCTTCTCAAAAAAATAAAACTAAAATTGCATTTTCAGCTCTACATTGAAAAGAAGCATTGAGGCGTTGGAGAAGACTGAAAGACTGAAAAAATAAGGCAAGTAATCAAAGAATCGTTCTCCATTGAACTTGGGAAAGATCACTTGCACAAAGACTGTTTTGAAGTTGTTGACGTCTCCATCGTTGTCGCCACCACCACCACAAACATCCAGTCTTCCACCATGAGAACTACTATTGGTTTCTATGCCGGTTGACGTGGTTCTTCCATGAGCATCATAAGAAACAAGGGATTTACTTGAAGAGCTATCTCTTCAATTCTCATATTAATTAGAGATTCCAAATACTTTAGGATGTCAAACAAAACATAAACATCGTGACTAGACCTGGCAAACGGGCCGGTTTAGGGTTATTAGGGTTATGATTGGTGGGTTAAAAGACTCAATCCTAATACTAACCCATTTCGGGCCAATTTTCTCAATTCTAACCCTAGCTTGAGTAGCCCTAATCCTAACTCTAGTAACCCTAATAATATTAAAAATAATATTTTTAATTATTATATATCAAATACTTTAAAATGGAAGTAAAAAAAATTTAAAGTTTTTTTATTTTTAATTAAAAATATTTAAAGTTTAAGAGTGGAAGTCAAAAAGTAGATTTTAAAAAATTATATAAAGAATAATGAAAGAAACAATATTAATGAGTATAACACTTTTTGTAAAATTTAAAATTTTTAATAAAAATGACGGGTTGGCGGCATGCCCGCGGGTTTGACGGGCCAACCCTAAATTTCAACGGGTTGAAATATGCCAACCCTAACCCAGCCCGTTTAGCTATCGAGCTGACTTTGGGCCGGGTTATACGAGCCGGGTTAGGGTTCGGCCAACGGGTTAGAGCCTATTTTACTAGGTCTCTTGTTTGTTCCATCTATGCTCATCAATTCTCATATTAATTAGAGATTTCAAGCACTTTAGGATGTCAAACAAAACATAATCATCATGACTCCATTCGTTCCATCACGTCATTGGATTCATACAATACATTATACGATGATAATTCTGATGATTTCTTTGCTGCGAATTACCAATTTAAGTAAACACAATAACCACGTAAGTTTTCTATGATGAACTAACTAACTATATATATATGCATGCGGGCCAAATTGAATACTATAATCCAGATTTTCTCTTTGAAATCTTTTTTCTTTTTAATTATAATATAGAATCTTATTATATCACGTTTTCAAATTTAACCAATTCAACATTATAACGGGGCTCAATTCCAAATTGATCTTATAGACACAATCATGGTGAGTAAGAAGACCAAAAAGGGTAACAAATAAATATATCTATCTATTTATACTAGAGTTTGGAGTTAGGATCAGTGCACACAGGCCCATTGAATCTTCTCCATAAACAAAAGCCAAGTCTCCTTGCACCTCTTTATCTCAAAATACAACCCATTAAGAAGGGGGTTATAAAAGAAGAGAAATTTTAATTCTCACCATGATCATCCTAAAAATAATCCAAATCACTCTACAAATTTTATCCATGTCTTAATTTAATTCAAATTTTAATTCGAATTACTTATTTTAACTAAATTTAACTATGTTGTAGTGCATTTAAAAGTTTTATAATAAAGTGATTTGTTGTGATGAGATCATCCTTTTAAAAAAAATCAACCCTTAGATCATCTGTTTATAGGGTCCATAGATTGATGCAAATGAAGTTTGGCCAGTGATTGAGGATCTACCTCCAAGTTCCTAACTCATACCCATTTTCCATTTTAGCATTGCTATTATTAAAGGATTAAAGGGGCATTTAACGAGCAACCCTTCCCCATGTATGTGCTATAGATGTTCCAGTTCAATGGTGAATTAAAGTAGAAAGCTAGGAATGAACCCAATTATTATTTATTAACTGGGCTGAAGCCTGAAAGTTGAGCAACCTGATCCACTTATAAATGGGTCGGGTCTAGTTAGACGAACAGACATAGGAATGTCAACGGATATACTCTCAAAGTATCTGAATTCGAATTCAAAAAATTTATAAAATATTATATAATTTAATTTTAAATAATTTTTTTATATTTTATATATACTAATACTTATTAAATAATATATTATATATAATAGATACAATATTTTCTATATATGTGAAATGTAAAAAATTAGTCTATTCATACAACAAACCCTAAAGAAGTTAATTCGGGATGTGGAAGATTTGGAGAGTTCGGAAATTTTATTCAAATTGTGATCTCGTTCATACTTTAACTTCTAACAAAATTCCTATAACAACACAAAAAAAAAAAAAA
>MVGT01003738.1:15298-35219 GCA_002174775.1 Macleaya cordata | reverse complement strand
ATCCTAGGATGGTAAGAGACTTAGAAAACTAAGTACCATAGGTGGTTAGATCATTAAGAGTGTTTCCCACACTTTTTAATTGTTTTAAAAATGTTTTTAAAGGAAAGTTCAGAAATCTGGATAGTTTGGTTTCGAAACCAAGAAGTTTGGTTTCGAAACCAACTCAGTTGATGGTTGTTTTAAAAACAAAGAATTGTTAGTTTCGAAATCAACCTTGTTTGATTTTGAAACCAAACTTGTTGGTTTCGAAACCAAACCTCATCTATCTTCAGATGAAGTTTGGTTTCGAAACTAAACAAGTTTGATTTCGAAACCAAAACTCATTGGTCAACAGATGAAGTTTGGTTTCGAAACCAACAAGATTGGTTTCGAAACTATAGACAAAAACCATCACAGAACAGTCTTGGTTTCGAAACCAACTTAGGTCAATTTCGAAACCACCTGTTGGTTTCGAAACCAACTGTTTTGGTTTCGAAACCATCGCCCAGATTCGTTTTGCATGTGCGATTTTTGTGAGTTGTAAAGTGATTCCTTTTCACTTTTTTGCACATTCCCTCTTAAGCATGTTTTAGGGGAATTATTGTGCGTGGGAAATAACTTTTAGTGGGTGAGGGTGTCATAGATTAGATCTAAGAACATCAGTCATTACTAATGGTGTGTTTTAGATCTAGATCCAGAGATGCGCTCTTCACACTTAGTGCATTTCAGATCTATGTCTAGAATTAATCATTATAAATGGAGTTGATTCATTCATGTTTAGATCAACCATTCACCCCTCACCTCAACAAGTCCTTGGAGAGTTTCAACTCTAAACATTTAGTTTCCAAGCCTGTTTAACTTGGTTCAATCCTTCCCATTTCAAACCAAAAACTCTGTTTTTGTGTACCGGTGGATTTCTGGTGATGTGGCTTGAAGAGTCAAGCTCGTGGTGATACACTTGAGGTGTCAAGTATTGGTTCAAGGTGCGGGAGTTGCGGAGGTCAAGTTGGAAACGCATCAACATCCACTAGGAGGCAAACTCGTGGAGTTCGAATTTGTGGATAAACTGTACACCGAAGCTGTTGGAGCGTAGAAGGAGTCGTAATTCGTATCCATCGAGTGGTAAATCGATTTGTAAGTTTTTCATTAACTTTTAGTGGATTCTTTTCTGACTAGGTCCCGGGGTTTTTTCCCAGTTTGGGTTTCCTCGTAAACAAAATCTCTCGTGCATTATTTCTAGTTTATTGCAAGATTGAAATATTCGATTCTTGTTCTTAATTCCGCATATTTAGAATCGAATAAGTCAATACTCTTGTTAGAGATTTTTTTTACTGTGTATCATCATTTAATTTTTTAATTAGGTGATAGTGTGATCCTTAACCATAGTTACATTAACATACTGTTAATCCAACTAACTGTAGGGCTTTTAGACTTTCATCTTGGTTAACCATGATTACGATTGTAATTCCAAATTAGCTCATGGGCAAGCATTATGTTATCTGGGATAGACTTGCCATAGACGAATGCAGATTGACAAGGACTGACAAGGTTTTTAATCATCTCCTCCATTCTAAGATCCATAGTCTTCGAAATACACTTGTAAATAATCTTGCAACACGATATTGGCCTAAAATCCGAGAGAGTGGAAGTATTAGAAATTTTGGGGATTAGTGTGTCAAAGGTAGCATTTACCTCACCCAACATCTTGGATCGAGAAAAGAAAATCTGGATGTCTGTTGTAAAATCATCACCCACAATTCTCCAGAAAACTTTGAAGAAGTAAGATGAGAATCCATATGGACCAGGAGCTTTAGAATCAATGGTAGACAGAGCATAGGTTATTTTTTCCCTAGTGAGAGGTTTGCTTAGCTCATTACAATCCTCATTAGTGAGGCAAGTCTGCACCTCTAAGCTCTGAATAGTACTAGGATCATAAAGGTCTAGATTAGGAGTCCCAAACATCTCTGTAAAGTAGTTTATACACTCATTAGAAATAAGAGATTCAGACTCTTGCCTTTACCCATTATTAGAAATTAGGTAGTAGATCTTATTTCTAGATCTTCTCTCCTTTATAGAGTTGTGGAAAAAAGGAGTGTTGTCATCTCCAAGATCCAACCAATGAATCCTAGCTTTTTGCTTTAGAAAAGATTCTTCATGGCGACATAAAGTAGCATATTTACTCACAACTTGCCTTTCATTCTGAGCTATAGAAACAGATAGAGGATTCCTTCTAATCTCCTTTTGAAGTGATTCCATCTCGGCTTTAGCTTGTTTTAGAGGGCCATTAAGCCCTCTAATGTTCCAATAGAAAGCTTATTTTCCTCATGTTGGTAGAATATATAAGAATATGCTGCCTCAAAGACTATTCTGGGAGAATTTTAATATTCTGTAACATGCAATGTGGTTACACTAGAGAACGTACCCCATTTATATACACACTACATGTTGAGTTTTTTTTTTTTTTTAAAGAAAGGGACTCAAAATATGATTTGTATTGCTTTTGAATGTTTTGTACACAAATATAATATTGATGATCTACATTTTGACCAATATATCAAGCCATGAATTAGAAAACAAATTTGAGGGTTCTGAGTATACTTAAAAGCTTCCTTGTTGAACCGAGATCGGGGAGAGTTTTGTTACTTCTCACATATTCTAATGAATCCTAAAAATACCCCTCCCCTTTGAGTGGAGGTTTCTTTCTTAACTCTTTCTAGGTATCAAAACGGGCGGTGGTTGTTTTTGCCCCTTCACTAGGGATCTCAACTCTTAAATATGAAGAGTGGCCCCCAAGAGGTAGAGGTTTCAACCCAAAAGAGATAAGAGACAAAAGAGTTTAAAGATAAGATCGAAGTTCTCAAAATCTGGTATATCTTGCAAATGTGGGAAGGCCTCTATTTATAGGCTTTTTAAGGAGGTGGCGCAAGCCAGACCTGTGCACACATATCCATCATGCGCATACATGTGGGTCTTGTGCTTGGCCCATTTTGCTAGGCCGGCTAGATTCTACTGGGATGGGACTTGTTTTGATGTCTGCTCTAGGGTTATTATGTGGGTTTGACTCCTCCCTTATTTTGGTCTCCGAATGTATTGGTTCTATGAGTTTTATTATATCCTACATGATTCTTGAGGCAATATGAGGTGCGCAAAATATGGGTGTCTACAATCTTCACCAAAGGTATTCTCAAATCACGATTTCTAACATCCAAGCTCTCACTTGAGGATACTTAACATTCGGCTTGTTAGACCTTCCCATACCCACTCCATTAGGGGAGGATCCCAGTGGGGGACCCAGATCCACTGGGTTTTTTGGCATCATGTAGTCATTGTTGGGCTCATGATACCCACACCCTTGCATATATCCTAATGAACTTCTTTGTCCATGTGTTCATTTCTATGGCACATAGAACATATATTTCCAAGTCATTCCTTTTCAAATTACATAACTCTTTAATGTTCATATTTGGAAGAGGTGAGAAAAACAAATACATAAATACAATTAAAACCTTATTGTCAATATGTATCATGTTTATGTTTCTTTGAACAAAATTTCCATTCAATTAGTCAATGCAAATTACCCAATGAATTTGCTTTTTATGAAGAATAATTATAAAATACATGTCCATAGTTTAGATAAAGTTGTTGCATTATGATATACAATGATATATTATAACAGCTAAATTACATTCATTAGAGGGATACATATCTTCATAGAACGCTGGAAATATAAGAGAGGGAGGAGTAACAATGTATGTAAAAAGGGTCTGTAGGTCTAACAAGGATTAAACACATATCCAACAACACTACCCCTCAGCAGAATGCTGGATACCCGAATACAAGACCTCCAAAGGTTTCTAGCTTTGATACCATGTTGAGAGCAGGAATGATCCAAACATGTGCCTATGTTGGTAGAGAACAACATTTTACACGAGTATCTATCACATCCGGGGAAGATTTTCAAGAGCAATTGAAATCATCCATCTAAGGAAAGAGATCTTGGGAGTGATTTTAGTTGGCCAGAGGAAAATGAATACATTAGAGAGAGAGAGAGAGAGAGAGAGAGAGAGAGAGAGAGAGACTGTATCCCTCTAATAAAATTACTTCACACCAATCGTGAGCGGCACATTGTGTACAGTAGGATGATTTTGTACAAAGATTGCTTGGAAAAGTTATATCATAGTGACCAACCATTCGAAATGGCAAACAGTATACTCTTTCAGTCATACCCATAATCACACCTCTTGTTAAAGCCCAAGTGTGCATGGCAACATAATTCGTAACGTCAAACAGAAGAAGCAGAAGTCAGTTCTTTACAAACATTATATATGGATCTAAGTGATGTTGTAGGTAGAAATGAATTTACAAGGTTCACAACATATCCTCATATAAAGCACGATTTGATGACAGAAGAAACTCAATTCAGTAAATGTTTCCGTTGAATCTTATTCGTATTCTTGCAATAATTTGCTGCCAATCTCAGTTATCGTAGTTACCTGCACCAATCGGTTGTGGTATTTGTCCTTCTGTCAGTTTATAACCTTGATATTTAGACAGTTTCAACTGCACTGGATCAGTTTCCTTTTCTCTTGATCTTGTGAAATCAAAATGTTGTAAAGCTGCTTCTGTAACTGTGTTCTTAGCCGGTAATTTGAAGCCAGACTCCTGTCCAAATTCTCTTTGACTAATAAAAGTTCAGCCTTTCTTGCCTCAGCAGCAGCGATCTCTGAATTATTCAAACATCCATTGTTTCCCTGAAATTCTTCAATGCTCGACTTGAGCTGAAAGAAAGAAAATCCATCCTTTTCACAACATATGGCCATCAACACCAAATTGTACAATGTATCCCAAAAGCTACCTAAACACCCAGTAACATCTACAAGATCCAATAAAACCTAAATACCAACATCTATATACATTGTTTATATATATTGATGAGACTGAGGAAATATATATTTGAGTAGCTATACATGATAAACCGATATCCAATAGTCAATTCAGTGATTCATTCCAACACAACAAGTTCCCATTTACAGTTAACTTGTGTTTAAGGGTGATTTCATATTAGTTTTTCAGCAAAGCTGAGAGTGAGTCTACTATCGGTTTCGTGTTAGGACTAGATCAATAAGATTTTTCTTTGACAATGTCCAACCATTTTAGAATTTAAGTTTAAGTCCATCGTCTTGTTGTGGCATATATTCGAGATTTCTAATAGAGAAATAAATAAAATAATAAATAAATAAAAACAAAACAAAACAAAAAAAGAAAAAAGAACACTTCTAACCAACCAGCACAGATTTTTCTTTTTTTTTTTATAAAAAAACAAAATGTTGAGTCTTATTCTTTATAGTTATCCAATTTCTAGCTCAAAATAAACGATGTTATATTTTTTTCTAATCAGATGACTGAAAACTAGCACGGTGTGTATTGATTAATGAACAAAGCGTAAGAACACGGTATAGGGGTCTATTGAAGATGATGACATCAGGTCCTAATACATCAAAGAAAAAAATTCTATATAGCTTGAGTTACTCCAATCTTAACATGTAATACTTATACAAGGAAATTTCAGGTGGTAGAATAGTAATTGACATTGAACACAAATGATATGATCAAGGAGGTGATGCACTCCCAACACAACGGGAAGGTTGGATTTGCAAATATTAGCGTAGTTGACAGAATCAGACTTCTCTTATTTTTACAAGATTCAAGTGATAGTGTAAGCCACGAAAAGTGGGGATCATGAGAAA
This sequence comes from Macleaya cordata, assembly GCA_002174775.1. Lineage (NCBI taxonomy): Eukaryota > Viridiplantae > Streptophyta > Magnoliopsida > Ranunculales > Papaveraceae > Macleaya > Macleaya cordata. Next base: position 29,493 of record MVGT01003738.1, on the reverse strand, counting down.
CCTCCTATTAAACAGCCCAAGAACCAGATAACAGAACACATCTAACCAACCAGCATCGATCATTTTTTTTTTTTCTTTTCAAGTGACATACTTCATAGTTGTCCTGTTTCTAACCTAAAATAAGAAGGCTAAGATTTAGTGATTCCATCCTTTTCTAACTATGTGCACCCAAGAGATGACTCAAACTTTCATGGTGTGTATTGATGAAGACTAAGAACATGCTATGGTGGTATATCGAAATTTGAACATGATGGCATCAGGTCCTAAAGCATAAAAAAAATAAAAATTTTCTATATTACTTGAGTTATTCCAAGCTTCGCATGTAATACTTCTTAGAAAAGTAATTATCAAATGGTAGAAAGGATATCTAGTAAACCTGGATACATTTATTAATTTCTAATTTTTCATCCTATGACTAATGATGAATTTTCTGCAAAGTCCTAGGAAACTAGTGAGGTTGGAGCAGGACACAAACTCATACCCCCTCAAACAGGAACTTCAATCCAACCTAATTTTAATCAACAAATGGTGCAATAAAGACAGAAAATTATGAAAGCTAAGATAATACATTTCAGTACCAAATAAAATTTCTAGGATTTCGAGTGTCAATTGTGTGCCAAACCGAATTTAAAACATTGAAACAGTAGAGAACCAAACAAAAGTGCAAATTTGAATAGTTTAGTTTAGAGAAGGAGAACAATAATCTCCTTACCTCATCTATGCTTTTCTTCATATCCTGCACTTGTAGACGAGATTCCCGAGTACATTTCTCAACTTTTTCCCTGAATTCTTTCATTTCACAACTCTTCATCTCATAAAACTTCTCCTTCTCCTTCTCCAATTCCTCAAGCTCCTCCACCTCAATCTTCAAACCCCTAAACCAAAACATCTCCAAATAAATTCAATAACAAGGTCTTGGAATGTTGGTAATTTCCACCCATCTAAATTATTCTTACACTCCGCTTACACCCTCCTGTAGAGGCCATGTGTAGATGATCCAAGGGCTGATTTTTTTTTTTTTTGAAGATGATTTTCTCATCATGTAGATTATATCATCCTCACAAAAAATCACATCCTTCTAAAACTTGTAAGTTTTTCTAAAGTTAGTTGAAAATTAACAGTAAGTTAAAATTTGTGAGGATAATCTACATGCAGCAAAAAAAAAAATCTCCATGCTGGCCCTACAAGGGGGTGTAAGAGGAGTGTAAGAATAAGTTGGGTGGAAATAACTTTTTCATTTTTAACAAGAATTTTCCATTTTCATTACAGAAAAAAAAAAAATTCGATCAACATCAAAGATAAAATTACCTAAATTGGTGAGCAGCATTTTGATATCTTGCCTCGAGGGACTCGATTTCAGATTTGTAAGCTAAAATTTTGAACCTCAATGCGGCGTTAATTTGTTCAAGCATAAGGCACCTTTGTTCCATGATTCTAATGTTTGAAAACTTCGATGAAAAGAGTGAAGATTTCTTGCTTTGAAGTTCTTTTTCGGCCTGAAATCATTTAGAAGTTCTCTCAAGGGAGAATGAAGTAGAGGAAAAAAGAAAAGGAGAAAACTAGGGCTCAAAATGAGGTTCAGGGTTAGGGTTTGTAACCTGAAGCAGAGAGAGCCTTTGGTTTCTTGTTTCTTCCATCTGTTGAAGCCTCTCTTGGAATGCAAAAGGAAGCTCCATCGCCATGAGAGATCAGAGAGAGAGAGAGTCGAGATTTGTAGTAGTTCACTTGAGAGTCTGTAAAAGCTTGATGAACCCCAAGCTTGGTTTCGGCGGGAAAGTCTGTTAGAATCTGGCGGAAACGCAAGTATTGAGCACGAACATAAATGTTGCGTGTTTTTTCTATGGCATAATTACAACGTGTACCCAACTGGGTGGCAAAACATGACCTGACACGCCATCAGCCCTACCCTATAACTCGAACTAGGTTAAGCATTTTGGACATGCTATAGGTTGAGGTTGACTCCTATTTTTTTTTTAATTTACATAAAAAAATGTCAAATTAGTCAAAATTAAGATTTGATATTTTGACCGGCCAACATAGCATCAATCCTAATATATCGGGACATGGCAACTAACATTTTTTATTTAGGCGGCCGACCATTTAGGCAGTAATCTAAAATGTTTTTTTTTTTATGATATCCAAAAAGTATTATACATTTGTAAAGGAGGGAATCGAACCAGTTTGACATAGCTCTTCCTCTCTATCCTCGGAAAACACACCTGTCGTTTCCTTAGTGACTTGCACCTCAACATTGTGAATGTAGAAAAGAAAATGTTGAAGAAGAGGAAGTGAAGAAACTCCCAAAATCAAGAAGAAAAACAAACAGAAAAAAGAAGATAAAACCCAAACCTTAAATCTCATTTCTAGGTTAAATTTCATCTTATTAATATCATCTGAGTTTTCAATTCAGGAATTCTAGTTTTTTTCCTCTAAAGTTAACTCTGGACTGAAAGTTTGAGTTCGAGGACACCACTTTTTTTTTTAGCACAACATTTATTCTTTTTCTAACATTTCTTTTCCACTCTACTTGTGAAGCCACATGAAGAAGATCTAATGCCTGTGTTAGTGAAGATAATTTTCCACCATTTAGATTGTCGTCAATCACGTCGTTCGAAAATTTTATCCCCGTTAAGCTTTTTGAAGTATCTATTTCTCAAACAACACACGTAGAGTGTTGGTCCTACAAGAACAAAGGTCACTTGAGTTTTGACTTTTGAGTTCCCATAAAAGAAAGGGGGAAAACCACCATGACAATCATGAAAAGGTGAACATACAGTGTTGGTCCTACAAGAAGAAATGTCATTTCACTTGAGTCTTGACTTTTGAGTGCCCATAAAAGAAGGGCAGAGGGAAAACCATGATTATCATGAAAAGGTAGTGCTGGTCACGCCGATCCCTTAAAAGGCCCTGTTTACCAATATTTACCTTAGTAACCGAAACCTTGGTATAAGGGTGACGCTCCCGCTCCGGAACCTCGCGCTCCCGCTCCGAACTACGCTCTAACACTCCCGCTCCGAAGTTATTTTAGAACTAAGAACATTTTTTAATCGGCCGCTCCGACGCTCCCGCTCTCGCTTTCGTTCCCGCTCCGACTCGCGCTCTGGTTACTTAGATATTTACATATACTAGTTGTTTTTTTCATTTTGTGAGCAGTAGGCTGGTTGGACTAAACAATGTTTTTTTCATTTTGTGAGCAGTAGGCTGGTTGGACTAAACAATGCACGCCACTTATGTGGCATGGTTGATCCCACTGCCACATAAATTGGAAAAAAGTGGTCTAAAAATCATTTCTGTTTTGTGAGGATGATAGAGGACAATAAAACATTTTCATATGAGCTCCATATTTTGTTCGTACGTAAAAATAAGTGGGGCATTAAAACAACAAATTGGGGATACAAGTAATGCTTTCCTGCAAAATAAGCCACGACCGCTGAGTACCTAATTTAAGCGCACTACCGTAAGAAGGGTAAGAACATATTAAGTTACCTATACTAGGCTTAACCAAACGCAATCTTGATATATGTTCACAGCTTAGGTGGTGTTTCGTTTCTTCTTTAGGCAACTGAATCTAAAAGTATGAATCTAACCTTAGTTCGTAAATAGATCCACGAGTCTAATTCAGATGCCTAAAGAACAAACACCAACAACCTTGCAATACAGGAAAAGATTTTAAGAGGGCAAAACGTTGCCTTTGTCACCTCAGCTGACATACAAAGTGAACACAGCGACACCTCTGTAATGCCTGCAAAACTTTCTCCCGTGACACAAATTTAATGCCTGAACGGAAATTACAAACATGTAAATGATAGAGCCCCCATCATCATAAACATTCAATTAAGGCATCCAACCTATGGCCATTGCATATCACACAACGGGTATTACTTTGATCTGGTACAAAAATGATTCTTAGTTCATCAAAAGAAAAAGACAGAACCAACTGAACAGTTTCACCAAGTTTCAGACAAATCAGAACACAATGCAACAACAATAAGTTCTTCCGCACATGTACACCTGCTAGAATAGTAATAATTAGCACCATTCTTACCATCATGCTCAACATGGCACCATTAAACCTGCACCTGTAATGGGGGAGTAGTTTGCTTGTTGCCGTTGCCCTTCTTTTCTCTACAGTAATAACGGGATGAAGAACCCTCAAGGACAACAAAAAAGTGCAAATGAGAAAAACAGAAAGGCAGTAAAGAGAACCAATCTGTTAGAAGTTGAAAGATTGAAGTCATGTCAAATTGCAGAAAATGTTGCTAGGAAATGATGGGGTATATGCTGGAAATAAACAAAGTTTCACCACCCTTTCAACACAACAGTTTCTCTCTGAACATCAAATACACCAAATAAAATTTACTGATCGCTTCGACTTTAAATTAAATTAGTGCATTGCTGCACGGGGAACGCGAGGCCTTACTGGTGTCTTCGAAGGACTCACCCTACAAAAAAAAACCCACAAGCCAAGAAAATGATTCAAATTAACAAAATTATTGATCGAACAAAAAAATAAAAATAAAAGATTGGTGTAAGCAAAGTTGCAACAAGTAGGACAAAAAGAAATTTAGAGAAGTTAAAACTGCTCAGGGACCATACCTGATAGGAAGGGTTCCCAAAACCATACCACTGCAACTCAGTGCAACAATGGCGCTCTCTGCCTGTTCCATGAAAAGAAATTATTAGTTCTAGAAGGAAGAATTTTCCAGTTGATTACCCAAACAAAAGAATTTCAACCTTAAACCCCAGTTTGATTGAGTATAGCTAGCTGATCAAGTGTGACTAGATAAATTTATGACAAATTGTATAAAGAAAAGTTTAATCCATAATATATTTCAATGTTATCTGCAGGTTAAATAATCACTGAGTTTGAAGTTTTCCATGAAGAAACCACAATAAGAAACAGAAAAACTGCTTCATATAATATCATAGTTCAATGCCATTACATAGAACAATTTGCTTCTCTTTTTTCAGAGAAGTGAAAAAAAAATTAAAAAAAAAATCATTAACAAAAAAGAAGAAAGTGCAATACTTAATGAAATAAAGTTCGCTGTACCTAAATAAAATCTTAGAGGAAGACTGGAAGAGAATCAATTTGATTCACATCCAATGTTAACCAGATGCTGCAAGGATGATACTTATGTGGATACACAAATTGGGTTTAACTGAGGTATGCAACACGGAGAAAGACTAATTATATCCCTCAAAGAACAAGAAAACACCAACGAAAAAAGGAGGTAAGCTTATCAGACATCCCTAAATTGATGATTTAAGTATATCCATATGAAGATGGAGACATGGAAGGCAGTTTCTTTATGACAGTTACCAAAGAGTCAAAGACGCCCACATAATTGGTTTCTGCTTAGTATTAAGATCAAAGAACTTATTCAGCTTATCCGGAAAACATTTTGGCAAGAACAGATGCTGCTAATAGAATCAACGTCTAATCCTGACCAGATAACCCTTGGGACTGGATCAGCTCACTCAAGGTTGATGCTGATAAACTCAGGTGGCAAGAAAGGCACTAAACTAATTGTATATTTCCACATTGTGTTATTGTCAGGTCAATTTAACTTACCTCATCAAACAAAACCCAGAGGGTGGAACATTACTCTCCAAGAGATCCTTTCCTGTCAATATCAACTAACTTCTTGGGAGAAAAACTAGAAAGAAAGAGCCACATTGTGATGCTAAAAGAAAACATCTGGCTACCATATCACACATCTGCCTCATGCTCTGTAGAAACAAATTATGATTTGATACAGTTCCACATACTAAGAAGCCAGGATATAACAGGATAATTCTTCAAATCCTATCTTTCAGAGCTTGATCACCTAATACCAAAATGCTAAATATTCCCAGTAGTGTATTCTAATTTCATCCTCCAGTAAACATCCGAATTGACTAAAACGATATGTACCCTATAACTTCATGGCAGTAACTGTGAGGTTCCAGTTATCTTACAGTACAATTGCCAAAACTAAATGTGTGGCAACTGTTTAATAATGCCGAAAACAGAAAGAAAATCATCAACTATACTACAACTTCAGCAACTATTAAATGCTTATGTAGGACTATAGGCTCAAAACAAGGACACACCCCAAAATCCGTTAATTCCTTTTCTAACATTACCAACTCAAAATTATTTCAATCATAAAGGATGCAGAGATAACAAAGTCAAGATAAGACAGAGTCCCAAATCTCTATTAAGGTACTCTAGATACTTCAATTGTTGGATTCTACCTCACACTCAAATAAGTCATCAACATTCAGCAGACTTACAAATTGCCACAGTAATCAACGCAGACTTCAATTTCTAAGCCATACAGGTAATAACATAGTCACATTAAAATGGATGACATTAACAAGCTCTCCAAGAAAAGAAAGTTTTCTCCCTTCCCTAATACCAAGTTGAATTACTGGTCCACTAGTAAAAAAGTTGGAATCATGTCAAATACTTGCTCATCGAGAGAGACCTTAAGTTGGTAACCCATTTCCCATCAAAGCTTATCCACTGATGAGTGTTCTTCCACAAACCAGTCAACATATCATAGAAGGAATGCACTACGGTTTCTGTTTCCAAGAAAGATTTCAATCCTCCAATCAAATGGTGCTAAAGACAAGTCCTTTACTAGAAGCATAGCCATGGACAAATATTCCACCATTGCATAACTTGATAACCGAAACCATTCATTTTTCCAAGAGTGTTTACACCACTTTCAATGACATTAGTCCTAGCTAAACCCTCAAAATGTTTAATTATTCCTTTCCAATATCACACTCCATAAGAATGGGTGCCTTATTCTGGTATGAAAGATCTGATTTCTAGAGCAAAATTTGTACCCAATGATCTTTTCCTTTTTCCAGATCTTGTAAGATTTCCAAATGACTTGTTCATAGTTCTTAATTTCTTGTGTTAAATTCAAAAGCCTTCAGATGATACCACCATTTTCTCCTCAAATAAATGGTTTTTTTTCTTTCACCCTTCAGCCAACCAGAAGAAATCCATTTGATGCCTTGAGTAAGAAAACCGAAATAATCAAATTAAATTAGTTGCCTACCAAAGCAAAATTCTTAAAGAGACAATCCATGATCCTATTTTCTTGTAGAACTTTCAGATTGAGGAGTTGGCACGAAATCTCTTAGAGGTTTTCCAATATAGTTGGCGAGCCATGTGTCAAAACTCAGAAGCAACATGTAGAATTGTAGACCCCTAAGACTACAGGAGGAGCATGGTTCAAATTTTTGAATGGTTCGGTAGTTACCGGAACGAAACTGTTTCTGTTTGTCTCAGTTTGTATAGGTACGTCTTGGTAAATGTTTCAGTCAAAATGCTAAGCAAAACATTCGGTCTGAACAAGATTTTAAACCTTGTGCAGGAGCACTTTTAATTGAATAAATATCCATTTTTGACATGCCAATTACGCACGGAGCACAGCTAGTATACAGTATTAAGTAAATAGTAAATCATGGTGGGAGTTCTGAAAATGATAACGGTAAGTAAAAAACAGGAAGTCAGGGAACAGTATCTAGAATGTAAATATTATGCAGCTATCACTTATCAGCTTTAATATCCGAACTTTGATAAGCTTAAGGTGCCACTATGGAAGAAACATGATATCTATACTAGTATGGGATAAGCATCTACACTTCCTCATTGCTTAATAGCTATAGATAATGCATGGATACTTCCCGTGCACCATCAAAATTTTCTTTAACTGATCTAACAATTTTCTTAGTTATTTTGCCAACAACGAGTATGCATAAACATACTCCTGTAATGTATCTCACTATAATACAGTCCTAGTACAAGTTTCACTCAGTTTAGCATGATACGAAAGCTGAAAAGAAACTGAGCTAGAATTGACCAGATTTTAAAATCATATCCAAAATACTAAGTAACAATGACATTGGTATGTGTCGGTGTCAGACACCGGTACAAGGTGTCGGATACGGCGACTTAAAAACACTCAATATGGGTCACAGGAGTGTATATACTTATATTTATTTATTTTCTCTTAATAATGAAATAAATTGATCAATTAGAGGAAAAAGCTAGGCTTTAAAAGGATTGGTTTTAACTTTTAAGTAGACTTTATTGGGTCCAGTAGGAAAGAGTTTTAGGGAGTTGGGCCTTTATAAAGTGGGCTCAGCTATGTTAGTTGTTTTAAAGGGTAAAGACTTAGTTCTTTAAGAAGTGGGACCAGCATTAAATATGTTGGTTGGGGTTAGATTTAGAGGGTGTTTGGAAACACAATAATAAGTAACTTTTCTAGTTATATAAGTCAAAAAGTAGAAAAATATATATGAAATGCAAAAACAAAATGACTTATATAGTAGAAAAGTTTCTTTATCCAAAGCAAAAAAATTTTGCTTTTGACTTGTGAGAAGTTACTTTTGCCTTGAGTTGCGCATTAAGTTTGTCTTTTTCTCTTTTAAACAATTAATGGTCTCCAACTAACTACTAACTTATTTACTTATAAGTTAGTACTTTGCCATACAAACTTCTCCTAACTTTTGACTTCCCAAAAGTAGAAGTGCTTCTATGAGAAGCATAAGCACTTTGACTTATGGTTGCCAAACACCCTCTTAGGGTTTAGAACTTTAGATTAACACCATATGTAGCAGAACAAAAGCCAAAAAACCCTAAACAGAAAGAGTTGGGGACGGCGGCAGCTAAGGGGACCCTGGATAGCCACGATTCACTTCTTCTCTCTTCTTCTTTTCTTTTTTTTTTCCATCTTTTTTTTCATCTTCTTCTTCTATTTTCTCTGGTTCTTGTTAAACCTAAGTCATAAATCCAGATCTGATTTGAGTTTGACGAATATTTTGGAAATCAAATCTGATTTCAGCCTGTTCTTCTTCTTTCATTAGGGTTTTAACAGATTTTTTTTTTAAATAAAAATAAAAAAACGTAAAAGATGAGGGCTGTAACCATTGATGTATCTGCACGTGTCTTACATGCGTATATGAGTCGACAGAGCAAAAAAAAAAATATTTTGCCGTCCCGTTGTTACTTAGCCATAATATAATCGCTTCTCATTATAAAATTAATAGGAAATGGTAATCATATCCATATTATTGTCCTAGATCCTAACAAATATATGTTACCCAATTCCCATCCACGTGCCTTATCTGTATATATTGGAACACCCTATTCATTAGTTTCTCCAATATGCAATATAAAAACTTACCATAACAAACTCAACAAAAGCAATGCGGGTTGAGTGCACATGATCACCCAGAAGCCTCAGGCGGGAAACCTGTAAATGAATATGTCAACCAACAGAGAAAACTATTAAGAGCTAACCATTTCTAGGAGCTAATTGGAAAAAACACTAGTCTTAGAGGACAGTCCCAACCTCCCCGCAGATTGATTCAAAGAAAACTTTTACATCAGTTTGTGAAACCTGCACCGGAAGTAGAATACATACATTAAACCAGGAAATGCCGAAAAGTTAGTCAATCACAACAAACGTAAACCCAAGCTTGAGACCATAATTACTAAGGTCAATCAGCCCTTGAAGTGTCATAATGACGAATGTAAGCTTTATAAATTTGTTTGACAGAAGTAAGCTTTATAATCAATCGGCTTGGAAATGGAAATATTTCATCCAGTGTTGGAACATTGTAAACGCAGTGGAAATGATGGAAAGATGCTCAATCGCAACTAATGTAAACACAAGCCTGAGACCATAATTACTAAAGTAACTGTCACAGTCAGTCAGCAAGTTCATAATGACGAACATAAGCTTTTTAATCAGCCAGCTTGGAAATGGAAATATCTCATCCAGTACTGCAACATTGTAAACAGTGTAAATTATGGAAAAATATTTGGAATTTCAGAAAATGATAAAAGACACAGTTACGAGCCATCATATTTCAAGTTTACGACAAATGACTAAAAAGGTGAGATAAATAATGTTCAATACACCCCTAGTGTAAGCATTGTATAAAGATAGACAAATTCGCCGAAATAGGGACTAATTTTTTTAATCAATGGATTAGGAAAAAAATTCCTTTCTTTCAATCCATACTGGACTAGAACATTTTATGTAAAAGTAAGTACAAAAAACAGTAAAATTTGCCGAAAATAATTCAATAAACCATGTCATGAATAATGAAATCTAGCAAGTTCTTTGAAGGTCTGCCCTTTAGCATATAAAACTCTAACTTCCAGCTGAAGTTACTTCTCTTCATGGACACTTAGCACCATGACAAAGAACTCTTGTCATGATAGTGTGGTGCTTTTCCACTATTTACTAAAAAACAAAATAAATAAACAAATAATCAGATAATAGTTAGAATTTTGAAAAAGTGTCCACAATTACAATAAACATGTGATACATGATAGACAACTAGTAGTAACTTTTTCAATATTTAGTCTACAGTCTACTGTAATAAATAAAATGTATGTGCGTGTGTTTGTGTGTGTGTGTGTATATTCAAACTATTAGTAACAAGATGATGTCTTATTTCTGGAATTATTTACATGCTCAATAAAGTTTAGTTTCAAATACTACTAAAAAGTAATAGTATACGAGGAGCGCTTAGAGAATTCATAGAAAAGAGAATGAACGCAACAATGTTATTAAAACTTAAATTGAGTAATAAGAATCATAATGTACAAAATTAAAACAGTGTTTGTCAAGGCGAAAACCTCACTGCACTTGAGGCACAAAGAGCAGCAAGACGTATTGCCTCCCATAGTATTATCTAGATAAGGTGCATTTAATGAGGCATGCAGCTGTTTGCACCTTGTGCACCTCAATGAAGCCGCATCAAGTACACAGAAATCGCTATTTTTTTTTTAACACAATACATCAAGCGTCAACGATGATAAAGTTAAAGCGACTGCTGGGATAACATGAGACAACTAGCTTTTTTTGGATATTTATTTTAGTGGTTACATGATCCCGAATTTGATAATGATTCCAGAAGATGTTTCGGATCAGAATCTATGACTTAAACTATAGCCACAAGTCTTCAACACAATTTTGGCAAATCGCACGCGTATTCATTAACTGCATTATCCTAATAGTTGTTTACTTGCTTTGTCTTTTTTTTCTAGTGTTTGCTTAGTGTTTTCTTTTATTTTTATTCATATTCTGAATTTTTGAATCATTAATAGTTTGTTACTTACATGATAGTAGTTGGTGTATTGACAAAAAAGTAGTAGACACTCCCTATTTAGAAATTAATAGCCAATTGAAGTTCCAGTAAGGTTTAAAGGAAGAATACTTCAGAACCCACCATCCAAAGAAAACATTAAGATCTACCTCTTTATCAATGTTTGTACAATAAACTGTCCTGGCGCACATTTCACGTTCATCTTCCGACTGTAACCAATAATAAAATATAAAAACCACTTAAATAAAACTCTCAAAGAAGTAAATCTGAACATGGATAAATATGTACTGGAATCATAATGAAGAGATCAGTATACTAAAAAACAGGTTTATAGTTTACTCATGCGCACCCTGGGTAGGAATGTGGGGTTTACAGGCAAAATAGCAGTTTTTGAAGGTAAAACTCTGACAGGATAGTAGCCTAGCATGGTTCCAGCAAGGTTCAGAGCTGCTCTTGCACCTTCTGTTAAAAGAAGAATTCTATGTGAGGCGTGATGTGTCAAAAATCCAATAAAAATGTGATTACAGGATACATCAACATATCAGGAGATAATATATGTACACCAGGATTAGACTTACGTTCATCAGCAAACTCTACAAATGCAAAACGAAGAACTGAATGGGGATCTCCACAAACACGACAATCAACTACCTGAAAAAAAAAATTGAGAAGCTTTAACGAATGAATAACCAAATTAACCAAACCTGAGGTCAAATGTAATCATTTATTCATTTTCATAGTTTGCATTTATATTGTATCTTAAACTCTATTTCTTCCAAACAACAGGACAATGTATCCCTTGTAAAAAGTACATGTTAACAACAGTCTCGGCATACACTTCAGAATGGATAAGGTTAAGCAGAACCCTTAAGTGGTTTATACATAAACGCCTGGTATACTGGGAACTCTGTTTCGTAATGCACTATAACTTATTATTTCATAGTAAGTTTTTCACATAGACAGGAAATTTAGATCATGAGATAGTGGCTGAACTTCCGACCCATTATCTCTGCCTAACCTTAAGTTTTAGTTTCCTAGAATAGAAGAATTAGGATCCTGTCTAACTTCCTAATTTATACATATCAATGTAGAAACTTCCAGATCAAATGCTGTTAAAACTTTGCACATATACAAATAAAAGCATCTGTACGGAAACGTGCGCACACAGACACTTCGTGAAATTGAAAATCATTCTGCGGAGATCTACAAATCGAAAAATGTAAGATTATTGAATACAGCTCTGTGAGCAAATGGCGGAGTAGAAACCTCTAATGCCTCTAGGGTTCTAGCAGACTTTGTTTTGAAGTTATCAAATGGAAATATGAGAACAAGAAACCACTATTTTTGCATGGACCAACAGCTCTACCTTATCATTAACGGTTGACTTAATTTTTTTTCAAGTTGGTGATGGTTTCTGTAGTATATGGCCGAAAAACTGTCCTTCGGGTGAACATGTCATGTGTGGATCCCACTTCTTCTGACTACTTATTACTCTCAAGTAAACAGACAAAAGAGCCAAATTTTCAAAACCACAAGGACAATTTAAGAAAAAGTGATTTAAATGGTTGGCGAAGCAAACAACTAAATCAGAACAATATCAAGATTTAAAACCCAAAACCCTAATCTTTAATAGAATTCCTATCAACTTTAACAAAAAAAAAAGTCTAAAAATATTAAAAAAAATTGCCTAACACACCTAATGGCCTTATGTATAGGAAAACAGAATCTGGCAGCCTAAGAAACCTAATTAAACTATAATAGGAAACCATTTCTAATTAACTGGAAAATAAAAAGGAGAATACAGAAATAGCAAAACAAGTTTTTGGCTGGCAGGATCTGGTTGGATTCTGTGGGGTCCACATACCATGCACCACATCACAAAGTATTGTTTGGTGAGTCCCGATTTAACAAATTGTGGCGCTCACTTTTCTTCGTGCCCCTGAGCTAATAGCCATAGGATGTGGAAGCCCGCAATTGACGGAGCACGTGAGTGAAAATCCCACGGCTATTTGATCGGGCGCACAGAAAAGGAATAAATCCTGGGCTCTTTAATTATTTTTCCTAGTTTGATCCCCTCTACTACACGATGTAATCCAAGGAAGATCTTAATACACTACTGTTATTGAAGACCCTGAAAGGAAAATTTTTCCATTATGGTGTAGAAAAGTATGTTGTTCAACAAAAAGAAAATGCAGCAAGTCAATGTGAAATCTCTGTCATTCTTCTTAAAGCAATCCAATATCCCTCCATATTACAAATGAAGGTAGCAAAGATGGATGAGTTGAAAGTGTAGGAAGCACAAAATATTAAAAGAGCATACCCAAGGGAATTCAGGCATAGACCGAATAAGAGATAACATTAACGAATGTTAATTAAGATGGTTTGAACATGCATAACGAAGAACAACGAACACTTCATTGCAAGTCAAAAACTCTATAGGTGATGAGAGGAAGACCAAAATGATGACCTGGACGACAAAGGTAGTAAGAAAAGAACTTTAAAGCATGTGTCCTAACTGAAGAAGTTGACCAGAAGAAAAAGAGTCAGATTGCCAACTCAACTAGGATACATATATAAGATGATCATAGTGTATACTTTAACTATCACTCTTTATTTAGTTTCTTAGATTTTAGCTATTAGCTAAGATTTACTAAAGAAGTTTAATTTTAAATAGGAGAACACACTATTCCGCTAGATCGCTGATCACTTTGTTTCCATCTTTTCAAGTTTCCTTCTATGTAATAAAATTTCTAGCTCATAGCAAATTTCCTAATGGCACAAGCGCACTCCACCTCTAGCTAGTGTGTCAAGGAAATGAGTTCGGGTTCAGGTATCAATGCACCCAAAATCAAACAATTCTTCCTCTCAAGTATCAGTTAAACAGACCCATTGACACCTTAACTCTAACAGTCTTAGTCAAACCACATAAAAAAGGAAAGGCCTCGTTTTTTAACTTTTAAACGAATTAATTATGGGCCTAATATTGATTACAGGGCTTCTTTTGTACAATAAAAAAAAGGGCGCCTATAATCAATTTTAGCCCATATTAATTATTTTAAAGATTAACA
>MVGT01004523.1:67356-82329 GCA_002174775.1 Macleaya cordata | reverse complement strand
AACAAGTATAGAAATATGCACAAGAGATTTTGTTAACGAGGAAAAACCCAAACTGGGAAAAACCCCGGGACCTAGTCCAGCAAAAATCCACTAAATGTTATTGAAAACTTACAACCTGATTTACCACTCGATGGACATGATTTACGACTCCCTCTACGCTCCAACAGCTACGGTGTACAATTCTTCTACAAATTCGAACTCCACGTATTTGCCTCTTAGTAGACGATGATGCGTCTCCAACTTGAACTCCACAAGTCCCGCACCTTGAACCAATACTTGACTCCTCAAGTATATCACCACAAGCTTGAAACTTCAAGCTCAACCATCGGAAATCCACCGGCAACAAAACTCAGGTTTTGAGTTAAAATGGGAAGGATTAAAGCATGTACAACAAGCTTGGAAGCTAAAGAATTAGAGTTGAAACTCTCCAAGAACTTGTTGATAAATAGGGTGAATGGTTGATTAAACATTGATGGTTCAATCCCTATTTATAACTCAAAATGTCCAGCACAAACCCAGAAATCTCTAGGTTGTATTAGGTCAAAAGCTAGACACAATAATGGAGATGAGGAGACATTCCATTGATCCCTCATCCCATTTAGAGGTGTTCCCCACGCACCAATAATTCCCCTAAAATATGCTAAGAGGAAATGTGCAAAAAAGTGAAAAGGAATCACTTTACAGCTCACGAAACAGCTGAAATCGCACATATCTGGGCGTTGGTTTCGAAACCAAGAAGGTTGGTTTCGAAACCAAAAAAGGCCTGGAATGATTTTCATAACTTTGGTTTCGAAACCAATATGTTTGGTTTCGAAACCAAAGACCATCTAACATCATTCTGTAGCTTTGGTTTCGAAACCAACAAGTCAGTTTCGAAACCAAAAACCATCTGTTGGCATTTTTCAGGGTTGGTTTCGAAACCAATATGGTTGGTTTCGAAACCAAAAACCTCCTGACATCATTTTTCAACTTTGGTTTCGAAACCAACCTCCTTGGTTTCGAAACCAACCTTTGGCCACAGTACAAATGGTCACAGTTTCCCGAAAAACCGTGGTATTCTGACAGCATTCTTTCAAACACTAGTTTTAAGGGGTTTTGACATCTTTTGCCATTCCGTACTTTCTCATATGATCTAATATGAACTAACCACCTATGGTATTGAGTTACTAAGTCACTTACCATCCTAAAATGAGTTCCGGTGGTTTCTCATATGATCTAATATGAACTAATCACCTATGGTATTGAGTTTCTAAGTCACTTACCATCCTAAGATGAGTTCCGGTGGTTCTCATATGATCTAATATGAACTAACCACCTATGATATTGAGTTTCTAAGTCACTTACCATCCTAAGATGAGTTCCGGTGGTGAGTTGAGCTTCTTGGAGTCTTTGCTTCGCAACGAACCGAATGACTCACTAACTCTAACTCAAGTTACATTGACCATCTTGAGTTTACCTTTGACACGAAATTCGACAAATATGACATGAGTGAACTCATGGACCTAACAAAAAGTTAAAACAAAATGCAACTCATAAAATTTTAAACAATAACACACTAGCTTATACAATTAAAGAAGCACAAATGTCAGTTTATCAACATAATCGACAACAACAATAGCCTCAACATCAACAACATTAACAATATCAACAAGTTTCTTATATTTTTATGCCGAACCGCACTGCGGCTACCTACTTATCCAAACAGGGATCAAGCATAACATAATTCCAAAGAATACTCACAAGGTGTCTAAATCACATTTCAACTTTCATGCGAGTTCAACCAACTTACACACTCTCCCAACAAACATAATGATCATCCCTACATCTATCATCTGATATAGGTTGTTGTCTCTAGTTAATTAAGTGGGATCTCGAGCTCTCAAGTTCACTCAATCTATCCCTCTATCTTTCTTTTCTACCTTCGGTGGTCCACAAGTTAACCCAATCGTGCACTGGGTGAACTTGTGTTAACATCTACCTTTCTCCTCCATATAGCAGGTTACCAGCCTCAGTCAAAGTACACCTCTTTAAATCTAATATGTGATTCCTCGGTAATTGCATAATTAAAATAAAAGAAGGTTGAGCCAACCACTTATTTTTGAGATCCACAACATCATCTCAAGTTGTTCACAATTAATTATCTAAATTCTTTATTAATTGATACATCTACGAGTCATTATTAACAATTCAGACTATTCTCGTAAAAGTCTTATCATCCGAAACTACAAGGTTCATCACACATACATAACATGCTAAATTTCTATTTGTAGAGTAAGACACGCCAATAACTCAATTAGCAAAATGCCACAGATTGTATAAACAAGATTATAATATCATCCAACATAAAAACATCCAATTTGAGAATTAATTATGATAAAATGCTAAGTCGAAATTGAACAAACTCAGGCCTGTTTGAATGATATAAAAGTCTATGTTTGCAAAAATTTTAGTGATAAAAGTCCACGATAAGAAATCTAGTGAAAAAGTAAGAAAACCAAAATATGTGCATTCTGCCAAAATATGTATCAGTGATACAAAAATAGTTGTATCTTACAGTTTATAAATCCAAATTTAGTGCTTTCAATTTCTGACGAAACTAGAGACATAAATCTAAATTCTTTATATTTTGACCGAAAACAAAAACAATCCAAAGGTCTCAAAAAACATGCCTAAACACAAAATAACTGTACTATCTGTAAAAATATAGCAGCATCAACACGAACTTTGAAATTACTTTGAAAATAGTAAACAATACTTAAAAATCAAGAAATTTGAACTCAAAGTAACCTCGGATGTTATGAACACAGAGATATAAAGAAATAATAAAATCTCCTTACAGTTTGAGAGAAAAAGTCGAATAAATCATAACTGGTCAAATTTTCTAGAACTTGAAACATCTAAGAAAGTGATCATAACTTGTCCTAAACTAACCTAAAGCATCTAATATCATCCCATGATAATTAATAAGTATGGATCAACTGTAAAATAAATCAACCAGCATGATTAAACTACTCAAATAACAAATATGCACCCACTATTATGATTAAAAGGAACTACAAAAAGACTTAGGGTTAAGAAACTTATCTGTACTTAGAACTTCTATCTTCTTCCACTTTACAGCCTAGGGTTTCTTCTCCTTAGTTGTTGATTTTCTCCTTCACTCTTAACCCTCGTGTTCCAATTAATATTCAAAAACAACCTTATGTTCTTATTAATATTCAAAAACAACCCTAATTTTTGTACTAGAAGCTTCTTGTTTATATAACTCTTAATAAAAGAGTCCTAAATCTACTAAAAACATGAAAATTTACTACCCAAGTTATCCCATATCCTAAGGATCCCTTTTAATCATAAAACAACTCCAAAATAAGACTTTACGGCTTTCTAAAATACCTCACAAATAGCTAGTACGAAAATAATAAAATTAGAAACTAAATTTAACCCACCACAAATAGGTTTCCTAAAAAGTTGGATTTCTAAATAAATTAAATTTTCTAAATGTTTGGTTGTAGGAATAAGGGGAAACTATTACTAATGGGTCCCCTCACTTAAGTTTACAAGTGGGTCTACATAATCTAAGTTAGATTAATCCTAACCTAATTTAGCTAAATTAGCCCCCAAACACTAAACACACTCAACTTAAGTTATGTACACCCATACTAAATAAATACAAATCATAGAACATACTGCAATAAAAATATCGGGTATTACATCTTCTAAGAAGACATCCAATGTCTCCTAAAATACGGAGATAATTTATAAACATATACTTCAAAAGAAAGTATGTACTTTCTTCCACAATTATATATTGCGGCCTATATTTACTTTCAAAGAGAGTATTTGTTCAATTAGGAGTCTAATCTCAAAAAGAGATACATCCATAACCAATTGTCCATAAGATAGTCAAATGCTCAGATTTTCTGGGCAAAATTTCTTTATGAGTTCTTACAACAAATATCTCCAACTTATCCCCCTAAATATGAAATAGAGACCGATCTTTGGTCAGCGATCTTTGATCGTATAGTTGTCAGGTGCCTCACACCTTCCTGGCCCGTAATAGAGTACTCTTACTTAGAATCGCAGACCAAACTAAGGAAGACCGCCATTAGAATTTATCAAAGAAAATGCTCAGAATAGTTTTCCAACTACAGGGCCTTGATTCTCTCAAAATCAGGTGGCGACTCCAAAATCAAATAAAGAAAAATTATAGGACTCTTGAAGAGAGATGCAAGAGTCATCTTCCTCGGCCAAAGAGCAAGAGATAGGCGAATCCTCATAGCAGGACGGACCAAAAGTGCGGGTACTACACTTGCCAATATAAAGTTTTTTACATTCTAGATATTTTGGCTTTGAGTGGAGAGAGGAAGGTAAGAGAGGAGAGATAAAGGAGATCTAAAACAAAAATCAGATCTCCACCTTACGTGAAGAGAAAGAGAGATAGAGAGAAAGAGAGGAGATCTGAAAAAAAATTTAGATTTGAAAGTGGCGTGGTGTTGGTGTTGGTCTTGGTGGTGGTGGTGGTGGTGGTGGTGGTGGTTGGTGGTGGTGGGGAAGAAGATGAAGATGAAGATGGTGGGGAAGAAGATGAAGATGAAGATGGTGGGGTGTATTTCTATTTATGGGTGAGGATAAAATAATTTTTCATATCTATTATAAATGGGGAGGATGCCCCGAAAAAACAAATCCCTTTGAAGTTTGACCAACAAAGTAAAATCCTAGGATATCCCAAGTGTAAGTGTGGATATGGGATATCACAACTCTTTGGCTTTCTCCTTCGCTTGATTTTAAGATTTCATTGGCTTTTAGTGTATCAAGACAGAGAAATTGATTAACCTCAAGTCGGAAAGATAAATAGGTCTCAGCTCTGAACGTCACGATCGTGCACTATGTAGTATTTTACTTCATCAAACTATCAAATTAACACTCTAAAACAAAAATCGTAGAAACAAATGTAAAAGCATGAAAAATTTTCATCTTCTCTAACTTTGGATCACTGATAAATCTAGATGGTTAGAAACTCACCTATAAGTTATATAAAGCCAGTGGTTAGAATGGGCCATCAATGAAATTGTTTGGCCTCCTTATAGATTAATGAGGTAGGAACCATACTATGCTAGTGTAACGTTTGAGATAAAACAAATGTTTTTTATTTTTTTTAAGTCGTAAGGATATTATAATGATAACTATGAATATTTTTAATTTTTTTTTTACTTCTGACTATGGAAATATCTAGTTGGCTTTTGCTAATTTTTTTCTAATTGATCAATTTAATTTCTGATATCTTCATGGGAGATACGTTACTTAATTTGGGAAGTTTATAGGGGAATAAAATCTAATAAAGAGGCTGTTTAATTAGGAAATAATATTAAGTAATGAAAGGCCATTTACTTAGGAAAAGTCAAATGAAAATCCTTTAAATGAGCCATTTAATTAGGATACGTTTGAAAACCCAAAATGGTGACGTGTCATGTTCCTTTTGATGTGGCACTCTGAAAGAATAAAGTGCTATAAGGACATCAGAGGTTGCCATATCAGAGGCTTCTGATATACTAATATAGTATAGATAATAAATAATAGATAATAGATGGGGTTATAATGTTTTCTCTGAATGGTTAGAGACTATGTTCTCTGCATAATGTACATCATCTTCTTAAAAACTCAGCACGTAGATGCATTCCATGTGGGGCCCACCAGGTTTTTTTTTAAGGGGCTATAAAAGCGGGGGGTTATATCACCTGATCCTTCTCTATAACAATTGGGAATTTCAATTATTGGTTAACAATTTTCCTCACCAAAAGGTAGATGACAAAATTCTTTACCTAAATATGTGGATTCCAATCCATAATAACAAGATTCCAATTTCTCACCAACTTAAGGCTTGAACAAACCCTACAAAATAACTAGTTGGAGAGATGTGCAAACAAAAAATTGTTGTGTGCATTGGCATCTAACCTTGAATTATGTTGGAACTTCGAGCTCAGGAATTTTTTTTAGGAACTCACATGGGTTATACTTAAGGTCAATTTTTCTTCTCTACTTTTGCTAAACTGAAAACTCACTTAAAACATCTGATTCTACAGAGAGGTAAAAACATTCAAACAAATAAAATACATATAAATTAAATTAGTATGCCTAAAAAATAAACACTATTTAAGAGGTAATTTTTGGACTAATTATATGTCAATAAGTAGGAATGCAAATAAAATTGACTTATGAGAAGCATAAAAATTTGTTTATCTGGAAAAAAAATTGAAATAAGACATTTGCTTTTGACGCCTCGCAAAGGTCCAAATTCCATCAAAATTAGACCTGGCAAAAGCTGACCCGTAAGACCTTACCTTAACTCGACCCCTATTAAACGGATAGGGTTAGGGTTAGAATTTTTTGACCCGTTAAAAATGGGTCAACCAGCAGATAACCTGCCAACCTGTTAAAATATATATTTTTAAAATATTATAATTTTTAAAACTTTTAAAGTGGTCTATTAGTCAAAAAGTAAAGTTTTAGTAAAGTTTACTTTAATAAAAAAAATTCTTGAGTATATTATTTTGCTTGATTAGATATTTTTTAACTTATTTTGTAACATTTTGTTTTTGTTTTTTTTTCTGGAATAGATTCTTAATTCTTTTGCTTTAGGCTTAGTTGTTTACTTGTTTAGAAAATTACTTTAGTTAGAGTTTACTATTTACTTTTTACTTGAGGGGAGGAAGAAAGTAAAACCAAAGAAATCAAGGATAGGCACTATAATCGACGACGTTGTAGTAGAAGGTGAAAAACCTTACCACTCTGACGGAAAGGCATTGTAGTTGACGGTATAAACTTCTTCTTTACCAACAACGGATATTTGCCACAATAGTAGCAATCTCCTTTATTCTTGTTCTTATTCTTGGAATCCTTTTTAAACATGTTATCATTCTTTGGAAGAAGAAGATGTGGAAGATGGAGGTGCATTGATCGTTGGGTTCTAAGAACCCAAGAATTTTAGGATTTTATTTTATGTTGATAATCTAAACCTAAAAAGCTCCAAAATTGATAAGTCTATATTAGTTTTTGATTCAATCCAAGAAACCAATGAAGAAATATCAATTAATTTTGATCCATGATCTATATTTTATGTTAATAATTTAATTTTGATTGTTGTTAGTTTAGAATTAAATTTGCATTTTATTCTTTAATTAGAAATAAGCACCAAATTGAGTCACATGACTTGGTTAAAAGGGTTGATAACCAAATAGAGACCTTTTTCTTATTTTGATAGAGACCTTTTTTCAATAATTCATTATTTCTAGAAACAAAAGTTTTCCCAGAATTATAGATTACTAATTTTGTTAGTAATAGGGTTTCTAAAATTGTTTTAGAAATCACCTGCTAATTTTTGAAAAAGGCCAAAATTGTTTTGATATCCAAATCTAAAAAGGTTGGGAGGTTAGATGATTTGGGCTTTGGGGTAACCGTGGGTTAAAAAGGGTTAGTGTAGTTGTTTGTTTAAAGGTCTAAATGGGCTTAGTCAGACCAAACCCCACTTAAATTTTAAAAACAAACAAAACAGGACATGGGTCCTGTCACGGCTAGGCCCGGGTTCGTCCTGGTGGGCTTGGCACTTGACAGGCCCATATCCAGGATGGTAGGGTTAGGGTAGCGGGTTGGTCAACCCACCTGACTTGACCCGCCAACCCTCCAGTCCAACCCACCAACCCGACCCGTCGGCCCTACCCACCAGTCAGATGAGTCAAACTCATCTGACTCAATTGGATTGGTTTGGTTCGGACCAAACCAAGCTGATCTGAACCAAACCGGATCGGTCCAGACTCGTTTTTGGGTATTTTTTAAAAAATTTTGTTGGTTGGTAGTGGGTCCAAACACGTGGTTATAGATTATGGGGTGACTTGGAAATTATTAAAAATGTAATTTTTTTTAATTTTCAAGTGGTTTTAAAAGGGATGGTGCTTAATAAATGCTTATTATTATTCTAAGTACTAACTTGTGCTTATTTTTTGAAATCAAGGGACACAAAATCAATCATTATTAAATTATTATTAATTAGTTCTGTGTATTATCTTTTGCTGCATATTATGTATGTAAAATAAGGTACACGCTTATACAAAAATCCTTCTTATAAGAAATTAAGTGGGATAGGAATTTAATAAATAAGGATTTAATCCCATAGCCTTCCACAGTCAATCGATGGATACATTTAGGTGTGCTAATGCCCCAAGGAATAGCACGTACTAAACAGTTATCAGCATAGATTGCTTACAGGGCTAAGGTTTAAACTAGATAGTTTGAATAGATTTTCCCAAAGAAACTGTTCTTATTAATCTAGCATTTTAAACCGAGACTGTGGATCACACTCAACTGCGAAATGAAAGACAATGCTTCCCCAAGGAACGAGTGTCTCTCATTTCATCAGAGGCTAAACAAATCAGATACTGGTTTAATTTGGCATAAGATGACCGGAAAATTAAATCAATGGAATTCAGAATTCCATCTAATCTAATTATATTTTCAGATGACCCCAGGAACTGGTGAATGCATACAACTGATTAGGATTCTGATATTTATTATAATATAATATGAGGGTATTATAATAGAGTCTGGATCGGCTTACAACCTTAAATATACAGGCTGTGTGTACAGGCTCTTGTGGGGCCCATATGAGGTCGATCTAAGGGCTGAGATTTTGTAGCGATGTTCTTATCACTATGTAGATGATCTTCACAAAAAATCAACACATTCTAAATCTTATAGCCCCATAAAAAATTGATTGGAAGTTGTTTAAAAATTAACGGTGAAAAATGAACGATGAGAAAAAGAGTCAATGTTTGATGGGGTTAGAAGTTTTAGAATAAACTGATTTTTGGTGAAGTTGATCTTCAGTAAACCGTGTACATATGGTTAGTTGTAGACTAACATTAAGGAATAATATTTGTTCACTCAAAACTTTTGATTTAGACCACAAGATCGTTTTGATTGATACATGTCTTCATTTCATTAAACAAGGGGCATAAGTTACATCAAAGTTTTTGTACACAAAAACTTATCTGTAAAAATTAGTTTTTGTTATTAAACATATATCACAACCACTAGCTAATAATGCATATACTACCATTACAACTCACCACCACTAGCTAATGATGGATGCACCATCACCTCTAACTAATAATGCATGCACCATCACCTCTAACTAATAATGCATACACTACCATTTTCCACCATTATAATTGAAAACCTTTTGGAAACCTATATAAGGAGACAAACCAAATGAAAATGAGTACCTTAAAGAAGTTTTCTCCATTTTTATTCCATCTTCTAAACCATTCAACATCAAGCTTATTTACTTCTTCAAGATTTAAATCTTATTTTTCCACCATTAAACCTATACAAAAAGAAGGGTGTTTCAACTAGAAGAGGTATTTTTTCAACATCAAAAGAGGAGATTTTCAATTTGAAGAAGATGCATTTTTCAACATCAAAAGAGGGATTTTCATACTAGTATTGGAAGCAAATCAAGGTAGGGATCAAAATCCCAGTATAAAACCTATGTTCTTGATTATATTGTTTTTGAATAAATCATGTAGGTAAGAAAATCTATCATCTTTGTTTATTAGATCATGAAATCTATTTAAAATTTTATTTTATAATGGAATAGTGTGGTGATTTGAGATCTAATGCAAGATAAAATGTGGTGAATATGAAAGTGAGATGATTTAATAAAATTAATGGTCAGTAAGCCCTAATGGCTTTCCACGAAAATGTTGTTCCCACGGAAGACGATTCTTGATAATCGTGGTTGGCTCACCGGAACAAGCCTTGACTGGTAAGATTAATTAAAAACATTAATCTGATATTTGTAACAGTTCGTACATAAATAAAAACGTGGCTAAAAGGCCCTGAAAAACACAAACAGTAAAGGTTTTGTGAAATTTTAGTAACACTGCAGAGTTTTCAGTAACATTTTTAATTGAAAAACGTGGTTTCTACTGTTGCATATGTTTTGTTGCATTTTTAAATTTGTTTCCTCATTCATACATGTTTGAATCTATTATTTTTGGTTAGTTTTCTACTGAGGTTGCTCACTCGGATAATTTTCCCCCCACAGAGTTCGAGGAGGGTGTTGGAGCGTAGATCGTGAATTTGACGATCGTGCAAAGACTAACTTTCTATTATAATTTGTAGGTGTGCTTAATTTGTTTGATCACACTACTTTATGTATTATCACAGGGATTATGGGATGCTTTAAGTTTTATTTTGGTTTGGAGAATGGTTTTATATGTTGGAATTGTAACTTTTCAAGTTTGGTTTTGAACTCAAAATCTGATAGTACTACGATGTTTGAATTGTTTCTCTTAATTCTGAGATCGGAATAATGTTCTGTCAGTTGGATTATTTTCATAATAAACTCTGTTATTTTCTCCTCAAATTTCATAATTTTTGGATTACTTATGTTCTAGTTTTAATAGGGTAAATCATCATATCACGTTACTGAATTTCTGCTGTCAGTGCAGATGGACCCCGTTACAGTTGATTTTACGGTATATTATGATTTCCAATTTGAAAAATGTTCTTCTGTGATATTTTAGATCTGTTTGTGTATTTTCGTTTAGTTTTAGAATGACTTAAAAATGATTTAAGATGAATTATATATGTACAAAATAACAGACCTGATGCAGATTCTGGACAGATTACTATATGTCTAAAATACCTATTAGTTTGCATAAACCTTTTGATTTACTTTAGTCAAACTTAATTAACTATGAATTAACCTTTAACTACTTTTTTTATTTAATTTTGTTGACCTATTATGGTTAGATTTTATAGAATAGATAAAAAGAATTATCAAATTTTGTTCTTACAATGCCTATAATTACGTATCCTTCTAATACTCTTCTTTTCAAGCTTAATGATTTGAGTTGGATTATAAGATTTGAAAAGTGGGGTGTTACACGTTCGACTTCTTTCTAGTTATTATGATAGTGAGAATAAGACTTTAGTTTTAAAGGATTGTCTTTATGTGCCAGATGTTCGGCAGAACTTAATTTCTGTTTCTTGTCTTGTTAGAGATGGTTTGAAAGTAGAATTTGATTCCTCCAAAATTTTAATAATTAAAAGTAGTTTACTTATTATATCTGGCATGTTAGTAGATGGTTTGTACCTTATTTCTCCTATGATTCCCTCTGTTTACAATAAGGAATTACATACATCAAATTTCTCTCTTTAAAGGAAATCACCTTCACCTAATTCTACATATTTGTGGCATCTAAGACTTGGACATATTAATCTGAAAAGGATCCAAAGATTGGTTCAAGATGGGCTTCTAAGCTCATTGGAAGTTGAACTATGGTCTCTTTGTGAATCCTGTTTAGAAGGTAAGATGACCAAGAGAGCCTTCTCTGGGAAAGGCATTAGAGCCAAGGATTTATTAGAATTAGTTCACACAGATGTATGTGGTCCCATTAATATACAGGCAAGAGTTGGCTATGAGTACTTCATCACCTTTATTGATGACTACTCAAGGTATGGCTACATCTACCTACTCCAACATAAGTCTGAATCCTTTGAAAAGTTTAAAGAATTCAAGATTGAAGTTGAAAATCAAACAGGTAAAAGAGTGAAAGCCATTCAATCTGATCGAGGTGGAGAGTATCTCTCAAATCTATTTGGAGCATACTTAGTGGAACATGGGATAATATCCCTAATTGACTGCACCAGGCACTCCCCAGTAGAATGGTGTAGCAGAGAGAAGGAATAGGACCCTATTAGAAACGGTAAGATCCATGATGAGTTACAGTTCCTTGCCCTTATCCTTTTGGGGATATGCCCTAGAAACTGCGACATACCTTTTAAATTTGGCACCTAGTAAGGTAGTTCCTACAACACCTAGAGAGCTATGGACTGGATGTAAACCTAGTTTAAAACATCTTCACATGTGGGGATATCCGGCACACGTGTTGAAAGGAAAGTCAAGCAAGCTAGAACCAAAGTCAGAGGTTAACATATTTGTAGGGTATCCAAAGGGAACTCGTGGTTATCAATTTTATAATCTTAGAGAACAGAAAGTGTTTGTTAGTACAAATGCGGTCTTTCGCAAGGAGGAATATGTATTGAACTACAAACCACAGAGTAAGATTGTGCTTGAAGAATTATCGGATGCTTTGCCAGTGGGAGTAAGACATACACCTAGTTCACATCCCGTGAACAAGCAAGTGTATAGTCATTCTACATCTTGCCATTCATAATTCCTCATCTCACTTCATCTTCATCTTGACAAATGATCAGAGGTGCAACTGAAGCCCCTGAATCATCAAATCTGGGCACACAAATGTACAGGAATTTCAGAACCAAACATTACCAGAGGTTGAAGAAATACCACATGTTCTATATGATTCTCCAGCAATGCAATAACAAGTAGATATGGATCAACCAGAACCACCGGTTCAAGTTGATCCACCTTTTCAGCCCGAGCAGCCAGAACCACCGGCTGCACCTGTACCACCATTGCTTCGGCGTAGTGAAAGAGCAAAAAGACTACCAGCTAAGTATACTAAATACATACTATTGGGAGAATCTTTTGAATTAGTTCCTGATAGCCAGGATACTGAGCCCTCTAACTATGATGAAGCAATGAATGACGCAGATTCGAGATTATGGTTGGATGTTATGAAAGCTGAGATGGAATCTATGTATTCCAATCAAGTCTGGGAACTTGTAAACCCACCACCCGATATTAAACCTATTGGGTGTAAGTGGATTTATAAGAATAAGAGAGGACCTGATGGGAAGGTTGAAACCTACAAAGCAAGACTAGTAGCGAAAGGGTTTACTCAGAAAGAGGGAATCGACTATGATGAAACTTTTTCGCCAGTAGCTATGCTTAAATCCATTACGATACTTCTTTCCATTGCAGCTCATTATAACTATGAGATTTGGCAAATGGATGTCAAAACAGCCTTTCTCAAAGGCAATCTTGAAGAGGACATTTACATGGTCCAGCTAGATGGTTTTGTAGCAGACAACCAGAGGCATATAGTATGCAAATTGTGAAGGTCAATATATGGACTGAAGCAAGCTTCTCGAAGTTGGAACATTAGATTTGATCAAGAAATCAAATCCATTAGTTTTGATCAACACCCTGATGAATCATGTGTGCACAAGAGGTTGAATGGTAATGTGGTGCTTTTTCTAGTCTTGTATGTGGATGATATCCTACTCATTGGGAATGAGCACTATCATCAGTTAAAATTTGATTGTCTAATCATTTCACCATGAAGGATTTGGGAGAAGCCAGCTACATTCTAGGTATAAAACTTCTGAGAAATCGTAAATCTAGAATGTTAGGCCTATCTCAAATCACTTATATAGATAAAATACTGGAAAGGTTCTCAATGCAAGATTCTGTCAAGGGATTCTTGCCATACAGACATTGCATTTCTCTTTCGAACGATCAATGTCCAAAGACTCCTGAAGAGAAGGAAGACATGGAAAAAGTTCCCTATGCATCAGCTGTAGGAAGCCTCATGTATGCTATGCTGTATACCCGATCAGATATTTGTTTTGCTGTAGGTATGGTTAGTCGATACCAATCCAGTCCGGGACATATGCATTGGGCAGCTGTAAAGCATATATTAAAGTACTTGCGAAGGACTAAGAATTATATGCTAGTATACGGAGGAACAGACCTAGTTCCAGCCGGTTATGCAGATTCTGACTTTTAGTCAGATGTTGACGAGAGGAAGTCGACTTCAGGATATGTTTTCACGCTTGGTGATTGAGCCATCAACTGGAGGAGCATCAAATAGAAATGCATTACTGATTCTACCACAGAAACTGAATATGTAGCTGTTAACGAAGCAGCTAAGGAAGCAGTGTGGCTGAAGAAATTTCTAGGAGATCTGATAGTTGTTCCAGAAGCTACTCTGCCTATTACTCTCTATTGTGATAATAGCAGAGCAGTTGCGAACTCTAAAGATCCTAGAGGTCACAAAGCCAACAAGCACATTCAAAGGAAATATAATCTTCTCAGAGATATCACCAATCGGGGTGATATTGTTGTCACCAAGATTTTTTCGGCAGATAACTTGGCTGATCCATTCACCAAAGCCTTATCTCAGAAGGTTTTTGATTCTCATGTCAATGAGATGGGTTTAAAGGAGACATTTGATTGTTTATAGTGCAAGTAGAAGATTGTTGGGGTTATGCCCTAAAAACAATATGTTTAACATCTATGGTTACTTGGTTCATCATTAATTTAATTTATCATATTTAACATGCATGGTGAGATTATTATTTTCAATGAATTATTCATATATAAGTGTTATATGTGGAGAGAGATATAATTCATTGGTAAATGTTTTTATTCGTAGTCTAGATAACTACACGTTATTAGGAAGACTATAATATACTAAAGTCGATCACGTAAGTAATGTGATGTATCTCTATCACAGAAGTAGAGACTTCTAGACATGTATATTGATGTATTTCGAATACATCAAACTGGATTATCGAAAAATACTTTAAATTTTATGTCAGCATATTTAAAGTATTTTTACACTACTTTATGTAACGCCCCGTACCCCAAAATACAAGGGACATTACCATCAGTCTACAACGAGACTTAAATCCGGCAGAGTCTCCCCTGTAAACTGGACCTTTCATCACCTAATAGACACAGTGCATATAAAATTTTATGCAGCGGAAGTAAATTTAAACTAGGATATGCACTACAAATTTGCCACCCATTTTTTTTCTCAACTCAACTGAAATCCCAACGATGTAGGACCAGGAGGAACCTGCAACAACTACGACATTCACATTTCACACTTAACATGGTATAGTTGTGATATGATATATAGTTAAGTTTGTGGTTTCCTGTCAAAGTATGTATATAGTGAGAAAGATAAAGTACGAGTTGTTTACATATAAAACCCAAGTATCATAAGGCTCACAACCGAGCCATAAAACAGTAGCCAAAACACC